>CM054112.1:205780288-206262788 GCA_028673005.1 Tanypteryx hageni
TTCGGAAAACATTCGCTTTCATGACCGCGCGATCCTTCGTTCCTCGCTGCATAGGAGAGCGTAAACGCCAACTAATATATGTTATTTGGTCCTCTTTGAGGTGGTTCGGATTACTAAGGTTTTTTGCATCCCCAAAGCAAGTTAGTTGAGAAGGAGCCTTTGTTCTTTTCGGAGAGGAGTTGCGAGAAATTGTGTATACCTATATGTATATATTTGTTTGCTTATAATATACGTTTAGTTTTGTGATAAAATTTTAGTTTTTACCACTGACCTACGGACTTTAGGTTTCTCAAGTTGACGCATAAATACCTGAGGATAGGGAGCTCACAAAATTGGGTTCCTTTTCTTTGTCATCAATATCTTTCATAGATTTCCCGGTGATGAATGTTATATATAAAGCGCGAACGCGCGCCGGAAAATTAGCTATTGGTGTACATTCTCTTCTACTGCAACAATGTTTGTTTGTAAAATATGATACGAAAAATGGATAGTTACAAATTTCATATTTTTTGTAAATCCAAAAAAATCAGAAAAATCGAGAGAAAACTTATAAAGTTATGATTTTTTTAATTCTCTCGAACGTTTTTGCAGCAATCGTGAAAATTTAAAAACCTCATCCGGACGTACGGGTGGGATTTAATAAATCTCCTCCGGGCTTGAGGGGTTACCTTAAAATAAACAATCATTTTTTAAAAGTTTTATTTTTCGAATTTTATTTACAGCAAACATATTGATTGTGTCATTTAAATCTATATTTCTTGCAGTCACATATTCAATAGATAAGATGGCAAAACCAGAAAGTCTCTCTTGGTTCATTGATGACGGTATGTATTTTTTGATCAATTTTAGTTTACTAAAAGAGCGCTCTCCGGTTGAAATTGATGTAGCGAATGTCAGAAAAATATTCAGTAAAATTTCCACATTGGGAAATGAACTTAAAAGTTCGTATTCGTGAAGAAATTCTAAAATTTCTTTCTGCGTAATTTTTATACTTTTTATCGAAAGCAGGTGGTATATCAAAATGCGAACTTCTTTGATTAATTCGCGTTTATCCACATAGTTTTTATACATATTAGCAGCATTTTTACAGGAATTAATAATCTCATCTCATGTTATATACAGAATATCTAAAAATTTAAAAGCATTACAATTTCATATAAAGATGTAAATAGAACAGACAGTTGCGTTTGAAGAGAATTTATTGCCTCATGTACTGCATCGTAGAGTGTATTTTCTGTTATTTTAGGTGTTGAGGGCACTTCAATATCCATCTTGTCATGAAATATCCACTTTGTTTCTCTTATTTTCATGTAACTCACATGTTATAAGACTTTCATTCGGCGCCCCATTACGAAGCTGCATCCTGGGCACGTACCCCGGTTGCCCCGCCCTCACTATGGCCTGAGTGTGTGTGTGTATATATATACATACACATACACATATATACACACATACTAGCTGAAATTACCAGGCGTTGTTCGAGTCTTTAAGTCATCAAGACAAAAAAATACTGAGTAAGATTTGAGAATAAAACCAAATAATGAAGCCAGGTAAATTTTTACTGTAGTGCTTAATGGTATGCAATATTTATTGTCTTCCCATCTTTTGCCCAAATAAATAAATTTATCCCGCATCCTTCATCGACAATTTGGAGACTATATTTTTTATCAAATAATCATAAACAATCGATGGAATAATGTTTAAAATATACTTATTTCACTCGAATTGATTTTCAGTGGAAGAAACTATCATATTATGTGGTCATGAATGTCAAAAACATTAAAAACTTGGGCAGGAATTGAAACCGTTGGATATATGTTTGAAGATATATTCAAATTTAGCTTAAGCATACGTTATCCCATGCAAAGACTTATTTTGTGGGTCTAATTTGTCACATGAATACTTTAAAGTTAAACTTACGAAACAAAATGAGATCCCGGACTTTGAAATCGAATTTTGCTATTAAAAGTGTGATAGCATGACATGAAAAGTGTTATTATAATTTAATAACAATAATTGGCATAAGTTCCAAACCTTACCAAAAGTTCCCCATTCCTTAATTACGCAAGCGATGTTTACATTAACATTTACTATTATATCTATTGTATTGTAAAGTATTACCATTAATATTATTACGCATTAACGTCTTACTTAATATTCACATGGATAGATGCACTGAAGCCTTTAAATCAGCAATAAAATTATGTGGATTATGTCAATACTATTAGTCAAATCGTAAAAAATAAACAACATCTTGGTTACCGAACAAATGTAAGTAGATGTATGAATTTATGTTGCGAGAAATCTTACAATGTTTCAATGATAAAGGATAACAACGTTCTAATATTCCTTAAAAATCATTTGACTCACTTTAAATGTATTCATAGACTATATTTAATCCATTTGTACCCTTTATCTTGGCGTTGGCTATTCTTCCTCTACCGCGCGCCGCGGATTTTCCTTACATTAATGTTTACGTGGCTATCCCTTTTTGAAGAGGACAAAAATAGAGAAATTTAGCTTTTTTGCCGCCTGGAAAATGTTAATAAATTTTGCGCTTAAAGGATAATATCAAGCAATTTAACATGTAATACGACAAAACATGAACATAATTAAAATACTCCGTTTTTCATGCGTAAAATAAGCCATTTCTCGTGATCGTAAGTTAACATTTAGGTATATTTATATCCACATCAGTGAAGGGCTGCATGGCATTTTGGGGTTTCTCCACGCCATTTCCCATGCATTCTTATGGAAATAGTATTTCGTTGACCCCACGGGGTATGAGAGACCCCACGGTCTGGAAACCTAGACTTAAAGCTTCCCGCATGGCCCATGAAACTTTTGAATTCGACGGCTCTTATGGTGTCCGAGTTATTAGCGCACAAACATTCTCTTTTATATATTATATATATATATATATATATATATATATATATATATATATATAAATCCGAAAAGTTGCTGATTTTTTAAATTTGTAGCGCTTTTATTTCTGTGCTATATGAAAAGCAATTGACCTTAACATTGCTCGAAGGTATTGGATTGTTGAGTGTAATAAAACGCATGAGTGAGTTATGGTTCATTGCGGATCGAATGGAATCGGGATTTTATAAAAACCGACAAAAATGGGCATACATACATACATAATTAACTCAAAAGAGGCGAATAATTTATTCGCCTCTTTTGAGTTATTTGTGTATGAAGTGAGAAAGAGACATAAGAATAATTCAGTATAGTTAAAGATATTTTTATGACACGTTAGAACAGTAGCAGAAAAAATATTTTTTCATTTGAATTAATATATTAGGAAACTAGTTGATTATATAAAAACTATAATATTAAAAAACTAATATAAAATTTATGAAAAGCGTCTTAATATCAAAACAGGATGGGATAATGTAAGAAGCTTAATTGCTGATAAATATAGAGAAAATTACTCCAAAATCATCCCTCACAATTTAGTGAATTAATATTTAACTGTTGATAAATGTCCTGTGTTTTTCAATTTGAAAATTATTTATAGCATTTGTTCGTTCATAGAACTAATATATGTAACAATCTCAGATATAAAAACTTAATTTATAACTAGGCTTGGTGGGATTCGACGTTTATTTTATTTTTTGAAAATCGACGATTAAAATCGACGTTTATTTTCCCGCAAGATTTTCGACGAATATCGACGCTTCAAATTGCTAATTGGTAGAATTTGACATTTTTTTGAAAATCGACTTTTATTCTCCCGAGAGATTTGCAACGAATATTCTTCAAAAATTGTATTTTATTTATACACATTTACACTCTTCTTCATTTTTAAATGTTAATATTAAAGAAAACACCCAATAACGAATTGAGACTTACCTCTTTAAATTGTATAATGAAAACTAGAAAACGTTTGATTTATGAAATCCGAACAATATGATGTTGCTTTTGCCGAGAAACATTCTTTAAAAACATAATTTGCGAGTTCAGCGTAAAGGCTTTTAGATATTCGTTGACGCCAATTAAGGAAAAAACATTAACGATATAATTATCACAATAATATTTTAGACGTCAAAAAAGAACTATCTAATACTATATATCATTTGATATATTTCATCACTGCACTACATACTCTCTTTATTTAACATAAAATATATAGTGAGAAAAATTAGACTTTATTATTGAGCGCTCGATCAACAGTCTTACCTCAAATCCTGATTAAAATGTTTTTTCCAATCCGCAAAATATTTTACAACAAATAGCAAATAAATATTAACATTCCTTCCTAGATAACTTTAAGAAGAAAGTGCCAAAAGATTGGGTTGTGCATAGCTAGAACGGATGAAAGTGCATAAAACAAGGTAATCTATAGGAAAAACCCTACAAAGGATCGAGAAATATTTGTTTCCGGAATACACTCAACGGGGTTGATGAGTGGAAGGGGTAGAAACCGAAATTCCTTTCTTCCGAACCTTGTTTAGCAGGGGTCGAGGTATTCTCAGCAGAGCATATCCATGACCTTAACTGTATAGAAAGGCTCGTGGAATATCCCACCATTAGGTCGACAAATATAATCTCAAAAACCTCTAAAGGGCTAAGAGACACGTGTTCTCAAAACTACCCTAGGTCCTTGCGGTTTCCTAATTGTCCAGAGTAGAAGAGTGAGCTTTTCAAAATGACGCATATTTGAATGTAAGAAAATACCCTTCTTTCAGTCCCACTGTTAATGCAATCCCAGAAAAGGAACGAAATCGTAGGTAGAAAATAATGCTGCGAAAAAAGTAAACAGAAACGACTTCAATATTATAATTCAGAATGGGTTTTTTGACGTATACTTTTCCATCTTGTTGGAATATGGACTCTTATCGACGACTTTTCATTTTCGTCGATTTTGAAATTTAAAAAAAATCGACGTTTATCGACGTTTTTCGATTTAAATCGAATCCTACCAAGCCTATTTATAACAGATAATTGAGATATTCCATTAACTCATAATAAATATACTGCGAACTAAAAATGAATTGGATCGAGTTTATTTATCTTCCAGTTTGACAATTAACATCCGGCACGAAAAGCCGTAATAAAGCTAGCAGCGAGCACAAAATTTTGATCCCTTGAGCGAGATGCTAAAAAACAACTCTCTTGAAAAAATATGAATGAGCAAAGGAAGTTAAATAATTGAATGTAGCATGGCGCATAGTGGAGTGGGCGAGTAAAAAGGAAGAAAAAATATTACCTCTCCGGTTCATCCGGAAGATCATAGATCCAAACCCTCTTCTTTCACGGTGTACCCCGAATCCGGAAGAAGAAGAAACTCTCCCCTCCTCCCGCTACACACTACGACTCACCCACTTTGTTCCCTGGGCCTTCCTCCTTTTTGGATATACCTTCCATTCCCCTCTCCTAAGTCACCTTATCGTTGGTTCCCCTATTGCTCATAGCCGATTCTGAAGGCGCCACTTTTTCCAGGTTGGCAGGTAGGGCAAGGGAGGGAAGCGGGAGGATCGATTTAGAAGATCATCGGTCGAGAGACGGGCGCCAGGGAGGAAGATTGAAAAGGGAGCGAATAAGAGTGGGAGAGAAGTGAAGGGGAGGGAAGAAGACAGAAAACGAAAAAGGAAGCGGTTGAGGCGGAGAGGAAAAGGATGGAGGTGTGATAAGGGAATGAGAATGGGTAGGATAAAGAGAGGGAGAAAGAGTAATGATAAAAAAGGGAAAATCAATTTAATTCAAATGAGAGAGAAAGAAAAACTATTGTTCTGGAATCGAGCACAGGTGTTTGCCACTTGGCTATCAAGGCAGAAAAAAATCTTTTCTTAATTCGAGGATTTCTCTAGAGAATGTTTAAACTTAACAGCTACTAAATGTCTTTGTTGAATTATAAGCACAGCTTCAGATGAATTCCCGGTTAAGATCATAATAATTCTCCTATCTGTTGAATTTTATGGTCGTACACGATTCAACGCAAATAAACTTAAATGTTATAATTTTCATTCCGAGAGAAAAAGAAGTGCGAACGAATGAGGAACGTAGCGTCGGGAGGAAAAAGAGAATTATGATAAATGTGAGTTGGCGCACAAAAGAGTGAAACAAGTGTGTGCGCTGGTCGAGGGTGGGGGATTAGAGAAATACGAGGAAAGAAAAAGGACTGAAGAGGATATGAGGGCGAATATAAATGAAAGAAAATTATGTTAGGAGGGAGAAAGATTGCGAAGGAGACGTAGGTTGATGTACAACACGTGATCGGGACGGTTTGGATTATTGAGGTTTAGGGTACTACAGAGGGCAGGTGCTAAGAAATAAATGACAAAAAGGTACACAAAAATGAAAATTTACCACACCAGGTAATGCAATTCGAAACGAGAACAAATTTTTTAGAAGTGTCATCCGATTCATCAGAGATGTATGTAAAAGTGAATGTGAAACAGAATAAATAAGTATAAACAAACTAGAGATTGATAATTCTTGACGGCATTCTTAGAAAAAAAGAGGAAATGTATGAAGGATAAATCAGGAAAATGCAAAACGCTGAGGTAAGCGCAGCGCCACGAGGCAAGAAAAAAAGAAAATGAAAAAAGATGTCAAAGGAGAGACCAGAAATAAGGAAAGATATTTTTAGCAAGAAAATGGAATATGGAGACGAAGGAGAAGAGGAGAATTTGATCTTAAAGGGAGAAAGATGTTAGGACGGAGAATATGAGAAAGTGGGGGGAAAAGAATGATCGCACGGAATATTGGATAAATACAATTTGGAACTCCCTTTTAGGCTTAGCACACACTTTATAACATATTAAAGGATACGATTTTTTATGAAAAATGCGTAAAGAAATTGGACTAGTCGAGGGGAGGTGAGAGAATTTGCAGAGCGACGAAAAAGAGAAACTAGAATGATAAGCTAAAAATACAAAGGGCTTTTGTTCGTAGGTTTAAAAATTTTGTTAAATGAAATATGACGATAAGGATTTCAGCAAGAATATAAAATTAAAATCGCATGAGCACATTCCATTTTTATTATAGTAATTATAATGAAAAGACTTAACTCTTCAAAGAAGATAAGATCCTATCACTATCCTATCCTATCACAAGATGGCGCATTTACTTTGTTTCAATATATTTGTCATAAAGCTTCCAAGTGTTCCACTTCAATCTCTAGTGATGAACTGACGAATGGAGTTAAAAACCAAGTGCATTAACACATTTGGCTGGAGCACAGGGAGCTACAAAAAAGAGGAAATGCGACAATGGTGGACAACAAAAGAGAGAAGAATGAGAGATTGATTACAGTGAGAGAGAAAGGCACAAATTCGAAATTTAGAACAAAACTAAAAATCAAGCGGTGACCGAAAATAACACGCCGAGTTCCAAATGAAATAAAGCGTCGGCGATTTACGCATGAAGAAATAAAACGAACGTTCACAAGGAAATAATTCTTTGCAATTTGAGCTGTGAACCAAAATGTGGAAAACTTGAAGATAGGTACCGGTGCTGACGCAGAGGCAATTGAAACAGATAAGCGTAAATTTGAGGAAGTCGACTGTTCTTCCATAATTTAATTATATATTTGTTATTAAATATTAAAAAAATATGAATACAATCAAATTTTCTTTTTAAGTTAACTTTCGCTAGAAGAAATACAAAAGCATGATAGGCATGCAGATATTCTGATAGAGATGTGTATCATTAAAAATTGCAATAACGGGCGATCAACAGCTTGATTGCCAGATTTTTAGTGGAAAAGTTATTGCAAAAGGTGAAATTGCTACATCGCCGCCTGTGACGTAAAATCACGCTTTCAGTGCATTAGGATTTTTCTTTTAGTAGCTAGCGTACGCAATTCCATGAAAGGGTTCTGTCAGATCACGTAATTCTACGAACATTAAAACATGGCGGGAAATCATCTCATTCATATAGATCTTTATCCGTAGCAGATAAAGGTAGGCCAAGAAAATATCTAGTCGGATTCGATCTTTAAATGTCTACTGCAAAGAGTCGACGACGCAGTTGAAAACTTTATGATTGCCCGCACCTTATAGAGAACGACTGGAACGAAGGGTTGAAGAGTTTAACCAAACTAATCCACGCAAAGTTTACTCCGAATCGCATCCTGGAGAGGTATAGCCGCGAGGAGGCAGAAGAAGATTAAGAGGAAGCGGTAAAGAGGAGCAGACATCCAACACTCACGTGAGAGAGAGTGAGGAGAGAGGAATAGAGAGAGAGAGAGGAAAGTGAGATAAAAGGTAAGGAAGGGAATGGGCAAAAAGTTTTCGAGGCGGAAAAATAGATGGGGTCGGGAGTCAAGGAGCAATAATATGGAGTTGAGGATCTGGCTGAGGGAGATAAGGATTAGGAGGAGGAAGTGTAGAGAGAGTGCCTAAGGAGAGAAAATGAGGGGGCGATAATCAGAGAGGAAGAGAGAGAGAGAAAGGACACGTTGGAGCGTAATGGGGAAAGAGGGTTGAGAGGGAGATAGGGTTGGAGAGGGAGAAAGAAGAGGGAGAGGAGAGAGAGCGATGGAGAAGACAGTCGAATGGGAGGGATAGGAAAGCTAAAAGGATGATTCTGTAGGACAGGCAGAAAGGGGTGATTGGTATATGGAGAAGGTACGAGATGGGGAAGTAGAAAGAATTAAGGGACTATCACGAGAGAGATAGAAAGACAGATTGTGATAAGGCTAAGGAATAAGGAGAGGGAAGATGGAGGAGAGATTGTAAGGGAAAACGATAGACAAAGCAAGTAGGTAATGAGGATAAAATACACGAGAGATTTAGAGACTGAAAATATGTGTTAGATTTGAGATAAATCTATTTGTAAGGTTAGTAAAATGAACGTCCAAACTTTACAACCTTAATTAAACAAATATAAATACGGTGTTACTCTACCTATATGTTTTTAAATTACGCGAAATTTTAATAGTTCGGCTGTAACTCAATGTATCAAGAATGATTATTAAAATATACATGTACGACTTATTACGGTAAAACCGGTGTCAGTATAATTATCGAGAACTAACCTTACTAGGTCTTTCAAAAATTGCTCGGCAAATAGTATATCAAAAAAATGTAGAACAAAAATTACCTCTTGTAACGAAGGTATTTGAGTTAAAAGCAACATAAATCCTGCTTGTACGAAGTTCCTTCGAGAGATATCTCAACGTAAGCCCCTCTGATCGCGGTAAAGCTATTGCACACTGGGAATGGGTAATTTCAATTGAGAACGAATCGAGAGCGATATGTCTGAGTGATCACAGTACTCATTTAGGCTCAATATACTAAAAATATTTTCCTTGAGAGAACGCAGCTTACTTCTACAGCACCAACTGTAGGTACTCTGATTTTTAGAGAAGGGTAAGAATATTAGAGGCACTAAAAAAAAAGTTAAAATTAGAAAAGAATATTGAATTTTTTTACCGGAAAATTATCTGCGGAATAAAGTGAGGATGACATGAAGCCGCAACGGTGCAACTATCTCATGATGATCTCGAGTATTATTGAAACTCTTGAGGAAATTCCACTCGAACGATAAGGTCGAGAGTAGTCTAGAGGCTGGATCGGAGGAAGAGGGCAAATAGGGCGGAAAAACCGAACGAGGTTCGATGGGGTGATGGGTCAGGGTGGAGTTGTATACGATGGGTGAGCCAAGGATTGGGGCGCGGAGAAAAAGTTGGAGGATACAGAAAGGAAGAGGCGGAAGAAGGGAGTGATGGAGGGGAAGAGAACTCTCAGAGAAGTGAGAAAAGAGGAGCCGGTGATGGGGATTTGGGATGAAATGGAGGACGAAAGGAGATTGGGGAATGTCTTGAAGCGGGAATGGGGAGGCGAAGGAAAATGGATGCGGTGGAGGAGGTTGGAAATGGTGGATGAGAGGAGATGGACGACGATAGGGATGAAAAGAAGGAGCAGGCGAGAGAAGGGGGAGGGGTTATATGGGAAGTCTGAGGAATGGAGGGCGCCGAAAGAAGAGCTGAAGTGTAAGGAGTTTTCTTCGGGAGAAATCACCTTTAGGTATATAATCTTGCATCACCGTCAAACCATTAGCTTGTTCCATTCATTTCATCTGTTCAATTGCCGTTAACATGTTTTCTGGAATAATTTTAGTCGAATTAGTTTTTAGATTTTTCAACACATCCCTCTGACGCTCTACATTTCCCCTAGGACGTTTAATTGGTAGAAAATGCTATATCTGAAATATAACATGCATAACAAGACAAAAAGGTCCATTTACATAATAAATAATTACTTTGATTTATTCAAATGAGATACGACCCTAGATTAAATGAACCCTTAAGGTCATGACGATCTGTATGTGTACAAAGGTTGCGCGATCATCGAATATCAAATTACTGAGCACATTTCGCTATATAAGTCAGTATAAACATTGTATTGTTATTTTTCATCTTTTTTGTTTGAAAGGAGATTCCTCTACATCCCAGTTCTCTCCCTATCTCTCTAAATTTTGTACTTTCCTCACACCCGATTCTCTTTCATCACTCCCTCTCCTATCCATGGAACTTCACAATGGAAGAACTCATTTGCACTAACTCTTCCGTGGAGTCTCGCTATCTCTCGCTTCGATGGAGAATCTCGCAACGTACTCCGAGGAGCCACGATTAACTTTATGACGCGCTTTGTCGTATATTTCACATGGAAAAGGCAATAAAACTCATGAGTTTACAATATGGAAGTTTATTTTTTCTATACAAAATATCGTTCAATATTATCTCCCGTCCCACTTGGATTCCGCTAACCTAAATTAGCTTATTGCATTTATCACAAAATTTGAACGTATTTCGTGTATAATCCCTTCTTATGAGTATGTATTCAGAAAATCATGCTAATACTAATGTACTGTCATTTAGTATACAGCCTGAATGTGGGAGAAGGATGGCGACGAATTATTGCTTAGCAAGGTCGTGTAATGGACAAGCATAAAATAACCCAAAATAATCTCAATCATAATATATAACATTTCATATGTTTTTCATAATATTGATGAATTTTGCATGCAATTAGCTTTTTATTCTAATTTCATTTTTACGTAGCAGAATAAAACTCATATGCGCATTGTTTATTCTTATAAATTTGCTTAATTTGTGACATTAATTAATGCGAGAATCATTCGAGTGCGTTGTAACTTTCAATCTGATATAAACTGAATGCCCGTTAAAGGTATATGCTCTTTAATCGAGGTCCAACGAAAGAAGATCCTTGCGGAGAATCCATCGCTACAAACGGCCTAAAGAGCGACGAGGAATGAGATTGGCACAGCAACCGTTTTCGAAGTTATTCGACCAGATTGGACTTCCTTCGGGATATCATCTACTCCCCCTTTTTCACTCTAGCGATATTTAAAATTATACTCCGCCGCGGACATTTTTATTTGCCAACTTTTCTTTCAACATACTCAGTCCAACGTTAGGAACCGCGTTTTGAAAGGATCATATTCGTTAATTTTTCTATGAAATTTTCTTGTTTTTTTACGATCGCGTATTCTCTTTGAACTGGCTCTGATTATCGGTATGGTTTTGGACCTGTTTGCCTCGATTCCGGTTTTGAAATATTAATGGGACTGGCCCGACGCTTGATATCGATGCGCATCGCAGTTACGCGCTTGTGTCTAAACAACCTCCGTACCGTTCGTATTTTTGCTTTATCATTTTATTTTTTCAAAGTCGGTCCAATATTTATTTAGCCACGCCCGGGTGGACGGAAGGGGTATCTTCTATCCCATCGTGTCAAGTGTGAATAGTAATGATTCCGAGAGTCCGAATTTTTATTTTTCAAAGAGGCTTGCAATTACATTACGTTGCGGTATTTATTTTAAAATTTATATATCACAATTATCCTTAAAGATATTCGTTTTGGTCATTGATAAAAAACGCGTGTTAGAAAGGATTTCGAAAAAAAAACATTTCGACGCAATTTCGGCATCGATATCTCGCGGTTAACGATCCCAGTAATCCATTAGTCGAATCTACGTGTAACGACCCCTTATTGAAAGGCTCCATTCAGATTCGCAACGTTGATTTGAGCCGAATTTCCCGACAGGAAAGAAGATTTTGTAGGCTCTACTCTTGTTGATGAATTGCAGCACTCTCATTGGAACTTCGAATTCTCTTTGCTAGCACGCTATAGAAATTAGCTGTACCATATTTCTACGTTTAACAAACATTTGCATGGAATTCTTTCGTTATTGCTTCAACTCATACTCATTTTGCGAATCATAAGTATTACATCAAATTCTAAGAAATAACTCCTTAGAATGTAGACATTTAGGTTTACCCTAAGAATCCGCCGAGAAGATCGTTGAACCCATAGTCCGTACCGCGAAGAATTAGAAATAAAATTATTTTAAAAAATTTAATTTTCATGCATTATCTAGTAAACAAACTTTGATAATAACAATCGGAAGTAAATAAGTGCCCGTTATGTAATTAGCGATCTTGTCACCCCCATGCTCTAAGGACTAGTTGTTGCTGATATTGTTGATTTGGTTTAATTTTAGTGTTAAATTCGACAAGTTGAAAGAACCCTACAGTAAAATCTACAAAACGCGTCTGATAGACTAAAACCTGTCGTCTTCATTTGTCCTTATCGCTTTGAAAAATAGACTCTCAACTCGCGCAACTTTTTAAAATTAGGAGTCATCAACTTCATTGACTCTAAAAGGATAGTGCTCCCAATGTAAATGATTTGTTGCAGGAAAATGCAAGTATAGAATCATCAAAAGAAATTACAAATGAAAAAATTGCTTGTGTGACGTGTATCAATATGAAAAATTGCAAATTTTAGCAAATATGTATAAATACGTATATAGCAGGGTTGGCCAAACTTACTTACCCTTGGAGCCGCATACGATCATCTTTAGAAGTTTGAGAGCCGCTCATAAATTTATGAATAATAAAAGAAAACCTGTATTTGAAGCAAATCAGATATAATGCATATCCATTAGACATCCCAAAAATGTCTCATGTCACACCACGTCATTGTGTTCTGCAGTGAAAAGCGTTGATACGCCTCTGAATGAAAATTTACAAGAGCCGCATACTAAGTTAAAAGAGCCGTATGTGGCTCGCGAGCCGCGGGTTGGCCACCCCTGGTATATAGGTTTGGTTAAGCTTGCAATGAAAATAACTAAGTTTTATTAACTCATTTCTCTCCAAAGGCATGCGGTTTCACGCAACCTCCTCTTAATTGGACTATCTGCTTCAGAAAACAGGTAAAGAATTTTAGGCTTAATATTCAAATTAAGCATATTCTTCTTAGGCAAATGCTTTTATGAGCTTCTTCTCGGATTAAGATGCCTAACGCCTCAAGAAAAGAGCAATTCAAATTATTTTGTAGCTATTACCTATTAATAAAAGAAAATCAATAAAATAGGAGAAGTAACAAAAGTGGGGAGAAATTAATGTCCTTTCGCTTAACTGGAATGTTTTTCTGTTTTTGTGGTTCATAACATCCGTAATAAACTCCTTACACAACTAAAGTCCATTGAGGAAAAACCAACTCCGGCTATAAGATACATTCCAGTTCCGACTTTTCAATCCTTTGACGATTAATTTTCCTTGAAAAAACTAACTCTCAGTATCAATTGAACTTCGGCCTTTTACTCCTGCGAGATAATCCAAGAAAGGCGACATCGGTTATAAAAGACTTTGATCTCGAAGGGAGTATATGGGGTTAGGTCGGTGGTTAGGTAGGATTATGAATGAAGAATGGAGACGGTTTAAAAGGGGATCGAGGCCAATGTCAGAGATGGAGCGATAAGAGATGTGGATGAGAGAGGAGAAAAGAAGAGAGGGGACAGAGGAAAAGCGGCACGGAGAGAGGACGATATGAGAAATTCCAAAGAAAAATAGCTGACGGAACAGATGGGGAAAATAATAAGAGGGAGGAAAGGATGGAGAAAAAATAAAGGAAAAGCGAGAGTAGTAGAGGAAAGTGCTGCGAGGAGAAAGATTAAAAGATGAGACAAAAACGAGTAGGGAAAGGGAAAGGATAAGAACAATTGCAATGGGGAAAATAAAGAGGGGGAGGAGGAGAGAGGAACAAAGGAAGAGACCGGAAATAATGGAGCAAATTTGGATCTGCGATAATACGAGGAGTTTAAAGAAGATATATACGGGGCAGGAGCGAGACTTTCGTTCGGGTAAAGAGGATAAGACCAGTGAAAAAGTGAAGCAAGGACGAGTGGGGAGAATGGAAGGGTAGAAACAAAAATGGACGAGTGAAAGGAGAAGGAAAGAGAGAGAGAGAAAGAGAGAGAAAAAAGGTTTGGAAGCTTGAGTTGTGTGACAGAGGAGTGGGGGACGGAAGGCGGTTGGATAAAATGCCCCTTCCAGGGGTGTGTAAAATGAGTGCAGTGAGGGTGGAAGAAAGAGGCAGAGAGAGAGAGTAGGTGGAGAAAGATACTGGGAGGGTGAGACAGAGGAGTTGCACAATGGGAGATTATAAGATGGAGAAGGCGGAAGGGGAACAAGCCAAAAAAGGGATACTGGATGGGCGTGTTGTGTTGTACTGGGAGAGGATTGAGGGGGTAGCTTTTTGGATGGAATTAAACCGTCGTGGAGCCGAGGATAGAGGGGCAGGAGAGGGAAAAGAGGTGTTAAGAGAAGGGACAGAATGGACGATGGATAGGGAAGAGGAGTGGGCGGGCGCGTATGGTGCCCAGATGAACTTAAGAACCGATACGGGACGAGAGGGAAGGCGGCAACGAAGCCCGGAGCAATAAAAAGGGATAAAAAAGAAGAGGAAAAAATAAGAATACGGGGATGAAAAATGAAGACAATGAAGCGGAGGACGTGAAAGGAAGCTGAGAGAGAAATCCGGCAGAGGCGCTGGGGAGAGAGGGGATGGAAGAGAGCGAGAGAGAGAGAAACTCACGCCATCGCCTTGAAGAATGGAGAAAACGGGAGAGCGCCAAAAAGGAGAAAGAGGTATGAGATGAGGCGAGGGAGAGACTTTTTTATTGCGGAGCGTAGGAGTAAATTTTGCGGGAGAGAGAGGGAGAGAGAAAGGAGAAAATGGAGGACATTATGACGCACCCGATTAAGCGGTGACGTGAGTTAAACTCGATTGATGTCTTCGAATTTTATTTTTTACGGCGGGAAGAAAAAAGTAATGTTTTTTTTTGTGATTTTTTACCGAGTGGTGAAAAATGCGGCGTCCTCCATGAATAGTGAAAAGGATATTGAAGAGGATATAATTTTTTTCGTTCACGCCTTGAATTTATACGCAGACGGAAACTGGTTTAGAGGGAAAAAATATCACGGGTTATTTAGTAAATTCACGTTATGGGAAAAATGAGGTGAAGGGGATTTTTTTGATTTATATAAATATTGGGTTCCGAAATGTATGACAACTAGTTTTGATTCTGGGAAGTAAATGTAACTGGATTAGGTTTTCCCAGATGAAAGGGGATGCTTGAAAATGGAATCAAAGGCTTTACTCGGGCATAAAAATCGTACAAGATTTATTACACCGATAAACACTCCTAGCGATATCACAAAATGTGAAGTTTCATATTGGTGAGATATCATATTTTGACGTTATATTTTGCTCAGCTATCTGCATTTTTTAGAGAAATAAGGAATTTATTCAGGTCTTTTAAAGGTGTCACTCTTGTTCTGGTATGATATATCAGTGTATGGTAATGGGTTAATAAATCACTTATGATAAAAAAAAGTTTTTTCATCCTTAAAATTATTATAACTTTACTCTAAAATACAATTTACAGATTTAAATACACAGGAGACATGCTTCTTAGATACAATACTTTGATAACGAAATATGGGCGAATACGTTTGCGCTAAAATTTTAATTTAGTTGAAAAACGTGATTATAGTATAATGTGCTGTAATTTATTCTAATCAAAGGAAAAGATAGCTAATACATCTAAACACAATAATAACTACAAAATTTATAAGTTTGGAAAAAGAAATTGATCGTGAGTTATGACCAGAACTAGAAACTTATAAAAAAACTGTTGTTTGGGTATATAATAAAAAATTATTTTGAGACGCTTAATTTTTACAAGAGAGAACACGCACGCAAAAAACACGTAAGCTTTTCGGACATATGACCTTCATCAGCGATAGAGATAGAGTAACAGAAAGATATATACAGATATATATATATAAATATATATATATTAACCTACCCTAGTATTCCTAGACATATATTCTCAGAAATCGACCAATCTATAGGTTTGCTACTGAAGCGTACACCACCAAATAAGCACTTAATACTCCTGATTTTATGCCACCCAACATACATTGGGCAGTCCCTAAACGTATACAGTAATCTCTCCATGTTCGCGAATTTCATATTCGCGGTTTCGCATATTCGCGCAAAAATAATTATGGCAAGTTTCAATGTTCGCGGGAGGTAAATTTCACTTATTCGCGCTTTCCTACTGCAGCACACATTACAGGGACCACTAATGTACTCGTGAGTGGTCCCTATAGGGACCAGATTGACTGTCCTTTTTCTAGTAGTTTAGTTTCGCTTACAACGCAAATAATAAGACGCACCTATGAAGTTGTACACTTGATGATACTTGTGAGAGAACTCATCTTATGTTTGTGTGTCGTCGGTAGGGTTGCCAGATTTTCAGAAAAGTAAAGCGGGTCATTTTTATTGAGGCATAAAATTATAAATGAAGTAAGGTATTTACTCAACTAATTCTCGCACTCATTCTTAAAATATTGTGAATAAAACATTGGAGGCGTTGTTACGCCTACCGCGTATCATTATTTTTTTCATATCTCCACGTCAAGAAGTAAGGATGCCTGAATTACAAATTGACGTGATTTGAAATGTTTTAACTCAGAATTGTTAAACTAATAATTACTAAAGACAAGTTTAAAAAGCAATAATAATATTATAACTATATGAAGAGGTAGTAGTTGTTACCCTAACCCCTTTTCTCCATAAACTTTTAGTATCTATATTCGCGCCGTTTCTCAGGAACGTAATCTCAGAGAAAATGGAGGGATAGCTGTACCACTAAACTTACACGAAATGCTCTATTCGTTTATGCAACCTATCTTACACAATTTTGCCCCTAAACGATAACATCAAACTTATACCAAATCTCTCCAAAAATGTAGGCCACCCAAATGGCACATTGCTACCCCTACAACGTATACCACCAAACTTACTCCCAATGTTCCCCTAATTTATGCAACTTAATTAATTCTAGTTTACCCCTACTGCGCATAATAACAAACTTACGTCTAATATACCCCTGATTTTATTCAACCTAACTTACAATAACTAACTGCCGATACAATGATTACCACCAAACTTTCATCCCACCCTCTTCCTCTAGTTTGCCACTATAATGTATATCACCAAACTTACGCTAAATGTCCCCCTCCTGATTGTATTCCATCCAAATTACACTCGGCATCACATACAACGTATATCACTAAAATTACACAATTCTCCCATGATTTTATGACACCAGTTTATACTATGTTGCCGTTCATACACTCGTGTTGCCTAAAATGTATACCACCCAGCATACATGCATACCTCTGGAAAGATATGCGCCCCGAGTAACACTTGCAAGTAGGACTTCTTCGAGTTGTTGTTTTTTGGAAAAAGTTGATAATTGTGACGAGTAGTGGCTTCATCACTGCGATTCTAAACCGAAGCACTAAAGTTGTCTGTAGAAATGCCCAGCTAGTCCCCAATCTCAGAAGGTGAGAATTTCTCGTAAGAGAAGCGTCGGAAAAATCATGCATTTTGCTTTCTTTTACAAACGGGACTCATTTACGGTCACTGTGTACCAAGAGGTCAATGAGTGACTGTTAATGATATTTCAATATTCTAAGACAGAGGTTCTCAACCTTTTATATTTCTGTACCAACAATACAAAAACGAAAATGTTGCCGTACCACCAGAGTAAGGTAGAAGGCAATTTAAATCAATTTAAATTCAAATATTATAATAATGACGTTATGTGTCAACAATCTTGGATGAAAATTTGTAATTGAATTAAGTAAGTATAACATAACAATATTTTAAGCTATAGGCAAAAGCATGTTTTTATTTTTCGCGTACCACTTGTGGTACGCGTACCATAGGTTGAGAACCCTTCTGCTAAGAGATTCGATATTAGTATAATTCAAGAAAAACGTCACCATCTTGGTGAATACGATTTAGCCTTAGAATCAAAACTTATCATCCTTCATCGTATACAAATAAAGTTACAGAGTGACGATAATTGACTTTTCGTGGACGGTGTGCTGCTAGCAATTAGATTTTCAACAGAGGAGGATTATTTTGCACAATTTTGAATGTGTTAAAAATTTCTACCTAATTTCAGTTGTTTCATGTAGTTGAACTTCTTTGGAATAATAGTTTTTTGAATTTAATAAAGTTTAGGTTTTAAACTGTCCGATTTTTGGAGAGCCGGTTTTTGGGGTTTTGTTCCGTACAAAGAAGGTGCATAGATAATTCCTTAACGAAGAAGAAGATAACGAGAAATACTTTTAAAAGTAGTAAAAATTTGCAAAATACAAAAATATGCGCGCAATGCAAGTACTTAATAGTGAGACAAAAATAAAAACTCGAACAGCAATATTTGAATAACAAGAAGAAACCAAAATGGATAAATCTATCGATCATTTTTGACCTATAACATAATATATCATATAACCGGTATAATCATATCCTTCGTACATACTACTGAAATTCTGAGCACATGGAAGAGATAGAAAAATAGTCGACGAGACTAAAGATAGGAAAAAGAAAGACTTCAGGGCAAGGAACAGACAGCGAGAAAGAGGGAGAGGTTGAGAAGACAGGCGGAAAATAGTGACAAAGAGGCCGTAGGTTTGGCTAGGGAATAGTAGACGGAGGCAGTGCCTTGCATCCCTTTAGGTAGGTGGGGAAAAGGGAGTGAGGAGGAGACCAGTGGAGGTGGAAGATTGGGCCATAGAATGTTGAATGCGTAGAGGGAGAGAATATGGTTTCGGAAGCCAGTTCGGAGGGAGATGGCGTGAGAAGGAAGGGATGAAAAAGGAAGTGTAGAATAAGGGTCGTCGGGAGAGGGCGAGGGGAGAGATCTCGGTGCCTAAGAAGAACCAGCGAAGATGGGCTCAAGAGTGGGAGAATATCCCTCTTCCTCCTTTTACAAGTGAAAAAGGCAGCGCCCCACGCACCTCGAGACATAGAGAAGTGAAAAAAAGACGAGATTCATGAAGACTTAGGGATAGCTCCGCTCTATCTCTCTCCCTTATCTGTCTTTTCTCCGGAAGGACGAGGATGGTATGAGGGACCCGAGGAAGAAAAAGATGTGTCGTGAGGAGAAGAGAGGGCAAAGAGAGGAGAGAGGGATAATGTTGGCGATTGACGTCAGCTGAGCGTCGATGGACGACGGAGGAGGCGACGTAAAAGTTGGTGGAATTTCTTGCACGCCGCCGCTCGATAACTTCGGCTTCATTTAGTGGGAAAAATGGTGTCGGCTGGGGTAATAGGAGCGTGGTTTTTAGCCAGAGCGCGAATGGTGAAGGGAGCCAATGTTGGTTGCGTGAGAAAGAAAGGGGAAGGAAGAATGCAGAAAATATTCGGTCGAAATTGAAGATGAAACCTCGCTTTAAGGTATAGCGTATTTTGAATTTAAATTCCAATAAAGAGGCGTGCAACCATTTTAGGTTTATAATTGCGAATGCTCTGGTGAGCCACATATGAATCTCCATGTTTCTCAGCGAGTACCTATATGCTATCATAGGAACTAAATATAGAATTTGCGTTATTACAAAAATAAAACTCAGATTTATCTAATTTTTTGTATTAAAATTTCCCTAGAAGAGTTTTAAAACCATAATATAAGCAAGAAGTACAAAATGATCCATATTAAATTTCTCATATATGAGTAAAGAGCCTGGGGGCTATAAACTGTATGCGTTTTCTCTACTCTTTTAATGTTAACATTGTTATTAAAATTTTACACATATTATGATTATCTCACTATATTTCTACAATAAATTTCATATTCTCTCTTGTTCTTGGGTTATTATCCTATGTTAAATCCGTGGCCTTTATTCTTTATATCATATCCATAGTTCAATCTCAAGTGAATTTCACGAGTTATTTTAACTTAAAAAATATACGATGAAACTCATATTCGAGGAATTATTTTACTCGCATTTTTCGCGATGCGTCTAAAAAACAAAATGTCTATACTAGATGTTGTGTTGCATAATTCAATACTAAAAAAAGAAACCTTAAAACTTCTCCATGCGTGAATAGGGTCGATATGCATGAAAATGAACGAAAGCATCCTTTGAAAGTAGGTAAAAATGTGGCTCATATAACCGGCGACAATGGAGATCCCGAATATTGCATATGGATCCCGAGAAGAAAAAAGACGATCAGAGGGAGAAAATTCGTTGAGGAGACATGAATCGGGGAATTTTTTATGCGCACATGCCTTCGCTTTAGCATTAAAAAGGAAAGAATTCTGAGGGCTTTGAGCACACAAGGGCGAGAGGAAAAATGGAAACACCATCCTCGGCGAGAGATCGGGCGGAACGGCCTGTCCACGAGTACGGAACGGCGGAAAAAGAGGAGAGAAAGTGAGAGGCTGAGGAGAGAATAGGGAAAAAGAGGCAGGCGGGATGGGAAAACGAGATAAAAGGGAAATAAAAACTTCTCTTCCCTCCCTCCCTCCGCGAGCGAACACCCCCGCGAAATAAAGGGAGCCACTTACATTTTCAAATCTTTTTCGGAAAAAAATGGACGACAAAAGAATACGAAAAATGAAATTTTTTCTTAACTTTAGCCACTGTTCCGGAACCACCGATCCTTTGGAGATTTGAGAGTTAGGGGGAAGTGGGTGGCTCACGGGTGGGTGCGGGGTCCGTTTCGGTGGGGGGGATATATACGGCAATCGATTCATCGCAATTCGCTATTTATATTTTTTTCCTTCTATCCGTGGAGAATTTATTGCCCGTATAAACCTATTAAAAGGCATACTCGAGATATTTCAAATATGCTCCTTCGTATTTTCTCTGTCCTTCCTCTTTCTTATTCAAGATTCTTGGTTATTCTTCCTCGTGATTTCTTTCTTATCTCCCCTTTCGTTTGTTCTTGTCCTCTTACTTCTTAATATTTTGTCATTATTCTTAAGCCCTCACTTATTTTGCATTCTCAATATCCCTTTTCATTCCCATAACGTACTTTAAGCAGTCTTTGCATCTCCCAGCATGCCATATTATTCGATTCCTCAGATCAATAATGACTTTTCCGCGAATAGTGTGACCTCCAGAGAGATACTTCAAAAAGATTCTTCACTAAAAACTGGTTCAGTACTTCTGTTGGCTGGGGTTTAAATGACTGAATAATGAATCCCTACTTTATAATCTTTAGAATCCCCGAGTCCGGTGAAATGATTCACTGAATATCAAGTATGTTCCACACAATACATATATGATGTCTAGCAATCTCTACAGTTTTGTTGTGAAAAGTAAACACGTCAGGTTTCCTCATTTCTCTACATTACTGGTTCCTTTATACTAGAATGACCCTAAATTAATTAGCTTTTAACTGTTCATTCATGAATTCTGTTCCGTATGGTAGCGCGTGTGGGTGGACTTTCAACTTTTATCCACACTATTAAAAAGGAAATAGTCGCAAAAGTCTAAATTAGTCTACAGCTGTGAGATAAGTCCAAGTTAAAGGTACAGATAAGTAGGAGCATATAGCACTGATAGGTTAAAAAGATAAATAACTATCGCTTGCGATTGTATATTATTTACCCATACGTATGTCCTTTTAGGGTTCAGAAAAGATACGAAAGGAAATAGTTATATTAGAATATTAGGCTTACCCATAACTAACTGACAATTGCTATAAAATACACTAACGACAAGTTACCTAATCCTGAAAATAGCAGAATAGATGTAAACTATTATTTCGTATTACTTTAAATTAATTTGAATACAAATTTCATGAATATTTTCCACCGAGGTTAAACCAACGACGCAGTATCAATTATAAACATTCTTTCACCGATAATAGAAAACGTTTTCTAAATATTATCAATCTATGAAATAAGCAGAATGAATATTTTCACTGCATATAAAAACTCCTAATAGATGCAGAAACAACGAGATATAGTGAATTTTCAAGCGAGAGATGGAAAGAAGAAGAGTATTATAGCCGAAAATTGCACCTATTAATTTAACGCGGATGAATTCCTTAATTCGAAATTCGAACGATTCAATCCCCTCCCTCACACTCTCCTTGATTTCTAATCAACCGAGAAAATATTTCTGAAAAATATCACCTTTTGGATCGCCTCCCACCGCCTGACAGCCAAGCGACGAATCGTAAAACTACCCAGAGGTATAAAGAGGACAGAGCGCGGGGTAATTTCACAATGAAACAAATTGCCCATACAACTCGATCCGCTAATAGCTTCGGAAAAAAATCTTGCGAGATGCGTCAATTCAAAATCGTTTCCAATTTTTCCGCATTGGACGCCCGCCTATTTTTCGCGTTAAGAGAAATGGAGAGGGAGGGGAAAGAATGAGTTCCCATTTGTGGAGACGGGAGGGGAGGGAAAGAGCAAAATAGGTGTAGAGAAAGAGAGGTCTCGGCGGCTTTCGACGCGTAGGCACGCATGACGGTAGACATCCAATTTAAAATTTCGTTTAAAAGGGTGGACTAATTAATTTGGTAGCTGTGGTGGCGGTATCTCCCTTCAGAAGAGGGGTATATACAGCGCCGCAATATTAGCATGAGCCGGAGGGTAAGCTGATAAAAATAAAGGAAGGAGGGGACGTGAAATCCGCTGGGGGGAGCGGAGGGAAGAGGGGATGCGGAATAAGGAGAGGAGGAGAAAAGGGTTTAGATTCTACGGCGAGGTAGGGAGCGGCATAACGACGTCATGGTAACCGAGAGGGGATTGGGACTGGATGCTCCTCTGCTTTCCACTTTCTGAGACAGAGGAAGAGAGTGGAGAGAAATGGTAAGAGGGAAAGGGAGGAAGAGTAAAAGAGTGGAGAGAGAAGAAATTGAAAGGGTAGGGAGAGAGAAAGGGAATGGGAGTTGAGATAGTTGGGGAGAAGACGGAGGGACAGTGAGATGGAGAGGAATGGTGAGGGGCGGAAAGAAAGGAAGATTGAGAGGAGAGATAGAGAGAGAAGAAAAGCGAGTAGATACAAAAATAGAGAAGGAGAGAGGAGGAGAGAAACAGGAGGATAATGGCGAGAAAAATTTGGGAATTTACTTTACGCCAGATCCTCCCCCCCTCCCCAACCCCTTACCCCCACACACCTCTTACTCTTCCCTCACGTATGTCACGGGAATGAGAGCAGCAGAAGGTGAGAGGGAAAGGATGAATAAGGGAGAGGATGTAAATTAAACGAGTTCCCTTCCGTGGAATGCGATGGCCCTCTCTATCTCTCTCTCTCTCTTTTTGCTTCCCTTCCCAACCTCACAACGCTCTTCGATCCCCATATATCTTCTTTCTTCCCATCCTCACTCCCTCATTCGGAAAGAGTCGCATGAAAAAGAGCTAATGGATGCAAAGAATTGCACACGTACGTGGGTACAGAAGAGTGCGCAGCATATGACGAAAATTGATGTATATATATACATATATATACTAAGCAGTCTCTTCTTCCATATAACCAATTGTCAATTACAAATAGGAAGAAGTAACAGAGAATAAAATAAAATAAAAGATTACATGAAATAAAGCACTATATAAATACAATGCCAAGTTAGAATGCTAGAAAATAAAAAGAGATGAAGATTTTTGCGGGGAAAAACTATAGAGAGAGAGAGGGGGGAGAGATGGAGGATCAGAAATCGGGGAGAACTGAAACAGGGGACAAGTACTAGGGAAAAGTAAAATTGGCCAGTTGCTTTTTTATGCGCGGGAAGGAGGAATTTGGAGAAATAAACGAGGCGGAGATGGGAAATAGCTATTATATATGCAAAAGAGAGCGGCGGAGAGAAAGAGACAATATTTATAAACACGAGGATAAACAAAGAGAGATGAAAAATAAGTTAAATGCACGCACTGTTTGAAATATAAATGGAAGTAAGGCATGGCGAAAATTAGGAAGAGGACGAAGTCAGCGCGTGTTGATGAGTACACCACGTGGGTGATGGATTAGAGTGAGTGAGGCGCGAAAGTTGGTCGAGAGGCGAAAGCGGTTAAGCAAAGAAACGAGGAGGGGACAAAATAAAGTGTTAAAAGCGGGAGAGTGAAAAATATGGGACAGAAAATAAATATGGGAAGATTGCCAGGTGGTGCGACCTAAATTCACTTTATAAGAGGATTTTCTATGCGTGCAGATTACATTCACTGAAAGGAATCGTCGAATATCGGGAAAAATATCGTCGAAGAGATACAAATTTCGGCATATTAATATTATTTCCCGCTTTAATCGTGCATGGTATACCGTTTCGAAAATAAAATAAACATTGTTCACGAAATAGGATTAAAATCTAAAGTTTAATCTGAGGTCGGGCGAAGCTTATCCACATCCATTTAGTTCAGATTTTGCTTTTCATATCGTAGAAATATATGCCAAGGGATTGTTTTCGCAGAGTACTGGTCTTGCGGGAGGTCGTGAGAGTTTAAATAACAATTGCGCAACAACGTGCCATACAATATATGCAATTATTCTCTTTATGGCGTCCAAGTAATAATCTATGTGTATTTAAGTAATTTTTACTTTATAAAATAATAAGGGAGTGGATTCGAGCATTCGAGTTAGTTTCTCAATTCAGATAGCTCTCTAGGAACATAAATTGTCAAGTTCTTCCTACGAGAACAAATACAAATGACAGATGTGTGTAGTTGCATGAAAAGAATTGGAGTTAGTTTTATTTGCGATATAAGAATTAACCTCATTGGTAGCAAACGTAAAAATTTAAAGCTTCTAAATGTGTACATATTGTCTAACTTTAAATAAGAGTTTTTGGGTTCTTTTTTAATAACTGAAAAAAACTATGACAGCAAAGAGAGAAAATATTTGAAGAAAATAATACTCGCAGAATTTCTCTTCTCGTATCTCTCTTCGACGTAGCCACAACGCCGAACGGAATATCAAACACCGAACATAGACCCTCTACAACTTGCTTATTAAAACCGAAATAAGTCATAAATTGAAAAAAAGAACTTCGAGAGGCACCACACCCCATTTAAAAAGAAATACGTGCAATGAGGTAAATTTCGCGCGTTTGAAAGCGCGTAAGTCACAGCACAACTGGAAAGCCGCGCTATTTGCAATTCGGTTAAAGGGGTTGTGGGAGGAATGATCTCGCAGGGCAAAACCGCTCCGAAAAAATACGGCGCACGAGAAAAAGAGAGAAGAGGGGTGACTGGAAAAAGTCGATTACAAAGGAAAGATCGGAAAGGCATTTGAAGGACAGAAAGAGGTCGCGAAGAGGGTGAAAGAGAGGAAAATAAAAATAAAACAAAACGCAAACATCCGAACCGTAAATCGAGTCGATGTGACGGGATGATTCCGGATTGGAGATGGAATGAGGAAGGGAGCAAGTAAATACTGAAGGGGGCGGGGGTGGGTCGGGGAGAAGGATGACAGCAGAGAGAAGGGATTATGGAAGCGCTTTCGGGGAAAGGGGTGCGGCCCGTGGCGGACAGTGATTACCTCGCGTACGTCGGTGTGATCCTCACGAGCCTCTGGGCCAAACAATCCCAATCTCACTTTCCGCACACGCACACACACACACACACGCGCACGCACGCACACTAATACCCATGCACACACACGAGGGAAGGCGCGCTTGTCGGCGAGTGATTTGACGCAAATAACTCCGCCATAGCGGACAACCTCTTTTCCACTTCTCCGCTCTCAACTCAACTCTCTTCCCTTTTGCCCCATAGCCCATCCAACAAAACCACTCTCTGGGTGCATCGGAAATCCTGGATTCCCTCCGAATATCCGAATTCCCTTTCCAATTGTACCTCATCGGACTTACCCGGTCCTATTAGAACGTCTATTTTCCCCATACTCCCGCAGCGCTCTCTCCTTTCGATTCGGCCTTCTCTTGCTCCATTTGACCCCATCCACCTGCGCCTGCACTCGCTTGTGCTCCCACGCGTTAGCCGGAGTGATATACCATAATGAGGAGGTGTGTACTGAGCCGAGAGGCGGTGTTGCAGGTCTGTTAAGGTCCAGTGGCGAAGAAGTTATGGAGGGTGGACGTTGGCGTTAATGCTGAGAAGCCTCAGTGCATTAATCTGGACTGATGTTTACGAGAAGATCTCCGACAATAATTTTAAATGCATTTTTTAAAATTATTTGAGTGCTTCACCAGACGACGGTACTTTAATATAATCGCTTTCAGAAACATTTTTAATTATTAAAATAAAAACGACCAGATAAAAGTTTTAAAATTTCAATTGCAGAACCTAAACGCAACATTTAAATCTATTATTAAAATGTTGTTCTAATAATAAAGGGAGGTGTCAATCTTATTCATAAATAAATACTAATACAAAATGGAACAAAAATCAAAATATAATAATTTTCTTAGGCAACTAAATGTTAATTAAATTCCTAAAAAAATAATTGGCTGAGTATACGTAGTGCGATCAGTTTTAAGACGTTTCCTTATACAATATTTGTTTTAATTAAATCGAATTTCAACGCCCATGGATATAACATTTAACTTTTTAAGCGCTTAAGATCTAAACATCAAAGAAAAAGATTCTAATATTTCATTGAGGATGACGCAACATTATGACACAAAAAACTTTCATTATAGGACTAAATATAATTTATCGAATTGGAAAACTCATCGAGTACCTCTTCCACTAAATATCATTTAATCCATCGTATTAATTCCTTTTCACCATATTTGGAATGATTTCCTTGAATTAACTTCTTCCCTGTGTACGAAAACATTCACACTGTATGGAAACAAAAAAACTCATATTTCTGTGTGATCTCTCTTCCTGTTAAGAACTTACTCAGCCATCGGTTCATAAATTAACTCCCCGAGGTGCTTTTAAACCTGGTCCTGATCGAGACGTTTTTCCTGAACTCGTGCAACAGATTGTAAATCCCTAGGATTTTTTCTAATCTCATTCGAGTTTTGTAATCATCGCATCCTCTTCCACATTTGCATAGCATTGGTCCAATCCACGCTGCTTCACACGTAACCTTGGGCATGATTAAATCCAGGCGGGAGTCGTATGGCCCGACGCCTCGACAATCATGATCACGAACGTGTACGAACGCCAAAAATTTGCGATCACTTTTGTTTGTTCAACGGTTTCCATTCACTCCAGCAGCGAACTAACCTTAATGTGCAAAAAAGAGTGATACTTTTAGTTTAACTTAAAGTTAAACAAATAATCTTATCATCAAACCAAGAGATATGCGTTTTGTTAATAATCGGAGTACGGATGTGTGTGTCTGTGTTTATATAGTTTTTCCCGATTTCCGTAATCAGAATGAAACGACGCGGGATGAATGAGGATATGTAGATAGAGAGAAAGAGAGCGCGCGGAGATAGAAGTAAATTACTACATTGCTGTGGATAGTGGGGTGGATTACGTAATATGTTATTATAAGGGTAGCCAGCTGACCTGGAGGCAAGTCGATTGCAGTCATATAGAGAGAGGCAGGGACAATGGGGAAGGAAAGAAACATTTGAAATGTAATAAAACCCGATAGTTGAAGCATGAAAACGAACGGCCATATTTCGCCTACGAAATCATCTAAATAATAAAACGAAAGGAAGAGGAAAAAATCGAATCGGTAACGGCAGAAACGACGAAAATGAAGCGGACGAAAAAAAGAGGGAAGAAGCCGCAAACAAATAAGGATTTATATTTGGAGAACAACAGCTACGCGCGGGGAGGAGAGATCGCGGCGCGGAAAACAGGGATAATGAAAAATACGTCGCGACTAATGCCAATAGTTAACGATTTTGCGGAGTGCAAAAAGTTCTCCCTCTCACTCTGTCTCCCCCATCCTTCCTTTTCGGTCCCCTCCAAAACGATTTCGCCGCACGAGAGAGTAATTGGCTCCCTCTATCTCTCTTTTTATGGTCATCGAGTTCACCACAGCGGCGCTTCCCGATGCCCGTGGATACAGTGCGACCGAAAAAAATAGTGTTTTTTTCCACGGCAAACAGGAAGCATTCGCAGCACCGAGCGTTTAGTCTCTGGAATTTCCACGATTCGCAATTTTTCATACGCCGACGAAACAATGGAAACCGAAATGTGGTCGAAATTTGCGGTCATTTTTCTCTCTCGGGTTGAGTTAATTTTGGGAGTTAGTAGGGGATTTCTGTTATTTTTCCCATGAGAATACCATATATGAGCAAAAATAGTGATCATAGCTTAAAAATTAAATTTCGTGAATAAATAGAATCGCAGAAGTTTATTATAATTTTAAAATATGCCGAGAAAAGAACGTAGAAAAATGTCTTATATACTGGAATGATATTGGATTCACTATTTTATGCTAAAGAAAGAGACACTTTCTGAGTAGGTGAATGGGCTAGTCTATATTAAAATATTTAAATTTTATAAAGATTTAAGTAAATATTAAAAAATACTAAGAGTCTTCAGTACATAAACCTAAATACAGCAAATTTTATTAATCTACTTTTGCGTTATAATTTTCTTTCAAAAACTGTTTGAGGAATAATGAAATTATGATACAGAACGAATAGAATTCCATAAAGAGATTAATACATACTGCGAAGTTACTAAAGCAAGGAAATAAAAGAGACGCACATAAAAACCAAATAAACTAGCGGACGCAAACTTTCCGTCCATAATAATTCAACATGTAGGATGGTTGAAAACCGCTCTAATCGAACAATTTGGTCGAACGAGGAAAGATCTCTCGCGTGAATTACCTCTTGCACCGCATTGAATATTCGCCACCTCGTTCTAGGTAATCCTAGCAAATGCGCCGCATCCGATTAGTGCTTTTGAAACGAAGCGTCGTTTTGCGGTCACATCTGGGGAAATAAACACGTGAGCCGTGGACGAGAGGGAGAGAAAGAAATAGACTAAAAGGGAGAGAGGAAGATAGAACGTGGGAGTGAGAGATGAAAGGCGGGAAAAGGTCGGAGAGGGAATGGACAGTGAGAGCCAGAGATCGGAGGAGAGGGAGGGAGAGGGATGGAGGAAGAGAGATGGAAGGAGAGATGGAGGGAGAGAGATGGAGGGAGAGAGATGGAGGGAGAGAGATGAAGGGATAGAGATGGAGGGAGAGAGGAGGGAGAGAGATGGAGGGAGAGAGATGAAGAAAGAGGGATGGAGAGGGATGCAGGGGCAGAGATGCAGGGAGAGAGATGCAGGGAGAGAGATGGAGGGAGAGAGATGGAGGGAGAGAGTTGGAGGGAGAGAGATGAATGGATAGAGATGGAGAGAGAGATGGAGGGAGAGAGATGGAGGGAGAGAAGTGGAGGGAGATGTTGAGGGAGAGGGATGGAGGGAGAGGGATGCAGGGAGAGAGAGGGAGGGAGAGGGAGGGAGAGAGATGGAGAGAGAGAGAGGTGGAGGGAGAGAGGTGGAGGGAGAGAGATGGAGGGAGAGAAGTGGAGAGAGAGGTTGAGGCAGAGGGATGCAGGGAGAGAGATGCAGGGAGAGGTTGAGGGAGAGGAAGAGAGATGGATGGAAGGACAGAGATGGAGGGAGAGAGATGGAGGGAGAGAGATGGAGGGAGAGAGATGGAGGGAGAGAGATGGAGGGAGAGAGATGGAGGGAGAGAGATGGAGGGAGAGAGATGGAGGGAGAGAGATGGAGGGAGAGTGATAGAGGGAGAGAGATGGAGGGAGAGAGATGGAGGGAGAGAGATGGAGCAAGAGAGATGGATGGAGAGAGATGGAGCAAGAGAGATGGATGGAGAGATGGAGGGAGAGAGGTGAAGGGAGAGAGATGGAGGGAGAGAGATGGAGGGAGAGAGATGGAGGGAGAGAGACGGAGGGAGAGAAGTGGAGGGAGAGGTTGAGGGAGAGGTTGAGGGAGAGGGATGGATGGAAGGAGAGAGATGGAGGGAGAGAGATTGATGCAGAGAGATGGAGGGGGATAGATAGAGAGAGAGAGATGGAGGGAGAGAGATTGATGCAGAGAGATGAAGGGGGATAGATAGAGAGAGAGAGATGGAGGCAGATAGATGGAGGGAGAGAGATGGAGGGACAGAGATGAAGGGAGAGAGATGAAGGGAGAGGGATGGAGGGAGAGGGATGGAGGAAAAGTGATGGAGGGAGAAAGATGGAGGGAGAGAGATGGAAGGAGAGATGGAGGGAGAGAGATGGAGGGAGAGAGATGGAGGGATAGAGATGGAGGGAGAGAGATGAAGGGAGAGGGATGGAGGGCTGAGGGATGGAGGGAGAGAGATGGAGCAAGAGAGATGGATGGAGAGAGATGGAGCAAGAGGGATGGATGGAGAGATGGAGGAAGAGAGGTGAAGGGAGAGAGATGGAGGGAGAGAGATGGAGGGAGAAAGATGGAGGGAGAGAGATGGAGGAAGAGAGATGGAGGGAGAGAGATGGAGGGAGAGAGACGGAGGGATAGAAGTAGAGGGAGAGATTGAGGTAGAGGTTGAGGGAGAGGGATAGATGGAAGGAGAGAGATGGAGGGAGAGAGATTGATGCAGAGAGATGGAGGGGGATAGATAGAGGGAGAGAGATGGAGGAAGAGAGAGGGAGGAAGAGAGTTGGATGGATAGATAAGGAGGGAGAGAGATGGAACAAGTTGGAGAGAAACAGAGGAAAAGGGAGAGGCGCAGAGAAAAGGAAATAAGAGATAGGAGGGAGTATGACAGAGACGAAGACATCGAAGGATAATATGAGAGCATAAGAAAGAATTGGAGAGATGGAATGAGAGACGAAAACAAGCAGACGGAACGTAAACGTGTGTGATAGAGAGAGAAAAGGTAAAGTTAGCCAATGAGAAAGAGAGGGACGGGGATTCAGATAAAATGAAAGAGGTAGCCAGGGAAAGCAAGAGAGAAGGATAGATGGGGGAGAAAACGTATTGGCCGGACAGATGGTGAAAGACAAGGGATTGAGTTTGGTGAGGGTTCGGGAGAAAGCGAGAGAAAGGGAGGGAGAAAGGGCTATGGGGACGGAAGGTGAGAGAAAGTGGAAAGGAGGAAAAAGTGCGAGAGGGCGTGACGGAGGGTCAGAGATAGAGGACGTGAGCGAGAGGAAGTATCCGTGCGTGGAATAGGAACGAGGAGAGAGGAAATCTAGAATGGGGAGAGAGAAAGAGCGGAGAAAAGTGAGGCAGGGCGGTTAGCCGCGTCGGCCGCGATAAGAATCGCCCCGAATCCCTTGAGATACGCCAATGGAACGCCAGATTTAGTTCGAAATAAAAAAGATGAATCGAGAAAATAAAATGGGGCCGAAAAACACACCGAACACAGCGCTTGCAATCGGATAATTTGTCACGCGTGTTAATCAGAATCAGTGCGAGAGAGAGGGCCGTGCGGACACGGGGTAGGGGTCGGGGTGGCGTGGGAGAAAGAGGCTTGTCGAGGTCGTTTTAGGCCGTGGCTCCGCTCGGGGCAGAATGGCCGGAGGGGGAGGAGGGACAGGGAGGGGGCAGAGAGGAGAGGGATTAGGCGGGGGCGCGTGGGAAGGTGGTGGAGAGGGCGATGCTGCGAGTGAGAGGCAAAGTGGGGATTAGGGCGGTGAAGATTAGGGGTCGGGAATGGGTCGGGGGAGGGTGGGGGTTGGGGGGAGGGGGAGTGGGCGGCAGGTGGTGTAGTATGTGTTCGGAGTGTGCCCTCGCTCTGTTGCGGACGCATCATTTCACCTCTTTATTGCCTTCGCGGACCTCGGACGTTGTCCGCCCTGACATTTGTCGGGTTCGCCCTCAGCGCCGCCGTGTCCTTTTCCTCCCTCTCGCGGTCTGCCTGCTTCGCCTTCACACTCTCTTTTGCCATCCTGCGCACACACGGGAACCCAATGACAAACCAATATCTCCCATTCCGCCGCCCTTCTCGCCTTCTCTTTTGTATTCCCTTCTGTTTCGTTCTCCTCGTCGGATTTTCACTTTGAACCTTTGGCGCGATGTGACCGGCGCTCTTTATATCTTTCGGTGTCACGTCAGTTTGACTGGAGAAAACAACACTTAACTCGCCATTTTAATTCTCATTCACGTTCTCTTATATTTCTCTCTACCTCTTGCTCCTTTCCCTTCATGTCTTCTCCTTTATCTCTTAGTTATTTTATCACTCACTCACGAAATTACTCTCCACTGCCTCTACTCCGTCTGATTTTGTTTTTCGATCCGTGTCGTTGAATCCTTTTAATTTGTTCTTCAATATAAATATTACTATGGAACGGTTTCGTCAGCTCCATATCATAAGTTGTGTTAGAAACAGTTATATATATTAATACATAGAGTCAAACGGCTTCAGCTCTACTTTGACTTCGAATGATTACAAGGAATTGTTATATTTATGTGCATTTAAAGGGACGCTGGCCGTAAGGTATGTTTGGTTAAACTTTAAATTTAAATGATTTCCGCGCAAATCAATTGTTGTCATTCGACTCTCGTTGTAAATAAAAAAATGCGATTTGATGAATAAATATTATTATAATAGCTCAAAATTTCCACACCACACAAAAAGAAGCAAAAACTTAAATTAGAATATATTAAAATCACCTTCTCTATTTAGCAAGTTTTTTTATTCATTAATTATCCCATTTTTTACCCTACTATGCGTGCGAGATTAAAAATAACACCAATGCATACGTTAGGCCTGATGGGCTTATTTTATTATAATGAATAAATTACCTATTTCGTCGTATTTTCTGAAAATATTGATTAAAAATGTGTTAAAAAGTAGTATTACAAACACTATTTACTAAACAAAATTAATAATAATATATCATTTATAAAATTAAAATATCATGATAACATATTAGTTGTCCCTTCCGCTAGCACAACTCTTGCAAAAGTAACGGGATTGTTACAAACTAATACATATTTTTCATTGTTCACAATAATATCTATTTTACCGATTTTTACGGAAAGCGCAATTTCTTCTTTTATTTGTAGCAGGAGCTTTTTCTTCCATCTGTCGAACGCAAGCCGATTGCCAGGAAATTTGAATATTCTAGTTAATGGCTTAATGCCGCGAAAAATGAGAAATATTCTTTGAGTACCCTTGCAATTTATTAACTTTATATGGACTACAGGTGGCTCAGACGCTGTTAACTAGGATATCGCGTTTGTTTATTTGCGAGTTGGGATCTTGGTATATGGCGTACGTCTATGAAACGCTTTCAGAATGCAAGCACCTATTATTTGTATAGAAAATAACAAAATTTACAATGAAAAACTGCTTATTATGATTCAAAACTAAATAAAAACACGCATAATATCTTTCAAAGTAAATCACTGACCATACATTAAAGTTAGATAACCTTAAATATATACGTTGGTACTAGCAAGGCTACAGTGACATTTATGCATCATATAATTATACTACTAATGTCATTTGGATTCTAATCTGTTCTATGCAAGATTGCAGAAAGGTACATAGAGTTAGAAGATTGCAAGTAAAACTGTTTAAAAACTATACTTTTCCCTATACTATGTATGGAGAAAGTAAAAAGTATATCAAAGAATGTACTTTGCCAGGCACAACGTATTCATTGTAGGGAAAAGCTCCCGCAGAAAATTTTTATGTAGGCGAAAGGATGCTGTGGATGGGGGGATACCTGGAATGACTACGCACTCAACTCTCAAATGATTGTTCACATTCACCCTCTCGATTCAATTTCTTAATTGATTTGAAAGGCAAACTGAGGTGCGTTTCAAACCGGTTGCCTTAGCCTAGCAAATGTTTACGTTTTACGACTAACCGTCTCCCTCTCTCCCCTTCCCTTTCCGCTCACTTCCCAACTTCCACCAAGCTATCCAAATTCCACGACAAAAGGCATCCATCTGTGTACGCGGTAGCCCTAGAAGATCGCGTGACTTGTCAACAATGGCGGAGTTTGCATAGGACGCATGAAGGAGGACAATACCCTTCTGCTGTAACTTTATTTTCCCGCTCTGCCCTCGCACCCGAATTTTGCCGGCCGACCCCTCTCCCAAAATACTTTGCCTACCCAGACTCCATCTCCCCCTCCCTTTCCTCCCATTCTCCCTATCCCCTCCAATTTCCTAGTTTTTTCCACGTTACAACCCTTTGACCTCTCGTTCGCTAACTCTCACTCGAATGCTTTAACGGCCTCATCCATTACGGGCTCCCCGACCCCTCTCCCTTCCACACATAACACACACAATCTCGCTCTCTCTTCGAACCTCACCCGATTTGCTCCCAACTGCGACAAATCACATCCCATACGTTTTTATCTACTTGCACATCAGCGCATTAAAACACATGCGACGGAGTAGAGGAGAAGTGGGGGGGAGGCAAAGGGGGAGGGGTGGCGAAGGGGGAGGGGTGGCGAAGGGGGAGGGGTGGCGAAGGGGGAGGGGGGCGAAGGGGGAGGGGGTGACAGAATGGACGGAGATGACACAAGGGCCATCTCATCGCTCGGACGTTTTGAGGGGGTCGTTCCTTTTTTAGTGGGGAAACCTCCCGTATTAGCGGATCGCATTAACAGAAGCGTAATTCAACTTCCCAAACTGACACGCGCGATGCACGCGGCAACGTACGTGAGCGCTCGGAGACAGATGTTGAAAAAAGGAAGCGATGGCACTAGGGTCGTCAGGTGAAAAGTGAAAGCGCTGGACGCGTCGTAAATACGATGGAAGTATGATTATAGCCCTTAATGCCGCGATATCTCATGAAAATAATGCAAAACACGGTAGATTAAGTCCGATTACGAATGCCTGTTGTAAAATATTTCCATCAAATAAACAAATATAACACAAAATTACTATCGATAATAACCGTTTATGGGCATAAGGTATACAACTTAAATGGATGTAGCTAATAATTTATCGCATACACCCGGAAAAAGGGGGTTTCATACTGTAATACATTAAGTTAAATCCACATGTTGCAAATAAACAATTCAATAAAATAAATTGGCTGAACTCACTAAGTGGGGATATACAGACACACACAACATTTGAGTTTGCATTCTTATGGAGTTACAAGTTCAAATTTTTATCAAAAGTACCTGTAGTTAAAATTAGAACAAATAACCTACATTACATAATACAAAGAAAAAATTGTTCATTTAAAAAATTTCGTGGAAGTTAGTTTGAACGAGACAATTATTTTTTTGGTGAATAAAAACTACAATTTTAAAGCATTCGGACAATTATTAACTATTAAATGTGTTAAAAGAGTGTTTCCTAAACTGTGCGCCGTGGTGAGCTGGAGAGCCGAGGCTGATTTTAAGAATTTCCGCGTAAACATTGTTAAGAAAATAAATCAATGATTTTGAAATGTTTATAGGTCAAAGGGGCAATTATTATTCCTTTAATAAGTTGATTATCGTGTCGTATGTGTAAATTTTAAAAACTATTTTATGGGGAGGAGACCAAAATTCTGTTTATCTTTGCAAGGGTGCTGCACCTACAAAACTTTTGGGAACAACTGTAATAAAATAAAATAACTCTCTTTATGTTGTTTTAGTTTAAAACTTTATAATCTAAATGAAAATTGTAGCGTGATTATACGAAAACCTAAAATCGGCATAAAGTTTATATTTATTTCTTGAGGTACCTACTCCTCCAGAAAACATCGTAAAAAACTTTATAGTTGCAATTTAAAGCAAAAAATGAAACCAAGAGATTATACCGAATTCGTTAGGATCTAAACGTATCCCTCCTTTAGCACCAAGAAACGGAAAAGAGACGAGTCAGTCATGACTACTCCGGAGGACAATTTCAATGCTCAAGGCTTCCTATGCCGATCCTTCCTCAATCTTTTGCCATTGCTAGGCGTACCCTGACGGTTATTTCCAGGCGTTAAGTGGGCAGGCTGGAGGAAGCGAGAGAGAGAGAGAGAGAGAGCAAGAGAACAAGGCAATTTCGGTGTCCAGACCCTGGCTATTGGAGGCGCCAAAGCATTTGCATAATTCATGCCTCTGACGGGTGTGACCGTAACATCCCCTCCCTTGCACCACCTCCGCTGCTGAAATTCCTCGCATTTTCCTCTCTTTCCTTCCTATTCCGTTTCCGTTCCCTTACATTGCTGTGCATCCGGCGGGGATAAGTGCCTAGGCTTGATATTTCTCATTCCGGTTGCAAATTATACGGATGATCGTTTTCTCCTGGAAAAATCCACATTTACTACCACCTAAAAGGATTTAGCGATACACATCGAATTTTAAGCCAACGAAGATTTTTTATAGATTCTTGCATAATAGCGGGATATTTCTGCTATGTTTCACACATTTAGTTTTATCGCATTCAATGATATAGAGGAAAAAATTTAATGATTTAGTTGTCTTTGGTTTAATTAATCTTCTATCATAATTGATCTGTCCGTAATAAGTGTATAAACCTGCCATCTGTTCGGAAAGTATTAAAATAAGACGTAATATAGTGTTGTGTGTACGTTCTTTTGGTATAGAAATACAAGAAATCCCGTTTATAAGGAAATATTATCACAATGAAACATTTTATCATTTTTTACGCGATTTAGCTGTTTATTAGTGTCTTATTATCTTAATTTCCTTTAATAATAAAATGGTGTAAACTATTTCTTAGTTTTCGGTTAAAAACGACGTAACCTGATCGATTTGTTAATATATCTACTTCACAGTTCACTAAGGTATTCAATAATCCAATTAATGTCTGGGACGCTTACTTTTTAGCGCGTTTAAAAATGCGCTTATAGTTTCACTTTAGCGTCTGTCTGTACACCACCTTAACTTGAAGTTGTGACGAAATCGTAAGCGAAAGAGAGCTGAAACATAAAAGGTAAATTTTTGTTTTTCTGCCATATGACTTTCTTTGTTTGAGTTTTGAAAAATATACAAGGTCGGATTGGGACTCAATTAAAATTTAAAAAAAATATCTCCGAAGGTGTACAAGATGGAAATTTGCATGTACATTTCCACATTAATGCAACTAATTCTTGAAAAGTTTGAGAAAAATTCTACAAGAAAACCAAAATTCATTTTGAACAGAAAATGTCTTAACGTTTTTTGGCTAGTTTCCAAAAAAACATAGCCTTGTGAAATGGTCCTGTCTGTGTGTGTGTATCCCCTACTAACAACTTTTGCACCAATGGACCGATTTTCATGAAACTTGGTATGAGGCTCGTGCTGCCAGGGCCCACCTCCGGGCTATATTCTATTAGGCGAAGATTGAAGTCCCTGGTTCTATTCCAGGAACTTTCCTTCTCTATTTGTTTTAAACAGGAGACCTCAAATTCATCGTGCGGGGATGTTTTCTTTAATAATTTAAAATATCTTAAAATTGTGATATTCGAGCGAGGTTTATACTGTTCTAAAGGGAAAAGAATTTAAATTCTAATTATTATCACCAAATTTGGACAATTGATCGTATTTTCTTGAAATTCTACTAAAACATAGTTTTAAATAGCATTTTAACGGATTGTTGCCATGGAGACGATTATTACCGAACTCGGCTTAAGAGAACAAATGGGTTATTACTAACTTTTATATTAACTTCGCTTTATCATTATATATAGACGTTCCTTACAGAGAAGAATGGTATAACATATAGGATATATATATATATATATATATATATATATATATATATATATATAGGATATAGGAGGATACTAATGTCCAGCCCAAACTACAAGAGCTAGATAGCTCAAAGTTTAAGTTTTTTTAGATATTTTTGTTAATTAATTTCGGGCACTTTCTCATAAGCTAGAAAAATGAAATTTTCAGAGTTGCTAGATGGTCACAATATCTATTAGGAATTATTGTTACTTTTGCTTACAGTGTCCTGGGTTCGACTTCATATGCCCCGGAAAATCTCCCATAAGTTAGCATGGGAAAAAGTTATTCCAGTGTGTAGACCAATATAATAAGTTTAGGAAGCTGAAATTTTTCAGGATTATAGAATTTTGCTCATAATCAAATATAAAAATCGAAAACTTCAAAATTTTTAATTTTTAGTGGTTGTTTTAACCCCATTTGAACATTAAAGTTTAATAATTTTTATCTTAAAAACTATAAGTTGTAGGTTCAGGTTTTTAAAAACAATTTGTAGAAAATTATGCATAGAAAAAAAGTAAATTTTGAAAAAGTTCAACAATGTGACAGCTAAAAATTTGCAATTGTTTAAACATATTTTTAAGGTTTATGTATTTCCGAATGTGCTACAAAGATGAAATTTTTTTACTGGTAGACTTTGTAAAAAAAACTAAATAAGGATTATAGAAATTTTGATATTTTAATTTGTTTGGCTGTTAAACATTCTTACAGTTTAAACAAATAGATAAATGTTTGGATACTTCGGGGCAAGCTAGGAAGCTGAAATTTTAAAGTCATGTAGAGCTTAGTGCATTGAAACTAATAACATTTGAAAATCTCCAACAAAGTGTTAATGCGGCCGTATTAAATTTTTAACATTTAAACAATTAAATAAATATTATTTCACTTCCAGATGCTCTACAACTTCAAAATTTGACAAAAATCTGTGGAATTGGATAAAGCATAATATTCTTAATATTTCAAATTTAAGGCATTGTTTTAATCAAATACTGTTCAATAAGGAAAGATCGAAATTGGGTGCAGAGGTGAAATCTTTTGAATTAAAAAATATTTCTAATAATGTTATATCTCTCTGAAAAATTAATTTTTATCAGGGTGAAATGAAATGCTTGCAGAATGCAAGCACCAACTACTTGAATATATATGTTTTGGACCCCGTTTAATCTGAAAAAAAAATCCAAAGCTGCTGACGGGGTTCGAACCACCGCACCTCACCTCACCATCGCGTATGACGATGATTTAGTCATCTCGGCCTCCAGATCGCGTGGAAATATAACATCATAGCAAAGAGACTAAACATACTACTGTAATTTTTGGTGGTGTAAGAGAAGTCTTTATTTTAATGTGAATTTGTATTAATACTAGCATTCCTGCGTTTTTTGTCGGGATATTTCTGCTAATAATTATAAGTTTTTATTTATGTTAAAAACTTTTTATCTTTATTCATTTAAGATTATTCTGAAAACTGCTTTCCCTATGAAAAGGCCATTTAAAAACGTTGGTGAATTGTGATTGTTGCGATTACTGAGAATTAAGAATTACGTCTGGAACATTAAGGCACATGTAAGCTTTCGATGAATTTTATTATTATTATTAAATTCTTATCGCTCCTCTTATAATATTGCCTTATACATGCATTTTGTTAATATTACATTATAATCACATTCGTATTGCTCTACCATTAATAATCATTAATGCGATCTTCTCGGAACAGTTCCCATTGAAAATTAATTTTGAAAACTACTATAGATGACTATATTTGTTTATGTTGTTTGTGCCATGAACATAATTTTATTCTTTGGAACTGTTCACTTAGCTTATTTTTTACTTTGGATGAAATCTTTTCTAATTATAGGCCTTTAAGGCCAGTTGTTCTTGCATTTTTCTAAAAGCCCTCACATTTAAGTATCGTATTCCTTTTTTTCTGTATTTAAGATAGGTAATACTGTCGTAAAGGAAGTTAATTTGAACGAATTTAAATATAACATTTTAAAGTGTTGTGTTGAAGCTTAGCAATTCTTCAGCTAACTATACTTATACAGTGGTTTTATATGGATGGGTGATGTGATGATAGGAAAAGAACAATTTATTATATTTGTCATTTAAGTTAGGCGACTAAAATATGAAATATTTAAGTTTCACTTCACATCTAAAGCTGAATTACTCTAAACTAGCATTGTATTTTCGTTGACTTTAAACAATATTAATGGATAAGTCAGTATTTTCATTAATGAAACAAAAGATACTATCAATCTTCTTACTACTTATATACTAAACATTCTTACAGTTCTCTACTTCTGTCTGCCATTCTCACAACTGTAAAAAGTTTAAAGGTTAAATAGAGAGACCCCCACATCACTCAACAGCTGGTAGACACTTTCGTAACTTTTTACGCCAATCAAAGCAGAAAAGTTATCATAATTATATTATAGAGTTTATTCATATTAAAGTATAAACTATATAAAAGTTGTTTATAAAAATTCATTTTTATATCTTCACTTGTTTTCTTTTCCACTCGAATACCCTTCAGCAATGGACAGTTGATCCATACATATTACCGTATAAACAGTAACATAACATTTATTTAATTCGTTTATTTAAAATATACACCCAAAATATGGCAGGAAGAGATTTTGACATTGCTTTTAGAGGTATTTTAAAGCTGATAATGCTCTATGAATTTGTTTTTCAATTTTTTTATCATTGATTAACTATAAATTACAAATGGTATTTATGATATGAGAATTCCTTTGAACACATACTGAAACATTTCCTGTCAATATAAGTAATCAATTCGTGAAGTCAACTTTGGGAAACCGCCCGCATCAGTTCTGATTTGGACTTCTTGTTAACAATTGTTGTCGACGACAAAATCTTTGTAGCAACTGCAGTAACCACGGTCTACTACAAATATGTAAATACGTTTAATTTTCTTTCTTTGTAAGTGAAAAATGATAGATAATTTACAGAGGAGGAATGAACACGAACTTAAAGATTAAGTTACAATTACTCAAGCGAGGAATGTTTTAAATAATGTTTGATTTTTATACCAATATCTCCTAAGTTATAAAAGATGGAAAGCTGAAACTTTGAGTGCACATATCTACATCGATGCCACTTATTCTTAAGAAGTTTGTGTTTTGAAAACATCGATTTAAAAAACACGCTAATTCATTCATGTTCATGAATAACCTCTCTACTTGTTCTTTCTGTTTCATAAAGTGTTAAATGTTTGGGTAATCATGGAAACATTTTGCGCAAAAATTCCATTAACGTTCTTCTTATGTATTGTTCTCTAATTAATCAACCAAAATTTCTCCTTAATCTTCAAAATATTTACAGCCTAAATATGCGCATCACGGTAATGAAATCGTTTCGCTGAAAGAAAGTCACGTCTTCGAATCCATACGCATCTTCTGGATTTTTCCTCTTTCTGCCTACCTCTCACCGCATTCGTTCCCAAGTCGTCTCTATTTCGAGTATTAATGCATTCCCCCGCGTCGGGTTATCCCCGAGCCCCATACATGCACCAGCACGCAACTCCTCTTTCGCGATAACCGCATTTCTGTTTTATTGCCATTGTTATTGCTCTGCCCTTCGACGGGAGCGGCCTGACGCCAGGCGCCGCCGATGCTATGCAGACGTGCAATCCACGCCTGCTATGCGGGTTGCGCCGGGAATAACTCCACAGGCGTCGAGAGCGAGAGATGGGTTTAGGAGTTGGAAAAGGAGTACTTGGATCACGACAGCCTGCGTGGGGCCTGCCTGATTTCACGGTGGTCTGGGAGTCTACGATCCCAAGGGAAGAAGTTTGGTCGGAATTGCTCTATTCAGATTAAGTCGTACATTGAAGCAACTTGTCCAAGGCCTCCTCCATAATCCAGTTTTATGGCTGCTTAGTCTGCACAGGAAGTTTCCAGTGTACGGAATTTTCCGAGTAATAATCTAAAACCATGTTATATTATCAATTTGCGAAATTAGTTCAATATATTGCAGAAATTTTTATGCGTTAAAGCGAGTGGGGAAGCAAATGTGATGACAATGCTTGGACTAAATAATATGTAACTGATCTATAGCAGAGTTGTCCTAACGTTTTACATGGCGAGCCACATCGGTGGTCGTGAACTCTTCGGCGGGCCGCATTGGAAGTTGATGATTCTTCGGCTGGCCGGATTAGAGTCTAAATTGGAAGTTACATAAATATTCTGAGGTGCCATATAAGTGAAAATCAATTCTAAATAACGTTTTCATGGTTAAGATTTCAATATTAAATGTTTTATCATAAAATATTTTGAAAAATGTATGAATTTTTGTGTTGAATTTTTCGACTAGCATTTTAATCATAGCTTCAGGGGCAAAACAAAAACCGTTCGCGGGCCATATCCGGCCCGCGGGACGTAGGTTGTACACCACTGATCTATACTATCTAAGGCCGAATATATTATAGGCAAATAAAAAATTAACCATTAGGTTTCAATGCTGATCCTTTCTATATCTCCTCCTACGTTCATAGAGAATAATTCACATTTTGATTAAACCTTTGTGGTTTTTACACAAAATAATATGTGGAAAACATGAGAAGTTTTAGTAATATACTTCACTTAAAAAAAATAAATCAACTTTTAATTACAACAAAATTTCATCTACAACTTAACATAATGAAAATAATATTTTTCCCTAGAATTTTTGGCAAAATAAAAAACACTAGCCGTGATACATCTTTCGACGAGAGAAAATGTTTAGTCCATTTTCAAAGCTCAGTATTTTTTGTACTCGAGTACGCACTGTCAAAGAATATTCTTTCTGTCTTTTTACTCCCCCTCATGCATCCCGCAACGAAACGAGCTTTTATGCGGAAGCAGAGACCCGAGGAGAGAGACGCCGGTGGAACAACCTGTCTGGCTCAACACGAAATTAGAGTGAGGCAGAGCAGTTTTCATTTTCATGGGAGGAAAAAAAGAAAGAGACGGAGTAAAGAAGATGAGAGGGGGAAGGAATGGCCACCTGAAGATTAGAGGAAAGCCATCAGGAGTCATCCAATCGGAACTTCTTTTTTTGGGAGAGGAAGGGGTCAAGGGTTGAGAGATTGGCGGTGTGGAATAGGGAGAGAGAGGGGAATTTAGGAAGAAGAAGTAAAGTACCTAGTGATAGAGGGGATCAGGACTGCAAGGGGAGACGAAGATAGCTTAGAAGAGATGGTAAAATGCGTGGTATTAGAAAAAATGCAGAGTAAAAAGCATATAAAAGTGACAGATGATGTAGCTTGATCAAAAGAGTAACGCAGAATATTCGACAAAAGTAAAGGTAGAAGGGAATGGACGCCTCGAGAAAAATAAAACAAGCGGCGAAAAGGCTAACGATAAGAGAATCTTACAAATCAGATGACGAGGAAAGTGAAGCATCTCTCGGAAAGTTTGAGAAAATGCAGATATGAAAATAACTAACCATTCCACAACGTGAAAGTTTTAAAAGTAGACGACAAAAGAGGAAAGCGAAGGGAGGAGGAAGAGGATACTTGACGAACAGAGAGAAAGGAGAAATATAGATAAATGGGGCGTGATGCTGAGACTAAATAGGATGGGAAGCCGCAACTCCTCTGCTGGATACTCAGGAAATCCATCTTGAATAGGCGACCCTCTGCGGCAAAGGTGTCCTCTCTACCTATCAGTCCTCCTCTCTCCCTCTCTCTCCGTCCACTCCTTATAGCTCTCGCCCTCAAATCAACTTAAGTGGATCCCTATTAGAGAATGGGTCGGAAAAGAGAAGGTGGGCATATTGAAAAGGGAAGGGGATGCCGGCAGCCATTAAATTGTGAGTGAGGAAGGGTATTGGCTGTTTTATGTCGGTCGAGTTAGAGGCTGAGGGTCATACGGCCACAGTTTCCGAAGTGAAATGTTCGCAAGGGGGCGGGGAGCCGGACGGAGAGCGGAATGGACAGTAGAAATTACGACGCGGGCTGTTATACGCGGAAAATGTAGGATCCATTTACTAGCATGGAGGAACTACATTAACATTTTGTAAAGGAAGAGATGTTGTCGAAAGAAGAAAGCCTTTGGTTTTACGAGGGGAAGCACTCTATGGCTTACGTAAAAAGTGACGTCAGCGTGGTTATAGTGATCTCATTAATAGGAAGTAATGAATTTTTATTTACGTAGAGCTTACTAATAGTTTAAACATGAAACCGTCAGGATGTAGAAGTATGAAAGATATATAAATTACATGCAAGAAATAGAATGAATTAAAAATAATTGGACTCAATAAGACTTTCAAATCAATAGAATGTTAAAAACAAAAATAGTATTTCTAAAATAAGAAGTCGTTTCATAAAATTGCCAATTGGTGAAATTGATTCATTTAATTTTACATTTAACGTAGCGGTTTTACGCACTGTAATAAAAGATTATTAGCCTTTATTATTGATTTAAAAATGTCTTTTCGAGACAATATGAATGTTACGCATAAAATAACGATTCTGTAAAATGCCTAAAATTGGATAAGCTATTAATACGTGGAAATACGAACAATTTTCGACATAAAACTTGGAAAAGACTATTAAAAATATAAAAAATCAGGAATTAGAAAATTGCTTACGGCTTTTGCTAGTTTAACAAATACAATCCTGAGAAGGCAAGGACATAATTATTGAATACAACTTCAGCCAAAACGTAATTGCAGCTAAAGAAAAACACAAGGCGGGTAAATTGTCGGGAAGATTAAGTATCGGACGTTGGTTGTCCTAGAAAATAAAGTATATGAACGATGAAGGAATGGATAAGGAATCGAGAGTAGTTTCCCGTTTCGTCTCGGACAAAAATTGTCTCGGTATCTTATGGGTCTTCATCTTCAAGGGTCAACCGATTGGATAAGGCGGGACCGAATAGACTCCATGGAGCAGGAAGCTGGCGCCAAGAGGAGAGTAGGGGAGAAAAAGAGGAGAAAGGAAGCTGATTCGTTTGGGGCTAACAAAATAAATCCAAGAATGGGATTGGATGAGATAGAAAGTCTCGGGTCACATGGAAACGCTCAGAGAAACTCCGGAGTAGGTGCGAGAGTCAGGGGCAGAGTAAAAAAAGAAAAACAGTATTCGTTGCTCTAAAATTACTAAGCTATTATAAAAGAAACTCTGAAATAAAAATTCATAGACATCCAGAAAAAGCGAAACGAAGATAAGGAAGTTAACTCAGTCTCAAAGCCGAAAACGCCTCAAATAATTTGAAGACGCGATGAAATTAATTGCTTGGAAACAGATAATTCGGTAAAAATTCCACCAGTTTATCCGCCGTTGATTTATATACCAATCATCATCCTCAACCTTGCTTAAACGTGCCTTAAGCTCTAAAGAAACTCAAAATTGCCCAGTTGAAATTCCTCGATAGGAAATCTTAAGTTTTCCAATATTTTCGAAAGGAGCGGATAAAAAAAAAAAGAAATTGAGAGGAAAAATTTGGGAGAAGGCCGAAACGATATAAAGAAACCGCCAAGTTTCTAACTCTCCCGGCCCACCTCTCATCCCCTTTACCATCCGCGTGTCCCGAAACTGTTCTTGGCCGACGTAAAAACTATCCTGCCTCCGTTTTCTCCTTCTCTTCGCGGTTTTTTACACCTCTCTTCTCTTCGTAGGTGTTTTCCGCAGTGGGAATTTTTCTGTGTTAAAACATAACCGATACACAGTTTTTTATGACCCACAAAACTAACATTCTTTGGTAATGCTCTGTTATCTACTAACAAATATATTAACTTGTAATTAATTTGTATTTAGTTAAAATCTGTATGTATTTAATTCCTCTTATTTTGTAAATATTGTAATTACTTATATGACGAAAGGGTTAAATGTAAGAAGGGACTACATAGTCTCAATTTCGCCCCAATAAAGTCGTTTGTCTGTCTGTCTGTCTGTCTCTTCCTCAGTCTGACTCTTTTCCAGGGTACGCGGTGGAAGTCTTCTCCTCCCCTCTCCCTTCCGCCTCAAACCTTTCTTCATAAGTATTCTTTCACCTCTTTCCACCCTGCTCCGAATCGAAACCTTTTCACTTCTATCCCTCTCCAACTCCTCTCTCCCCACTCAATCAGCTTCAACTATTAGAGAGACTTACCATGGAGTTTGAGAACACATTCTCGGCCCCTTTTTCCGAGACCCGCACCAAATTCCTCTACCGTTTCCGAAAGTCTATTAATGGCAAATTTTTACCTTGGAATATTTGATTAGGCGCCGGAAAAGTGAAGGCGTTTCCGGACATAACGGACCGAACTGTTACCGACTTAGAGCTGGTAATAGTTTCCTTTAAAATTCCCCCGTAGAGATTTTGGTGTGAATGAAAGAGATAGTGAGCCGTTAACATTTGTCTGAGAAAAAAAATTAATATGCATAGCATGGAGATTTTAAGTACATCGGCTGGGAACTTTTCATCTTTCGTTTCTAATAAAGATAGCGAGATAAACTTTGAAAAACTATCGTTAGGATGGTTATGGTGAAAACTTTTCACATCGGTTTAAGGAGATGTGAGACCCGCCTCAAGGGCTAAGAACTAAGAATCCCATTCAATCAATGTTACTACCTATAATTAGGCGTGTAAAATATATTTAAAGAAAAGGTTTGTTCACACATATGTTAAAACTAATTACCATTAAATTTATTATACTCGCACATATTGTTTAAAATCTCCTGAATATAGAGAGAAAAAATAAATAGGTAGAATGTTTGAAAATAAACGTAGACATTGAGATAAGACGTAAACCTGACTTCTAGATCACTTGCAGGAGTGATTAATATTCCGCTTTAATTTTATATACTCAACCAGAAAAACGGAGGGAAACTACGCGGACGTGAGCCATTTAGAGATAATTTCGCCAAGAAAATAGGATTTACTCGAGATTTATCCTTCGCCCTCCTATTTAAAAGCTCCGTACTTTAACGCCTCAAGTCAGGACGATAACTGTGTGTGATTAATTTGTTAATTGAACCTAAATCCATAAGACGTCTTAAAAGGGGGAGAAACATTTTCATTCAATTATCTTATATATACACTATGCAAGAGTTTCAGTAGTCATTCGCTTTCCAAGCTTAAAAGGCACTGAAATTTATTATCCTGGACTCCATCCGCATAGTCCTTAATCCAACCATTTATTGCTTTCGCCTTCTTGGCCCACTTCTTTACTGCAGTGGGAGTGCCCCTGAGAAGAACACGGAGATTCCACGAGGGAAATTTACAATGAATACTCTTCTATATGGTTTATTTACAGGTTATAATAACTACAGCTTAAGCTTGCATGTGCTTCTTTGTTAACGATTTTTTTATATAAACCAACAAATCTTTTACTTGGTTACTCGTTACTTTCGACTTTGATGAATCGCAAATAACACGATCTTCAGCTGTCGAACAGAGCGCCTCAGCTTAAAGTTATCTCATCCCGCATCACATGCACTTTCCAGAATTATTACTTCCTCGAATGTGAAGTGTATATATACAGAAAGTATTGTGGCCTTGAAAAAATTCAAATTCGAGTTTTTGATGAATATGCACGTTTTAGGTGTCTGGGACCGAAAAAGTTTTTTTTTTACAATTCAATCTGTCAATAGTCTATCTTCTATGCGTATCTCTAGAGAATAAACGATTTAACGGAATCTGATGAAATGTCGTATTTATACAGGGTATCACTCGTAATAGAATACTTGTTGAAATGAACTATATCGTGCAAAAACTGGGATGTTTATTATTGTAGATTTTCACTAATGGCTCGATTGATTTTTATCATAAAATTCATCCAGCATAGCACTTGCTGTCGCGAGACAGACTAAGGGAAATAATATTACCTCCGTGAAGTTGTAATAATTTTATCCGTGACATTACTGTATGGGCCAGAAGTGTACGGATACGAGAAAGTTTGATTAACGCATTTGCACGGATTTTTTTTTAAATCAGGGATCCAGGCGTATCACCTCTCGTGGGAATGTCTGAAAACTACTTACAGCTCTTTCGATCCTTTGTTATCTTCCTTGTTCACTATATTTCCACCTCGTCCTTCCATCCCTTTATTCTTACTTTTGTTCTTATCCATTGATCCTACATTTTCTCTCTCTCTCTCTATCGTTTTACTTCAGTTACTGCTCGCTGACCCGCTCACCTCTTTACCCCCTCTCACATTATTCCCCTCACCTCCGCCAGCACCCGCTGCCACTAACTTTCCCCTTTCGCATCGATTCTAGTTCTCCCCGCTTCGCTCAAAATTCAATTATTAACTTTTCTCTTTCTTTCCTAAAGCACCTGATCCAGCGTCTTCAAAACCCGAGCAACTTCCCTCTCTCCGCTTTTCTTCTCCTCAAAAGATTATTGGCTCGTTATTTCTTCTTTCATCGCCGGCTTTCCGCTTTTCTCTCACCGGGTCTTTATATAACATTTCCAAAAGTTCTCCCATTCTCTCTCTTCCTATCTTTCACTCTCAACCCTTTCCCAAATAGCGGAAATAAAACGAGCTGATTCAGCTAATTCGATCACATTTTTCAACTATGGGCAATGCAGTTATATTGCTCGATATGTAAAACGTTTCCCAAAAAATAATCACACCTCATTTTTAGCCTAATTTCCAGAAAGGAAATAGGGTTTTAGTTTCTTCGTTGTGTCCGTCTGTCTGTTCGTCTGTCCCTTCGTATTAACTTTTGAAAACTTTGACCGATTTTCATGACACTTGGTGGAAATCTCTTGCTACACACATATTATAACCTGCATAGTAATTATGAGAAATAGCTGAGAATTTCTTTCCAAAATATAATCAAGTTATATATTTTGTAATAATTTACTAGTTACTAGCAGAAACGCCCGGCTACGCTCGGGAAAGAGTTTTCTTTTAAGTTGCAAACGATTTTTAGTATTTATTAATTGTGGTAGCTCTGCTCTTAAGCTCCGCTTTAAAAATCTTGATTTCATTATGGTATTTTGTAAAAACCATACATATATATAAAATTTAGTTGACATCTGTTGAGCCAATTCCTTCCAAATCCATAGTTACTGAAAGAGTTTAATTTGTAATTGTGGCACCCCTGTTTAGTTGATCCGGTCCAAATATGCTATTATGGCTTTATATATATACACACAAACATATATCTCTCTCTGTAGCTGATGAAGGAATAACTCCGAAAGCTTCTACGTTTGTGATGTTTCTGTGTTTTAGTGTTCTTTTACTTGTGTCGCTTCGACATCCCCGGGGCCTCGCCAACCTGAAGTCGTCCGATTGGTGAGTGTTCACTGGGTTTCCTCATCCCAACACCTTGTTGCCATCTATATATATATATATATATATATATATATATATATATATATATATATATGTGTGTGTGTGTGTGTGTACATAATAAATATTATAATATGACTAAAATCGATGCAGAAAAATTATTATTACTTTTATTTTGGCAGCCCTGCTTTGTATATCTATCCTAAAAATCTTATAATTGTTTTTTTCTTGCACTACTCCTTCATACAAAATTTTGTTGAAATCGTTTCGGCCAATTCCTTCCAAATTCATAATTACCGAAAAGTTTAACGTTACAATTGTGGCACCCCTACTTAGTTAATCGGGTCGAAGTATGGCATTTTGACGATGAATTTCTGTGAAAATTCTGTACCAAATTTGATTGAATTCGGTTTTGCCATTTCCTTCCAAAAGCATAACTACAGAAAATTTTATTTTGCAATTGTGGTACCCCTACTTAGTCTAACCGGTCCAAATGTCATTTTGGTTATATATTTATATATGTACCTATATATGTACCTACCTAATTTGGTTGAAATTGGTTCAGCCAGATCTTCCCTGATATATACGTACAGGCAGACGGACATTGCCGAAATTTGGAGCGACCGTTCCATGGGGACCTCTTGAAATCGTGAAATTTGGATCGACCCTTACATTACGATCCTTGACCCCGTAGACCGATTTTTATCCATTTTAGGCTTGAAAATGTATCTCATCAAAACATTGATATTATTGGAGAATTCATCAAAATCGGTCAATTGGTTGCTGAGACATCTTCAAAAAAACCGGCACTTGGACCAACAATGGGGACCCTCGGGCCCCCGTGTGCCGATTTGATTTGACACTGCAACTCTTAGGATCAACTTAAAGCTGCTACCAAACTTTGAAGCTCCTACGTTTATTTTCTGAAGAGTTATGGCTGTCACAGACAGACAGACAAACATTCTCTTTTATTTATAGGATTTCTGGCACTTTTCACATTGAAATTACAGTTAATTGTATGAATTAACCTAAATGAATCAGAAAAACAAGGCGTTTAAAAAGTTTGAAATTATAGGAATATTTTAATATTTTTACTCCCGTGAATGTGCTAAAACTGATGTACCATTGTTATAAGATTATAAGAAAATCAAATGTATTTATGTATGTGTCAATGGCTCGTAATATGAGCAATTATTTTAATAAAATTGTAAAATATACATTCCTGTGATTCCACACTTTTGAGACATCTTGCATTATTTTTTGTTTTTTTTTTTTTAAATATAGTAATTTCATATCATAAAAAATATGTCCATCAGCTGAGAATAAAAATTTTAAACCGCTACCACTCTAGGAATCTTGGCATTGTTTAAATGAGTTTTCCGTTTTAGGGAGATTATTCCCTCTAAAATGATCTACTAGACTTCTTCTACCATCCCCAATAATAACATCGAGTACTATTCAACACAATCACGGTAAACATGAAAATTAATTGGTTAAAGCTTCACACGGGGAATAAAGTTTCCGAGAGAGAAAATTAATTCCGATTTTTATTTACACCCCTAAGAATATAAAACGTTCTTTGCCGTCCTTATCGAAGAAGATAATAAATGGAGTATCGCTTTACCTTCCTATTCCTCTTTGTAAAATTTTGCTTCTCCAAATAGATCATTCCCTTGCTTAACCATAAAAACCCGCGTTTCATTTGCTTTTCAATTATTCTTGGTAGTATCCCGCGAGTGAGGTCGTCGACCTTGTCCGTTCCACTCGTTTCCCTTCTCGCGCTTCTCTCTATTTTTGTCATTTCATTTCTCGCTTCTTTAACACTCGCTTCCTCCCTAACTTTTCTTTTAAGAATCTCTTTTTCTCTCAGCTGAAGTGATATTTTTTTCATCAAAATAAATTTTCCGCTTTAAGTCTAGTCCTGCTTAAACACATCGTGGCGACGCAGACATCATCATCCTTGCACTTCTTCACATCCGAAATAAAAACGTCTTATGTCTCGCGATGCCTCTCATCGCCTTTCTCCGCGATTAACACTTCAACCGCATCACAACCTACTTCCGCGCCTCGAAAAATATTTGAAAAACGAAAACACACCGCGCCTTCCTACGCCTCGAGGACCTCTCACAAGCGTCTCTCTCTCTAACTCTCATTCACCTTGTCTTTTTCCGAGTTGTTTTCTTTTTTAAATCCCGAGTGAATCTCGTCAATCTTCAGTATCTTCTTTTTTATGGGTTTCAATCTTTTTTCTTGTAGGGTTTTTGCGCAAAATGTCCGCTCGTAGCTTTCTTTCTCCACCTCCCGATTTGGCGGCGTGTTTTCCTGAGTGAATCGCGTTAAGCGTGATATTTTCCTTTATTCGCTCAAAAAATACCTCCATTTTAAAGCATTCGCATTATTTTTTTTCAAAATGCACAAATACATTCGTAGGATAATACTTATTTTTACAGCGAACTGCTGCACGGAATATTCAACCAGCAAATACATTCGGACATGGAGAAGTAAACATTCTAAATTAAAGCGAACATTACATTTTTCATAACAGAATTTGAAATACACTTGATGCGGGAATAAAATAATGGAAATTAATGGCGAAAACATCTTGTTTATTATTCATACTTGCAACCTTAAGCACACAATTAATCTGCCAGCATGCATCCCTTATGGATGGGTAGAAATTTCTATTTAAAGAAATTCTTTTTTAAACGACATTGGACCTTTCCAGGCTAATATCACCTTGCAGTTTGCGATCGACTCTGCGACATATGTGAGCCCCGGCTGTAAAGAAATTACATTGACATTCACCACCTCGCGCACTGCCTCCCATAAAAAGGCGGAGAGACATAAGCGCTCCTCTACCATATATCCTGATGTATCTCACGTAGGGACATATTTCGCGTTCGCTCTCCACTCTCCGAATTTTCTCATGACGGTCGCACAACTTTGGGACGCACCGTCATCATCTGCGGCCACTCCCTCGCGCGCGCACACACACACACACACACACATGCAAACGCGAGCACACGCACAGCCATACACCATCACACACGCAGGAACGCACACACACGACGGGAACTTCTATTTTATTAACGGCCATCTCGCACCACCTGCCCTAGTATTCCCGCCTTCCCGTTTCCCACCTCGATTTCCTCTCATACCTCTCTCTCCTTCACCATTCAGATCCCTTTATTACCCCACCTCCTTTTTCCTCTTTCTGTCACAGCACCCTCCTCTAGAGAGGATCTCTCTCGTCGAAACTGTGACCTCTTCCCCTTCCAACCCTGCTCCCCGAGGGAGCCAAGAAAGGGGTGGGGTGCCGTCGCATGCAGCACCACGGTCGCCCCGAGGGAAGAATAAACGTAACGCGAAAGAAAGTCGGGACCCGACGTTGTAAGGACACGGATGACGCCTAAGGGCGCGCACGGCCTATAGGGGTGTGATCATATATATATACGTATATATACATGCATGCACACACGCACGTGCGTATCCCCTCCCAAAGGAATGGGGATTTCCCAACGCCCCGCCCTTCGAAATGATGTGCGTGTGTTACTGAGCGATACCACCTCTCCCCTTAGGAATTTCCCGGACTCCGATCATTCTCCCTCCTCTCCACTCCCTTCCGATATCCCTCCTCTCGTAAAACATTCAGAGAAGCCGTATGGACCGACATACCAACTCGTTGGCCCGCGATAGTGTGTCTCGACGCGAAAGCGTGTCTCTCGCGTTTTTGTTTCCTCGCATAAATATTTGCCGATCGCTCACGAGCAGCCGTGACGCTTGAATTCGAACGTTTACGAGCGGAAATTTTCGCGGGAGCTCGAAGTGAAAATGTTTGAACTTTGCGAAAACGGATTATTCTTTTCGGTATTTTTTTTACTGCTGGTGTGCTACGAATCGCATTTCGTGGGAATCGTCGACACTGAACCGGGCAGGCAACAAAACGATTTTTACGATGGAAACTATTAGGAAGGCTATCTAGTTTAAGTGAAGTATTTTCTTTTTAAACCGTGATATAAAATATCCTTTTGAGGGAATGTCAAATTCCGTAATAAAAATTTATTACGCACGAAAATGCGCTGCTTTTTGCCATCTCGTCTATATGTATAATATCGGTAAAAATTACATTCTGAATCGTAATATTTAATTATCAGTAAAATTAAAAAAAAATGTATATCAAAATGGTGATTAATTTACATTTTAACACTTTCTTCAGCCAACTTCAGCTTCAAGTTACATGAAGTTAAATTTATTAAAAAAATATAACCTAACAAATACCGTGTTTATTTAGTCATACTGACCTATGTTATTCGACCACGAGAGATTTGGAGGTAGATATGGCAGTCTGGAGCATTAGGAAAAATGTCAAGAATTGTTTCCAAACTCAGCTATCTCTTGCCGATAGCAACCGCAGAATCTTTTTCTCGTAGCATTCCCGGTGCCTTTTTCCTCCCAAAACCCTTCTCTCAGAAAAAGTTTTACGCCACGATCCCTAGTCTACTCCAGTCACAGTCGCACTACCTCCCCTCTTTCGCCTCTTATCCGGACGCTCTTCTCTCTCCCTCTCATATCTGCCTTTGCACTTCTCCCCGTGTCAACACAAGAGTCTGCCGCTTTTTCAACCGACCGCAGGCCTCGTGTTCCCAAACCTCCCCACTGCACACACTCCGCAGAAGTATTACACTACGCCAAACGCACATGTACTTCCTCCTCCTAAAACGTACACGTCTAGGGCGAGACCCCGTCACTTCCCACCCACTGCCTCCCGTATCCGCCCTTCCACACCAACCACTCGTGCAGTTTCCTCAGTAGCCACCCGTCCGCCTTTTATCTCCTCCCATTCCCCTCCCATTCCCCTCCACTCCGATGTCCTCGACTCATACCTAACCGTGTTTACGGCCGCGTCTACATTCCTTCCTCGACAGCCTCCCTTTCCTCCCCGCCGCCCCTCGCGGCGCCATCTCCTTCGCCCTAACCTCCTCTCACGCCCGTCGCCTCGGCGTTCGCAGCTCCCCAAAAAACCGCAACCGTCCCGAGCCCGCCGAACAGCCCCTTCCTCCCCCTTACTTCCATACCCTCTCCATCGGTACGCTCATGCCAGACTCTTTATCTCAACCCTTTCCCTAAAAAAATCCGAATGTCGCTCCTTTAAAAACCTTTCTCTATCTCTTTCTGAACCCAGCACAGAGAGGCAGACCGTGCTGCCCTTTATTCGAACCGTCTCCCAACGCTCCCTCTCACCTCCTCCCTGGCCGTTTGCAACTCCCACCGGCGCAATACACACATCTCTCTCTCTCTCTCTTTCCTCTTCATACCTCTCACCTCATCTCCTCCGATACGTCAGGAGCACTCTTCACGTCACATCGCCCGCCATCCTTCCCTCCCTCCTCCTCTCTCCTCCCGCTTCTCTTTCTATATATCTCTCCTAGCTCCCCGGACCCCGCAATCCCCACCCACCACACCCGTTTTCTCCTACTCTCTCTTCGCCCATCAAAAAACTCGCTTTTTCCATTTACTTCGTCGCGTCATCCCCAGTTACACCAAACCTCAGAGCACATCACAACGCTCCTGCCCCTTCACGCCTCCCCCCTCTTCCTCTTTCCTTTCAAGCGTCCTTCCCCCTCCACACCCTCCTCCTTTTATCCACCTCCTCCTATCGAGAACCTCCCGAGTCTTTTGCTCACGTTCTCCTCCGCCCGTTCCCTCTCAATACCCATCAGGACTATTTTTCACCTGCGTCAACTCCCTTCCAGTTTCTCCCCCTTTCTCCACTTCCTCTTGCTCTCCCCCCTTGCGTCTTTGCTCGCCCCAAAAGACCCGCTCCCCGACACTCCATCACATGTAGTTATATATAACTTATTATATTCCATTGATCCAGCCAAGAAAGAAACCCATCCCAACACGGCGGGAAAATGTATAAAAAACGATTTTCGTCCCGGCCCCTCCCTCATTCTTCGTCGCTTCTCTTTTTTCCGGGGAAAAGTCTTCCTGTGCACTCTCCCCCATCCCTTCCTTCTTGTTTTCCATTATAATTCGTTTCGGTGGCTTTCGTATTTTATTTACCTAGATGGGCATCCGAAATTTTCGGTTGAAACGTTTCGCGTTCTTAAAAATTCTTTCTTTGAACAATCCATGGAACTGTTTTGCTTCGCGAAGCTCGTTCAATAAACAAAAAAATGTTGCGTTTGTGATTGTGCGCAAGAAACATTGCGTAATATTACTTCCAGAGCTCCTTCGTGCCATTATAAAGGAATTTCCCTCAATAGATTTTCATTTAGGCTGAGATTAAAACTTCAGCCCACGGTCAAACGACCAGAGCTTAAGACTTCCACTCTATCTGACCTTCCGAACAATTGATTTTTACGGTCATGAGAGGCGACTTTCCACGAAGAATGCGACGGAGCTCCTCGCGTATTTATCCTTCATTCCTCAAAGCTTCACCCACGATTAACCTCGCTTCGTACGAGAGAATTCTTTTCCTCAAATCGTTGTTTTATGAAAGTGTTTTCTCCCTCTACCCCTCTTCCCCCGGAATCGCGTTCCTTTGTATGTTTTTGTATAAGGAAAGAGCTTTATGGCTCATCTTTCGCTCTCTATATCTCCGCGTTACTTTTTTTTCTCTCTCTCACTCTCCTCCTTCGTCTCTCTCTTTCTCCTGGGTCGGTTTCATTGGAAAGTATTCCACCCGGAAAAAGATTCCCGTTTCCTACCGTATCCCTCCTATTCCATCTCCACGCTAGACCACCCTCCTCAACTCCTCCCCATTCTCATTCTCTCTCTCTCTCTCTTTACAGTTCATCCTCCTCTTCTCTATTCACCCTCCGCCACCCTCACAACACTCCTCCTTCCCATATCACCTCTTTCTTTCCCCTCCGATTCTCCCTACGTAAGCAACTTCTCTTCTCACTTCTGGACATCCCCCCACGGTGTGAGTCCACCCCCTCCATTCCAATCTCCCGCTTCAATTCCCTGCCCATCCATTGCAAAACGGCCATCGCCTCCCCGAACCCCCCCTCCCTTACCCCCTCCCTTTGACCCTGCTCAAACACTTCGCCACTTCTTACCCCTCCCACTCACCCTTTTCTTTCCCATATAGGGTCTTATCCCCATTTATTTTTCCTCGGTTGATCTTAAATGTTTACTCCCTTCATTTCTCCTAACCTGACATCCCGTTTCACAACTTCGTAGGCTTTAGGATGGAGGGGCATGTAAAAAAAATGTTGGAACGTACGCTGCTATAGCAGTTTTTATAGCGAACCATTGAAATGACTTATTCGGACAAAAACTTGGAGCGATTTGTTTCTTTTTATAAGAGATAAAAGTCGAATACACCCGATTTTCAAGTGTAGTGGTTGGCTATTTTTATTGTCTTTCGGAAGATCAAAATATTATGAATGGCGCTACAAAAATTAAAGAAATAAATATAGAGCCGAAACATAAAATATATTTTTACTCGATTTGTTGTTTCTTTTTATATGAAACCATAGTCGAATATACCCGCCTTTCAAGTGGTAGCGGTTTGCTATTTTTATTGTCTTAAAGCGGATGAAATTACAATCAATGGAGCCTTAGCATAAAATATATTTTTACTCGAGAAAATAACTTTCCGATGTGATGAAAATATTGTCAACAAAACACTTTCAAACTGTTATTCCCATTATTCGTGTCTACGGCGGAACTTTTAAAGAGGATAATTTGATTAAGCCGTCCGGAACGTCGTGAAATTGCCCGCGAAACCGAAACTCTAGCACGGCAAATCGCACCGATAAATCACACCAGCAATAAACCAATAAAATAAGCATCGGGACGCGTTGATTTATGAGACGTCGCCGATATCACGGGAGACATCGCCTTTAAAAGGCAAGAATTGCCCCATTGCCAACTTTTCCTATCCTCCCTTACTACTCTCCATCTCCACTCGAGCACGATTCATCACATCGTCCTCTCCTCACGTGCGCGTGATCTGCACTTTGAGGGGATCGTGTGTGAAGGGAGGAAGGGTTGAAAAAAAGGGGTCGCCGGAGGGAATGTGATCGAAACGCGCACGCACACAATGCGATCCTCCGAGCGGTCGACGTAGTGCCTCCCAGCCGTCCATCATTTTGGTCGGTGGACCGGATCCGTCTTGATCCCCTCGGATCCATTAAATCATTTTCGTGGAGCACGCAAAGTCACCTCCCAATGCAATTTCTCTAAACCTGTTAGTGGCCGTGATGTTGCAAATGGCGCTGCCGCAGACGTGGCGATGTAATTAATGCGATTACCTATGTAATGGACGCGCTTGGATTTTTTGATAAATCTGTTATTATATGCATATGTAAGCTATTGAGGCGCATACTTGGTATGAATAAATTATGAAATAGAGAGTTTGAAAAATAAAATCTTTAAGAATCGGAACATTCTATGTAACATATTCTATTGTTTGTTTCGTTCCCGAAAAATAAATAAAAAATTTCACGATTACCAGATGCAGAGCGCACTGTGATAAAATAATCCTAAACGAACTAATGCCACTTTGTGCTGTCGATGCTGGTATGGCAGCATGCACGGGGCAATCGCGAAACATTCCGTGTATATCCAGACATTTTCCAGCGTGTGAGTGAATCTTTATTACGCCGAACAAGCACGTGTAGATATGCAGACGTATCGTAGAACATCTGCTATAACGCAGGGATACGATAAACGACTAGTTCGAGTGATACTGGTGTTCATTTGTGACAGCCGTATCGACAACACAAAGTGACGTTAGCACCGCTAGAACGCGTTTGTCGACCAATTTTGGTAGAAACTTCTTGCTTCAGTTTCATCTCCTGAATTCACAATCTAAATTATGAAATAAATATCCGATACACCCTGTACACACGCGCGCGCGCGTCTGGGTAATTATGTTGATCGTTATTTTAAATACGTGATTGCCTAATAAACTTACTGTTTATAAATTTGTGAAGAGTAATTAAAACTACATAATTAATTTAGGGCGGACTTTGTTGTTATTCTCTTTATGATAGTTAATTAAAATGATATAAGCGAAATTAACTGCAATCAGACCAAATGGAAAGGTCCTCATAAGTTCTCTAGCTGTCGTCAACAAGAATGCGTGCAGAAAGTTTTGAAACATTTCCTTTAAAGCGTGTTTAATCTTATTAAAATACGTATACGCTTTTATAATTCAAGTCGAAATATTTTAAACAATGCAAGCGTATAGAGCTATAAAAATATACGTTCTAAGCAAATTGTTTACATATATAAAGATAAAAATCTGATGTGGCCACCACATGATTTTCTCCATACCTGCAATATTTCTAAAAATTCCAAATAGGTTAAATGATAATAAATACTTTAAGGAACTGCGAGAAAAATTTAAAGACTTTACAAAGAACAGAAATAAACTCATACCGTAGCCTTCTGATATTTGGATATAGCTACGAATCTCCAATAATTAAGAACATAAAAAGTCGCGTTACTAAGACGTAACGTGATTACAATAGTCGCCGGCAGGTGGTGTGCTGGTGGCAGCTAAAAAATATAGTTTTAAAAATATCTCTTAAACAATGCATTATTTGGGGAAATATTTCACACAAAGGTTGTAGAAAATTAAATTTCCTTCAACTTTTATTCCAGTACTTTTTTACATGCATCAAATATTAAAGCAAATAAGTGACAAGAGTAAACACACACTTCCCGTCGACCGATTTTAGCTAAAATCAATTCAGTTCTTGACTTTCTAATACAAATGCTAAATATGAAATCGGATTATTCATTTTTTAGTTAAAGCGCCCACAAAATTCCAGATACAGACACACTCACAGACATAATCGAGAAAATAGTCAAAATTCGTTCCGTTGGAATCTCGAATTCGATTTTTTCATGAAAACGATACTATAGGGGAAAGTATTGTATTCATGAAAAAATCGATTTCGAGATTTCGAAGGAAATACACGTTTTGAGGTCCCCTGAACACGTTTTGACCATTTTCTCGATGATTTCTGTGTGTGTATGTGAAAGCTTTTTGTGGGAGCTCTAACTCAAAAACTATTAATCAGGTCAACGCGAAATTTTATATTTAATATATAATATATAATATTTATTTATATTTAAAAGTTACAAGAACTAATTAGTTTTTCGTAAGAATCGGTCAACCGGAAGTGGGTGTTTACTCTTTCTACTTATCCGTTATTTTGAGATATTTGCTTTAATATATGATAAATGTAAAAATATACTGGAATAAATGTTGTAGGGAATTTAATTTTTTACAACCCTTGTTTGAAACTTATTTCCATGTAATGCATTGTTTAAGAGATATATTATTTTTTTAGCTGCCACCACCACGCAACCTACCGACGACTATTGTTAACAATTGACGCTTAGTTACATCTTAGTAACGCTCCTTTTTATTTTCTTAATTGTTAGAGCTTTGTGGCTATCATTATATATAGACGTTTCTTACAGAGGAGGATATAACATACAAGTAGTTGGTGCTTGCATTCTGCAAGCATTTCATCTGACTCTGATAAACATTAATAGAAATATTTTTTTAATTGAAAATATTTCACCTCTTCACCCAATTTCTATCTTTCCTTATTAAACAATATCTGATTAAAACAATGACTTAAATTTGCAATTTTAAGAATATTATACTTTATCTAATGTAAGGTACTAATTCCACACATTTTTGTCAAATTTGAAGTTGAAGCTTATCTAGAAGTGAAATAATATTTATTTAATTGTTTAAATTTTACTATGGTTATACATTATTATTTATAAAAAATTTCTGTTAGATCGATGGAACTTTAGAAGAACAACTATTTCTTGCTTATGATTTTCTATTAAGCGGCATACAATAGAAATAAAACGTAATATTTTCTCTTAATCGATTCCAAATATAAAAAATCCAATCAAAAAAATATCTTTCCGAGTTTTTCTCCGAGAACAATTTACAGCGCTGTCGTATCGAGAGAAAGTCGGGATTCCACTAAAACATCTCGCGAGAGATCTATTGCCGTTCTTAAAAATCATGTTCTAGTAAGTCGGTTGTTGAGCCGACTCTTATATCACCCGGCGGAGGTGAAATAACAAAAAGGGAACCGATGCAGCTGATGGGCTGGAAACGAACAGTATAACGATGATGCCGAGAGATGATTTAGCCCAAAAATGTCGGCGGCGCGCCGATACCCCGATTAAATAGATCGGTCGTGGAGCTCTTGATTTCTTAGCGCGGAATCTCACGCAAATTATCCGATCCCCCGTGGTTTGGTGATAAGCGGATTTTAATTATCAATCGATAAACAGAGCATGGAGAGATTGGGTCGCCGACCTTTATTGACGGGTAGGTTTTTGTCGTACTACTACAGGAGGAATTTTAATGAAATAATCCGCTCAAGGCACATACCGGGAGGCGCATTCCGCGCGGGGAAGAGAACTTTTATGCGGTATCAGTGCACTACTAAGAACATGAGAAGCAACCACGCGATCGGTGCATGCGCTCAAGTATTTTTTCCAATAGTCAGAAATTTTCCATATATAATTTCGAAGTATAAGACACAAAAACAACAAAGCTATCTGATAAGCTTGGGATAATGTAAGGTTGATAGGTTTTTGGCCCAAAATATTTATATCACTTTTAAAAGTTGCATCTTTTCGCCGCGGTAATCATGGTAGGTATATTTAAAATTTCAATAATTGTTCAAAGCATTTAAGCTCGATTTCAATGTCGTTTTTTCTATATTCATCTTAAAAGAAGCCATAAATTTTCTCGGACTATCAAAACAAGTGAGCTAAAAATATATTAAGTAAGTTTGCACACATATATAAGAATTAATTAATATTATCTTTAATTGAAAAAACAATTCTAGAAAAATACCACAAGCTATAAACATTACAAATGAAAAATATGATAGTACTGGAAAATATATCTCGACCCTCGGGTTGGTTCTCGAACTCATTTCTTATGAGGATTGGATAACATATGAAGAGCAGACTCCGAGGCAAAATATAAGTAGGCGAAGAATAAAAGAAGACGGGATTATACAAATACAAAGCGAGTGACATTATTACGAGGTAGAAAAACTTGTCTGGAAGCAATAAAGCAATGGAAACGGAGGCCGTAATTGAAGGGGTTGATTAACTTAATGGCGAGGGAAGGAGAAGGGAAGACGAGGGTGGAAAGCAAAATGAAAAAATAGAAAAGGATCGTGGACTCGGGGCTATATTGCAGCCTCCGTTCAGAAGACATTCATTTCTAAAGGAAATCAATTTCGGGATGGAATTAAATTGTTTTGCAATGAAAGAAGGAAACCTTTTTCTCCGAAGGAATGGGTATTCGAGTTCTGGTTTATAATTCGCAAAACAGTATATCTGTCGAGAGGCAGACACCCATTAACGGATGTTAGCAATTATATTTAAGTCGAATCGAAAACTGGAAAGCCTTCCAGAAAGGCAGTCTTTATACGTATTATTATAACACATGATTAGTGATTAAATCTTAATAACCGAAAGTATTTGCATGAAAAGGAGAGGATTATATACTGAAACGTATATATTTACTACAAGAAAGAAAATATTATACAATAGATAAATATTTATATTACTATTTATTTCCATCCACATAATTGAAACCGAGATGGCATTTTTAAAACTGGCATGTACATAATTCAAAGAACGTTACAAAAATACATTCAATTTACAATTAACCTTCTCTATAGCGTATATATATTTTTCTTAGACAATTAAATTAATATTTTTCATTTATCGAATTTCTACGGTTCACTTGAACTTACGAATACGAATTTAAACGAATCCGAGGCAAGACGATAGTCAGCGGTACATGGAACTCGTATCAAACACAAGAGATATCATTCACAAAAAACCTCACGAGTTTCCAGGAGCCTGTTCAATCTTATTTGAATCTGCCGTGAATAACGACACACCGCGTACGAACGCTTCCGAGCGTGCTTTCTCCATTTTCCGCGGAGCTTTGTTGCGAAGCTTCATTCGCCGCTGCCTTCCGAGAATCGCGCTCCACCTACGTCTGGAATTACTTTAAAGTGTCCCGAAGTCGCGGAGGGAGAAGAAAGAGAGGGTTTACGGAGCGACTCCTCGCTTAATCAAAGAGCAAGAGAGGAGAGTCTCATTTTTTTAGCCTATGTTTACGTATGATGAGAGAGAAACAGAGAGCGAGAGGGAAGAAGGGGTGGAAATTGTCTGGGATGGAGGCTATTGCGCAAGATAACAAGAGTGCAGAGGTCGTTGGCGGATCAAAATGATTATTTTAAACACAAACATAAAGGCGCACGGCGTGGGTGGGAAAGAGACGTGCGAAAACATTTACTTAATCCGAGAGAGTGCATTGATCTTTCCTTCGCCTTTCATTTTCAGACTTCGTGTTAACGACGCTTCTAGAGCTATAGTTGCATATAGTTTTGGAAAAATATAAATTATCAAGAATTAATAGGAGAATATGTACTTTAGTGTGAAAATAAAAGAAATAGTACTTACCTTAGGTATCTTCAATAGTCATAACAAAATGGAAACAACTAAGGTTTAGTTTTTAAATTTTTTATATTTAGGTGCTTACTTCAATCATAAGATAAGCTCTATAATTGCACAGCGAATTATCAAGAATTGTTTGGTTTTTATTAATTTTCGGTTATATTATGGGAAAAATGATCGAAGATAGCTATTTCAATTATTTTTAAGTTTTTTTACGATGATAATTGACGTTGAATGTACGGTTTTATTAAAAATCCAAATTTAAAAAAAATTCTCAAAACAGTCGGGAGGCAGGCAAATTACTTAGGCCTCAAAAATCTGTGAATGGAGTCGGCACCTATTTTAGTATTTGCGTTTGACGTAGAAAAAATTATTTTATCGAAAATGTTGCCGATTTTTTTTTTAAACGTCTGCAACTTTCTTGACATTTTAATGTAATTTTAATTAAATGCAAATTCGTGTTCGGGTCTGTTTAACACTCGGCAGTATATAACTGGAGCTCTAGAGAAAACTAAACTTGACTAATTATACGCTGTGTGATTCGCAACATAGTAATATAAGGAATGGGATAGCTAACAGTATAATAATCTCCGACATATATAACAGCGCTGTATGGATTACTCTTTCATAGCTACAAATAACTGAAACCTAAGTTCCAATAAAAAACATAGATGGCGCTTTCTGATGAGAATTTTGGCAATATTGTCCCAAACTAAATTATTCTGTGATTGAAGATCGAGAGGGAAGGAGAGAGAGAGAGAGATGGAGGTTGAGGGCAAATGTTAATTTATTTGTCGTTAGTTCCTGAAGAAATAAACGTTGACATAGTATAGGAATCTGGAAAGAATAAGGTCAAATTGACAAAATTTCCCGCGAAAAACCACGATATATTAAAAATAAAATAAAACTAATAATATGTGAAAAAACAAGAGTCGATTTTAAAGAAAAATTTGTAATAGAATTAAATGCCTTTCTAGGAAATTAGCAGCTGGAAAGGCTTATGAAATGTGATATAGCCGCTAAATATTTACGGCTACATTTAGACATTAACGCAATTATAACCTCGATGAGGTATCGGGATACATTAAAAGATGATGAGCAGAGAGGGATCTGATAAATCCTTTTTCAACAGAGAAAAATGTAAAAAATTCTCCTCCAGATGAGGAGGAGGAGGAAGGTATGGGGAGTGAGGATGGAGAGAAAGAAGGTTGAAAAAGGGAGTGGAGATATGTATACCAGAATTTTTAAAAAATTTCAAAATGGAGGAGGAGGGCCAACGATCGGTTAGGGTGTGCGGAGTAAATAATGAAAGGATGGTGAAATTGAAGAATGTAAAAGGGAAAGAGGGGTAGGGGATGAAATGAGGCGGCAGGAGAAATTCAATGTTTCAACGGGAAAGTATGAGTTGCGAAGGGTGACGAAGGAAGATAATCGATCAGTGGGAGGGAATCACTACAGAAGTAAATCGACAGAGTTTTTCGATTACAAGAGCCTAAGAGCAAAGGAACTCAAAAAGATTCATTCTAGATGTAGGAAAGGTAATTTAAATTTCTTAGTCCAACACTTTCCTATGAAATTCGGCGAGTCTTTTGAAAATATTTTTATTATTATTATTATTAATTATTTATGTAAAATATATTCCAATTCTTTTTTAAGGGCTGACAGTATTTATGCAATACTTTTTAACCGTTATGGTCGATACATCATAAGTTCTTTTAAATTACCATTGTGCGTATAAAATCTCACTGCATATGAACATTAAATTTAACGATTTTTAATTACCAAAACTTAAATTAAAACATTTTATTGAAGTTCAATATCTTAATATAGATATCTAGCATCTCGTCCAAGCCTCTTTGAAAACGAAAGATACCAAGTTAATTGCAAAACCGCAGTTGTTTCTCCGGCTGGATTTTTCGTTGAAATCGACCGTCGTTTCAAATCGTACAAATATTTCTAAGTGTTTCAAATTACCAATTTCGTCGAGGAATGAACGATGAAAAATCTTCCGTTTTAATCTCGGCAATAAAAATTTCCCAGTACCAACTTCAGGAGAACTATCCGTAGCATTAAGCTAATTTGTTTGGAGATAAGCTCTCTCGTACCCTCTGGGTGTAGACAGTGACACTTTGACACGCGGAAAAATGCTCTACAAGCAAAAAATAAAATAAACGGAAAATTTAATCGAACCTCAAACTCGATAAGTTTCTAAAAAAGGCTGTACCGAAGGCATTCCTACACGCCTTCCCACCACTCCCTTTGACGAGGGGAGAGGGTTCGGGTGGGGTTTGACGCTAGTTATCAATCGATCTTTATCGCGGCATCCCTCCTGCTCCAGAGGCTTTGTTGATGGGGAAACACGTGGGGAAAGGGAGATGAAGGGGGTGGTGGTTGAGGAAGGGAAAGAAAAAGATGAAGAGAGAGAGAGAGGGAGGAAAAGTGGATGGGGTGGAAGAGCGGTAAGGCGGAAGGGAGAGAGAGAGATGGAAGGAAATGGGAAAGAGGTTTTAAAGTGAAAGGAGTTGGTCTGGGGTATTTATTGAGGAAGATGGCATGGGGAAAGGGAAGGTATGAGATGAGTTGGGTGACGGAGGGCGCGCGGTAAAAATGTTAGGGAAATTGGGCGGCTGAGAAGGAGTTGCGGGAGAAATGGAAGGATGAGCGAGAGGGAGGGGTTTGTATGGGAGATAAAGGATCTCGGAAAAGGCGAAGTATCTGCGAGAGAATTATAAAATGAATGTCGAAAGACTGCGCCAGTTAAAATTAAATTTAAATTGTGCCCTAGTTTATATTTGCGTTCTCCGCCAAGCAGCGAAAGATAGTTGGAATTACGTGTAATTTACCGCCTAAGCTACATGGAGAAAATTTTAGCGTCTCAGATATTGCGGAAATCTAAAGGGAAAATCATTTATCAGGATAATTAAACCAATAAATCGTCGTGTGTTAGTTATATTATTATGATATTATATTACCTAAAACTTAAATGGTTAGAACGATAAAGAATTTGCTGATACCCTCTTGATGATGAACTATGCATATCGATCAATAAGATATGACTGCTCGTTTCATTATCATAAACTTGAATTTTGTATGACGGTTACGTCTATCAAATAAACGTAATTTCGGTTTAACGTAAGCCGATTTATAGGACTAATTTATATGTTACTTACCAGAATAATACTTTGTTTCCTCATGCCTCAAGGTAAACTTGTGTTATACGTTAGCCTTAAGGTTTATAAATAGAATCCAAAAACATCACCCGTACATACCTGGAAGAAAAAGAAACGAAATAAAATTAGATCTCCCGAATTAAAATCTGTGATAAGAATAGTGCTAAATTTAAAAAGAAATGTCATGGATAAAAGGGCACCGTATTTAAAAAAAGGTCAGAAGCGATAAAAATCTCATTTTGAGGACATTTTATTCCGCACAATGATCGACGACGACGAGGACTCGGGCACAAAAGAAGAATATCTGAATAAACGGAATTTAGAAGCAAAAAACAAGGAACAAAACTCAGATTCCCAGATGCAATCCTTTTGAAAAGGGATCGAAACAAAAGACGCATTGACCATCTAAAGAAAATGTCGCAGTATTTTTCCCGATCCTGAGCGAAATTCGAGCGAGAGAGAGATAGAGACGAGAGAGAGAGAGAGGCGCTCACAAAGAGGAGATAGCGAGGGACGGGTATGCAGGGAAGAGGTTGTTGGGGAAGGAGAGCAATAAAGGCTGTTGAGATTCGAAACGCTGATTGATCGTTAACAAAATTGGCAGGATGCAGGAAGAGTAGACGCCTACCTGGAAACGAGATTTGGAAAAAGGTAAACGGGATGGAGCGAGAGAGAGCGGGGGAGATGGAAGTGGGGGAGGGAATGTTAGGGGGACGATGTAGGAGATGGCGCTGGGAACGAAGAGGAATGAAAAGAACAGGAATATGGAGAGAGAGGAAAAGGAGGGTAGATAGTGAGAAGGAAGGGGTCTAGAGGGCAAAGAAGAGGGAGGAGGAGGTTAAATGGAAGGGATGGTTGGCAAGGAAGGTGATGAAGAATAGGAGGCGGGGAGAGAGAGAGAGAGAGAGGGATGTAGCAGAAAAGGAAAAATGTGACTGTTGGATGGGGGAGATGAACGGAAAGAAGATAAATGGCGAGGAAAAAGAGGTCCTGGAAGAAAGAGGAAAATTTTCAAGGGAGAGGAATAAATAAATATGGATTGAATAGAGAGAAATAAAAAGGGGGAATACTAGAATAGGACTAGTTTAAAAAGTAACAATAAGTAAATGATGGTAAGGGTGACGGAATCGTTCCGAATTTAACAAGGGCATTTCTAGAAATATTCTAGGTTACGAGGAGATGATGGAAAGAGGGTGGGATAAGAGTGAATGAAGACGATAGAAGAATGAGAAGCAGGGATCCTGGTATCAGAAACGCAAATCAATGGATCACGATGCCGTGGTGGTGTATATCCCCATGAGGACAGCGGACGTGGACGAAAAGAGGTGAAAAACCAATTAATTACTGTGTGCGCGCGCGCGAATTGAACAAGATTGGAAAGGTGTACTCCATGTCGGAGTTGTGGCGATTTCCCCCCTCCTTTTTCTATCGCACTTATCCGATATCCGTATTATCGCCGGACATAATGGCCTCGCCTTCAGTACGCCACGTCCGGGCAGCGATATACCGAGCAGCTGAAGATACTATTCTGTGTTGGAATGGACATTGTTATACCAGCAGCTCGAAGAGATTATCGTAATTATATCTGGTGTAATATTACTGACTTTGACCAAGAGACAAGTTCCCGTCTCGAATTGTCTATCATAGTTAAATTTGTATTTGCTTATTGTGTTTATTATGTGAAATTCTATTATATTTTTAACATAGTGTATGGTTCTAATTTCATAAAACCCTTTACCATATAGCATCCCAGTTGAAGTTCTTGCATCGAAAATTTCGGTTCGCTGCAGAGTACACAGAGTTTCTAAATGCGTCCTTGGAGATTTCACAATGTTTTCAATATTCTTCGTTCAGATGAATATTTAACGCGAAGCTAGCGAAGTACGTTGTAAGATACGTGTAAGTCCTTATGTAAAGTTGTCGTTATTATTGCCCGATTTTAACCAAAATTGGAATCGGTCGACAAATTTCAGTAAAACTCCATATACAAAATTTCAACAAAATACGTCCAGCGGTTCCCGAGTTGAAACAAAGGAGCATTGTAAACATGTGAAATGGTCGTAACTCTTGTCCGATTTTAACCAAAATTGGAATAGGTCGACCAATATTAGCAAAACTCCGCAATACCAAATTTCATCAAAATACGTCAAGCGGTTCCCGACTTGAAACAAAGGAACATTGTAAACTACATGTATGTCATGTAAAGTGGTCGTAATTTTTGTCCGATTTTAACCAAAATTGGAATCGGTCGACCAATTTTAGCAAAACCCCCCAATACCAAATTTCATCAAAATACGTCCAGCGGTTCCCGAGTTGAAACAAAGGAGCATTGTAGGTCTTCATGTAAATGAGTCGTAATTGTTGTCCGATTTTAACCAAAATTGGAATCAGTCGAGCAATTTTAGCAAAACTCCCCAATACCAAATTTTATCAAAATATGTACAGCGGTTTCCGAGTTTTAACATGCGGACGGACGGACGAAAACGACCTCCCCTATACTATGCGTTCACTTCGTGCAAAGAACGCATAAAAAGCAAAAACGAACAAAAGAAGTGAAATTGGAAAGACCATCCCGTCTTTGGAGTAGAATAATCAGTAACTGTTGATAATTATTTCATTCAATATACTGAAATCAAGGCGGTTAAATATCATTAGAATTTTTCTTGTTTCATAAAATTGAAAACGGCCCGTTTAAATCTTCATAAAATTAAACAAAATTGAACAGAACATTAATTATGGAAGCAATGCTCGCGCAAGGGATAATCGCTATTTATAATTACCTCAAGCCATGCGTAATAAATTATAAAAGATATTTCTTGTTTGTGCGCAAAAGAGATTTACGCGTGCGACTCCAATCATTGTGAACTCTAATAAAACTCAGAAGTAAATTTCGCACGAGTCAATTAATGGGATATAGATTTCGTGTATGGCATACGAGTCAAGTACGCGATGAGAATTAAAACCAATTAACTTGAAATTTAGCATCAGCACTCCAGCGGCTGGGAATTCGTGACCTGTTTTAAAACCATTATGCAGTCATAACTCATTTTCCCCTTGGCCAACCTACTGAAAATAATACACATACTTTTGTATTTATTGTTTCAATTAAATTAAGCTTGAAACTCAACGGCATTAGAAAGTAAATAAACGCTAAAAAAACATATGCGAAGAAAAGTTCCGAATTATATGAGACATAGGAAATAATTTTTAATTTTCAATTATTAATAATTATCTTTCTTTTAGCATATAAAATTGTACCACTAAATAGTCAGGTCACAAACAAAACGTGCGGTTATTTAGAAAGAGAATCAATACGGATGCCACTCCTCTTACGGAGAAGCCTTTGCGAGGCGGGAGCACATCGCAAGTAAATCATTTATTCTTCCTTTTTCGCTGAAATTTCTGAATGACGCGAGGGCACACTCGGACTAAAAATTTTACTCGTAAATTTTCTCCGAGCAAAGATTTCGACATAAATTCTGCAAAAATAATTGCGCGTCACAATGAGCAAAATGAAGCGATCACAAACTCAAATGGGTTCGCAAATTTGCTCTCCTCGCGGTTGACGTCTCTTAATTGGATCTTCGCCATTAGTCGAGCTCTTCTCCTTTTACGATCCTCCTCTCTACCCCCTACTTCTCTCTCTCTCTCTTTCCTTGTGAGCATGCACGGCGGCCACATCATGAAGTATCCTCCTCTTCCACACACATCATTTCCGCGAAGACTTTTTTTTTAAGACGGCCGTTCCTCCCTACAGCCGACGCCGATGCCATTCCACACCTGCCGACTTCCGCAATTCCTCCATGCACCGTTTCATCTTCCTCTACTTATTCCACTTTCGCGCTCTCCACCTCTCCCTCCCACCCTCTCCCTTCCCCCCTGCCTCCCATCGGCGACCTCCTCACCCTCCAGGGCTGGAATTCCGATTCGGTGGGCGGGAGAGTACGAAGGGAATTCAGATGAGAAAAAGATGCCGTCTTCCGAATGAATCGATCGAACGAAGATTTAATGAATGGCGAGGAAGAAAGTAATAAACGATTCAGATTCGGTGGAATTTTCGAGATCATTTACTTTTTCATCTGTGGAGAGACGATTCCACTCCGAGACGCGGATGAAAAATTGTTTATGATTTACGCGCGTCGTCTAAGCACCCGCAATTCCCGTTTATCTCGCGATCCTATTGATGATAGGTACTCTATTGCGAAGAAGGGGTATATTGGATTGAGATCGATTACCTTTCCCTTTTATCAGCACCGAATGGATATACATGAACTTTCTATGCATAAGCCAGCGGAGGTAATACCTATGATAAATTGATATCGACATGAATTTTCAGGATTTCATAAATATGAACTTCATATATGAAGCATTTCATGCATGCGAAACATCTTATAGTCCAAATTAATCACGGAATCACTACAATCCCACGAAAATTCAGGCTGGCTACATTTGTTATTCACGCAGAACCCTAAGAATGTTTATAATAATAGTGAATTTTATAGCAGGTAATTATCACTCTTGATTACACTGGTCAACAAAGATTTTGTTAAATGTAAAATTTCAACTGTTTCTTGCGTATTTTTAGGTGCTGATTTCAAAAATGAAGTCAGAATTTTTCTATCACCCACCATTTTTGTGTAACAGATATAATAATATGTATATAGAAATTAGCGTATAAATAAATATTACTTATTGTGTTCATAGAAAGAAACATAGCTAGTTTGTAAATGTCGGTTTGTTTATCTACATCTACAAGTTACCCTGCAATTCACCTAATTGGTGGGTGGCAGGGGGTGCAATGCACCATTACCTACCTAAAGATTGTCTATCGCAGGTTGAAAGTTTCTATTGTGATCTCGTATTGTCCTCGGAAAGAACGAGCCTAGATAACGCTCCGTCCTACAAACGATCTCACGTATCTTATCATCACGGTCGTTTCTATCTATATACTTTGGTGCTTCAATTATTCCTACAACCTCGTCTTTTAGATATTCCGATCTATATTTCTCCAGAAGCCGAAACCTTGAGTTCAATCTACGATCATCCAGTGGTATCCAGTTCAAATCCCTCAATAATGAGGTGACGCTTTCCTTATGTTCGTACTTTTGTTTTACGAATCTGGCTGCTCTGCGATGCACTCTTTCTAATTGAATTATATGTCCCTTCTCGATTGGATCCCATATGCACGAGGCGTATTTCACTTGTGGTCTAACCAGTGTTAAGTAACATGTTTCGCGTAATTTTTCTGTAGTTTTCTATACCATTCTACCTATGAAAGCCAGTTTCTAGTTGGCCGCGCCTATAACTCGACGAATGTGCATGCCCCATGAAAGATCTCGACAAATGGTTACTCCTAAATATTTAACATACTCGGCTGCTTGAATATTTATTCCATCTATTTTATACTCGAAATCTACTTCTATGTTTTTACTTTTCCAGAACGTAACTGCGGCACATTTTTAGTGTAATTAATTTCAATTTGCCATTCTTTACACCACGCTGAAATGGCTCTTAAGTCTTCACGCATCGACTGTTGGTCCTCCTGGTTTTTTATTTCTTTATATAGAACGGTATCATCGGCAAAAAGTCTAATTTTACTACGAACTACCGAGCAGATATCATTCACATAGATTAAGAAAAGTAGAGGGCCCAATACACTTCCCTGAGGAACACCCGACGCAACTTTAATGGGGGACGAGTACTTCCCATCGATGAAAACTATCTGTTCTCTATTCGAGAGGAAATCTCTCACCCAACTGACAACTTTCGGATTGATACAATATTGTCCTAACTTTGCGATTAATTTCTTATGAGATACTTTATCGAACGCCTTTCTGAAGTCAATGAATATGGCATCGACCTGAGTATTTTTCTCTCCGCATCGCAACAAATCATCTACGAACAAGCCGAGCTGCGTTTCGCTAGATCTACCTCTCCGGAATCCGTGCTGGCATCCGCTAAGCAATGAGTGACTATCTAAATAGCTCATTACAGAACAAAAGATTATGTGCTCAAGTATCTTGCACGATAATGAAGTTAGGGAAATTGGCCTATAATTTTCGGGGTTCTCTTTGGATGGGCGTACCGTGTGCCATCTTCCAATCTTTGGGAACTACATTTTCCGCAATGGATTTCTCAAATATAATTTTTAAATACGTCGCGATTTCGTAAGCTAACTCTTTCAATACTCGCGTGGGTATTTCCTCTGGCATAGGAGATTTACTTGGTTTAACTGAATGAAGTTGGAGCGCGTTACCATTTTCGGAAAATATCAAATCTTCCATCGAGTCCCTCTGATGCATAGGAATAGTGGTTCCCCATTCATCGTCATTAGGAGTAAAAGCTTTCTGAAAGTATTTATTTAAAAGGTTTGCTTTCTCAGCACTATCGTGAACTACATTTCCTGTTTTCGATCTCAGTGACGCAATAGTGGGGCTTCTACCTTGGACTTCTCTGACATATGACCAAAATGCTTTCGGGTTCTCTTTCAAGTTATCCTGTAAAACCTTCTTTTTGTAATTGTTAAACGCAATACGCATTGAAACTCTGGATATGGTGCGCGCCTCCTTGTATTGCTGCCTTAACGTTGCAATCTGTTCGACCGTAGCTGTTGAGAATGTGTTATTTACGCGAGTGGAGTTTTCTTTGCCGTCGGAGAGCGCTCCTAACTTCCTGGTTGTACCATATAGGTACTGAATTTTCACGCTTCAGTTTGCTTGAAATAAATTTATCTGTACACTCTCGCATCATATCTCTGAACATGCACCAGGATTCTTCCGCGTCTGCAATATCTGTTACCTTGCATAAATTAGTATATTTATTTCGCAGAAAAGACCTAACATGAGGTCATTGTTTCCACATCACCATAGTCCAAAAGCTATGAGTCATCACCTTGGATTTCTTTGCTCTTAGTTGAGTGTCAGCTTTCATTTGTGAAACATGCCTAGTGTCTGTGACTCATGGTCCAAAACCTATGAGTCATCACCTTGGGTGGGCAGCTGCAAATGTAAATATGCTGACACTTTCACAATGTCTGATTCTGTATCTTCTCTTTACTCTCAGTTGTGTCAGTTTTCATTTGTGAAACAAGCCTAGTGTCTGTGAGTTCTAGCTTAGTAGTGAATATTTTTAGAGTGTAGAGTGTGTTTTTAAGGGTAACATGCCTCGAAATTGTAAAAGTCACCCAAACAATTTTTGCTATATTTGTGGTGAGTTAACCTTCAAGGCACAGAGACGAAATATTACCCCTCTAGTTAGTAAATCATATGAGCTTTATTTTGGATGCAAAGTGGATGATCAGGACAAATCTTGGGCCCCTCACATCTGTTGTGCTTCACTACCGACTGGCTGGCTTAAAGGATCCCGTCACATGCTATTTGCAGTTTCCATAGTTTGGAGAGAACCTAAGGACCTTTCATCAGATTGCTATTTTTGCTTGATTAACATATCTGGAATTACATCTAAGTCTAAACATACTGTAAAATATCCAAACCTTCCATCAGCTATCAGACCTGTGTCCCACGGTCCAGAGCTTCCTGTACCTAAGCCACTAGAAACATCGACCTTAGATGAAGAAGATGATGGTGATTGCGAGACCCGGAGTGTCTCAGGAGATGAAATACAGAATGACCCAGCATTTATGGAAAGCCATACATCTTCTAACCCTCACTTGATAACTCAGTCTGAACTCAATGATTTGGTTCGTGATCTTAATTTATCTAAAAGTCAAACAGAAATTTTAGCTTCAAGATTAAAAAGATGGAATCTTCTTGATCAGGGCGCTAAAATATGTTTATCCATAAACGTCAACAGCAATTTGAACATCTATTTTCTTAAGAAGGAGATCTAGTTTATTACAATGATGTTGATTCTCTACTGGAGGCCTTGGGGCAGCAGCAAATCTTCATGTTCATAGACTCCTCAAAGATTATTTTAAAAGCAGTCCTGTTTCACAATGGAAGCAAGTACCCATCTGTTCCACTTAACCATACAACTCACATGAAGGAATCGTATGAAAACATGAAACTTCTGCTATCCAGTATGAAAAGCATTCTTGGCATGTCTGTGGAGATCGAAAAGTTATTGCTCTGTTACTTGGGTTACAGCTTGGATACACCAAATTCTGTTGCTTCTTGTGTGAATGGGATAGCAGAGATAAACAAAACCACTACATCAAAAAGCAATGGCTAAAAAGAGAAACACTCACTCCAGGAAAGAAAAATGTAGTTAGTCAGCCACTGGTTAGTTCTGAAAAATCTATTTACCGCCATTGCACATTAAACTAGGCTTGATGAAAAATTTTGTAAAAGCAATGGATCGTAATGGACGTGGATTTCTATTCTTGAAAAATAAATATCCGAGAATTAGTGAGGCAAAAATCAAAGAAGGAATATTTGTGGGTCCTCAAATAAGGGAACTGATGAAAGATGCTTTGTTTGAAAGCCAACTGAATGAAACTGAAGCAGTTGCATGGGCATCTTTCAAAAAAGTAGTCACCAACTTTCTGGGAAACTACAATGCAGAAAACTACAGGCAACTTGTGAGTGAGCTTCTTGTGGCCTACAGAGCAATGGTGTGTAATATGTCTCTAAAAATACACTTTTTGGACTCCCATTTGGACTTTTTTCCGGAAAACCTCGGGGCTGTGAGCGACGAACATGGAGAACGCTTTAATCAGGACATCTCTGCTATGGAAAACCGAAACCAGGGAAAATAGAGCCCAAAAATGTTCGCTGACTACTGCTGGACACTTAAAAGGGATGTTCCTCAAGCAAAGTTCAGCAGACAATCGACATTAACCACTTTTTAGTTTAGTAAATATATACTAAATTATTTTTAGATGTAATAAAAATACCTTTAATTTGAATGACATACATATTTCGATTACTTAAAAACCCTGGGTGATAGAAAAATTTGGTAAACAGATTTGAAATCAGCGCGAAAAATTCTACAAGAACCACCATCTTCTTACCATGTAACAAAAAAGTTCTCTTTTGTTATCCAGTGTTATTATTGGTACGTTGGAATTCAATTTCCGGTGAAGAACAGAATTTTTCTAGTTCTATTCCTAATATAGTTTTTTTGCTCCATTTTAAAATAAAACCTGAAATCAAATTTTAAAGCAGGAAAATACACCAATATATCTATAAAATGGTCCGCATCAAAATTTTGGAGTTTAAATAAACAATAGTACCACGCTACATTAAGCATTAAAGAGATTTTAAGCTATTTAGTAAAGTGATCGTCATGCGTTACTATCCTATAACAAAAAATTTCTCTTAAGATTTTTTTGGAGAATGGCTACCTACTCGCAAGAATTTCGAAATAAAGAATAAAATTTCAACAAACAAAACGATTCGTAAAATCTGTGTAATAATAATATATAATGCGGCGAATTACCAGACTCATGACGACGACTTTGTAGGAAATGCAAAGCTTCACTTGCGTAGGTGACTTAGGTTGCAAGGACGGCTTTGGGCTTTCATAGCGCGAGAGCGTGAATACGCCTGCATTGCGCATTCCTGAGAGATTAGTATTGCATGTCGCTATGCAGAGCTCCAAGTTTCGGGTAAATACTGAAAGCGGAGACATGACTAGACTAATAATTTAGAGATATATTCCTCTGCGGAGGTAGGAATAAAGAATCAGGATTGGCTGGAATTTGTTCCAGGCGCTTTAAAACGCTTAATTTATCCCTTTACAAACCGCTATACCGCGATCTTTTTCATCTTGAAAAGAAAAACAAAATAAATAGCTAGCTGGCCGCTAGAATGTACATCGCTGGACGTGAGGCTAGTGTTTCTAGTATTTTGCTCACCCTAAGTAACCCTGGGGGGACCAAAAGCCGACATCAGAGAAAGATTAATATTTACTTGAAATTCTCTTTAGAATAGCATAGTAATGGAAAATATTAATGCGTACGTATTTATTTCTAAACGGTAAAAAAAAATATTTTTTTAATAACGGTAGTATGTCAGTGCTGCAAAGTGCTTCATAAACGTTTAGTTATGCAAAGTGCTTCATAAACGTTTAGTTAATGCACATAGGTATAATTATTTTTGGTTATATTATGATATCTTAATGGAAACTAGTAGAGAGCCCGCAGTACTACTGCGGGACATTTTTAAAAACATCAAAAAATATTATAATAAACGAAGAACAAACAGAAAAGAAGAATCAAACATCTGGAGAGAGAGGGAAAATAAGGAACAATCAAATAAGAACAAAGATAATACCATGAAACCGAACAAAAATTATAAAAGCAGAAACAAACGAAGAGCAAAGAGAAAAAGAATAGTCCAAGGTCGATAGTGTGACAAATCATTTAGTCACAATGCCTTACAACAAATAAATACATTTTCTACCTCCTTGTTTTCTCCCCCTCTCTCTCTCTCTCTCTCCCATTCTCCAGTTCACTTTCCCTCGCCCTAAATAAAGTCGTTTTTCTGTCTGTCCCTTCCTCCCATTCTCTCGCCCTCTTCCTCCCTCCCATTCTCTCTCCCTCTCTCTATTCATCCCTCCCATTCTCTCTCCCTCCCTCTTATTCTCCCTCCCTCTCTCTTTCTTCCATTCTCTCTCCATCTCCCTAAATAAAGTCGTTTTTCTCTGTCTGTCCCTTCCTCTAATTCTCTCTCCCTTTCCTCCTATTCTCTCTTCCTATCTTCTTTCCTCCAATTCTCTCTCCCTCTCTCTCTCTTCTTTCCACCCATTATCTCTCCCTCTTTCTCTTTCTTCCTCCCATTCTCTCTCCCTCTCTCTTCCTTACTCCCATTCTTTCTCTCCTTTCCTCCTATTCTCACTCTCTCCTTTCCTCCCATTCTCTCTCCTTTCCTCCCATTCTCTATCTTTCTCCCCCCTTTTCCCCTCCCTCACCCTTCCATTCTCTCTCTTCCTTCCCCTAATTATTTCTCTTTCCCTTCCTCCTATTCTCTCTCCATATCTCTTTCTTCCTCCCATTCTCTCTCCCTCTCTCTCTCTTATGTTCTAACTTTCACCCGAATAAAGACATCTATCTATCCCATTCTCTCTCCCTCTATTCCTTCCCCCATTTTGTCTCTTTCTCCCATTCTCTTCCCCTTCCTTCTTCCCATTCTCTCTCCCTTTATCCCATTCTCTATTCCTTCCTTTCATTCTCTCTCCCTCACTCTTGCCCTTCCTCTCATTCTCTCCCTCTCTTCCATCCCCCATTCTTCCTCTCTTTCTCTCTTCATTCCCCCCATTCTCCATCCCTCTTTCTTCCTTCTCTGTGCTAGTCTTTCAATACCTATTCAAGTACAATGCACATATTTTTGCTAAAACCTGTATGTTTACCGATCGTGTCTTTAAACCAAAGCTTCCGTTGCTTTGTAAACAAATCGAAAAAGAAACGAACTTACAAATGCTCCTCAAGTGCTCCATTCTTCTACCCGACTCCCGTAACCTATCGCCCAATCCTTCATTCTAAATATTTTACATATTTGGTTTGGCAAACGTGTAACAGTCAATAGGGGCGTTGCACTAAGACGGCCAACTTGACGACAGTAGTCGTGTGACCTAATCAGGCGGGCATAAGCGCCTCCTGGACACGGTTTTCGCCCATTATCAGACCTCGTGTACATTTTTCACAGCTTTTACTGAATTGTGCAATCCACGCCTGGCATTGACGTCGAATGACATTTAAACCAACCCGATCTGTTGAGACCTAAAGGAGGAGTTCTGCGGACAACTTTCGCATGTCGGAGTTTAAATATATAGATTCCAGTACATATCTTTTTATTTCCTGCATAATCTGGCCATTTGTTACTTAGGTTTGTGCTTAAATCAGCGGCTGTATTTGTCATAATTTAGCACTTTTTTGGCCGCTTGAAGTTTATTTATTTTTAAGAAAATATCAGTTTAGTAGTACAAATTGAATTTAAAATTTTCAGTGCTTTCAAATTTTCCACGTAAATTTATGTGGCCTGTTATTTATGCTATATTTTAATTAATGGAATACTTATCCCGGATTAATAACTATTATTAATGAATGAACCCTTTTAGTATATATTTTACGTCCTCGAAGTTTGAAATCCATGCAACATTCCAGTGATTTTTTCTTTTTGATTTGTAGTTAGTCCACTTATTAAAATGATATCATTGTTGGAGCATAGTTCGGAGAATCGGGATCGCTCAGCTGACATCCAATTGCGCTCATACTAACTGGGATACTTAAGTGGTAGGAAGGGTCTGGGTTTTGGTATTCCGCTAGACAAAGTTTGGAGGTCAAAGTAATATGTTACAGAGGTTCGTATAGAGAGAGGTCGGCAGACAGGATGAATGGAACAGTTGTAGGGTCAATGGGAACAGATGAGAAGTTAGACCTGCATTAGAGCGGAGAGTACAATTGAGAGGCAGGAGAGATAGAGAGGGAATGAGACAAACACAGGTGAATGGAGAGAGAGAGGGGCTGGGTGGAGTCAATTAGCTGAATCTATTTGGACCATTAAGAGGTCGGCATCCTTGATGTCAGCCGATGAGGCGTTGCAGACCTGGGCGCAGAGCCTTTTTGCCTAATACAAATTGGAGAGATAGAAGGATGCTCGGATTAAGTTTTCGCCTGATGTAGCAAAGACTAATGAAGTGAGTATCGGTCTGAGAATTCAATCGATGGCAAAGATAGTGCGGCAGTTATAAAAGAGGGTGTTTATTTAGTAAGAAAGATTCGAATAGAAGACACGAACTTTTTGAAATTGTGGATTGATACATTTTATGGAAGCTTATGTAATTCGTAATTATATATTGTTTCATACATTCACCGAACATGACTGTGATTAAGAACGAACATTGAATACATAAATTAGGAATTTATGATATTTAAACGAAGACTTACTATGAATTATAAATATGAAAATTATTACAAATGAAACGTTTTCAAGTTTAGCGAACTTCGGTGGAAATTTTAATTTCTATTATCCTTCACATAAGAGTGACAAAAACGCAGTATAGTACAACGAAAGATCAAAATAAATTTATTTTATCCCTCGCAGTTAAATTAAAAATACAAGAATAAGCTTTCAAAGTTAGTTTCTGTTGTTCATAGTTCATTTAGTTAAAAGTTCAAATGAATAAATGTCTATGGGCTAATTGGTCTTAATAAATTTCGGTTTGTGTGTATTTCTGGGTAATTAAACTCTTGAATTATTATATCCATGACTCATTACACACCAGACTCTCACAAGGGAGGAGGGAAACCCAGTTCCGACACTAGCCTACTCTTAACGAAGAGCATCAAGGGGCTAGCTGTTTAACGTCCCTTCCGAAGGACGGAGCGCTGACTTGCGCGGTCTCCTTAAAGCACAGAATTAGGTGACTGTACGATCCCATGTTGAAAAATCCGACCTCTGCCGGATTCTAACCTGGAATCGCTGCGTGAAAGGTCAACGCTCTATCCACTCCGCCACCGCCGCCCCAATAAATTTTGGTATTCCTGTATTTAAGCCACAGCGACTACTAGCAGACAATTGATCAAGTTGTATCTATTGAGGATGCAACATCAGATAATCTTATATATTACTGGAATACGATTATCCAAAATAAGTCGCCTGTAAAACGTATCTGATTAATCCCTGAGATATATCCTTGAAGAAAAATATTTGAAATCGGCAAAATTCCGATCCAAATTGATATTTTTATGGAGCTTATATTCAGTATCATAAAATTTCGGGCGTTTTTCTAACAAACAGCAGGTACAACTGGGAAAAAAAGTTCTCGCTAAATAACTTGGGAGAAAAAGATAAACCACCTGACGGAGGAAACAGAAATTTGCGCGTAGGCGTGGCGCAGACGCACGCTCGTGTGCATGTGTGCAGCGGCGGCGTCTGGATGAGCAAATGGAGGAGGAAACGGGTAACGGAAAGGGAGGGAGAGATGATAGGGTGCCAAAGCGAGTGGGTTTGGGATGGAGCAAACAGACCGGGCTGCGGGATGAGGGATTTGATTAATGGGTTTTGAGATGCGAGTGGGATAGAAATGAGTTTGGTGGGTGGAGAGTGAGAGGAGGGGATTGTAGGGGAAATGGAGAGAATGGGGAGAAGAGGGAGAGAAGAGGGAGTGGGAATGGGATATGGGGATAATGGGGAGATGAGGGGATGATGAGGCGAGAAAGACAGGTCTCTCTCTCTCTCTCTCTGTCAGTTCCGCGGCTAAGTGCCAATATGCCGAAGCGTGTTGACAGATTTTGCATAAAAACGATAGCGTTTAGGTGGAAAGGGAAGGAGATTGAGAAGCACTAACTAACCTCCAGTCTTTCGGAGGTTAAATGGCAACATCTACCGAGTAATAGTAAAATAATCGAAATTGATGGAATAAAGCGATTTACAAAGATCCTATGCAGACAGGCATAAGCTGCAATGTTGGGAATAATTTTGAAACGAGAAAAAGGTCTGTTATGACCGGGAATCGAACCCGGGTCTTCCACTTTCCGGGCGGATATTCTACCACCGAACTATAGTAGCAGATCAATTTGATCGTTTCTGAACGCGGATGTTTTCTTGGTTGGGACGAAACTAGCCAAGCTAGTATCAAACTGCCCCAACGGATGTCCTCGAAGAGATACACCGAAGAAAACTCCTCTCTCTTAAATAGTGAGATTGCCAAGCAAGAAATTGATGGAATAAAGCTATCTAAAGATAATATGCAGACAGTCATAAGCTGTAATGTTGAGAATAATTTTGAAACGAGAATATCCGCCCGGCAAGTGGATGACCCGGGTTCGATTGCCGGTCATAGCAGACTTTTTTCTCGTTTCAAAATTACTCCCAGTAAAATAATCGTTTGAGAAAGAATAAGCCGATATATTTCGCAATCTGGGAAATACGTTATTCTAAAGGGTTCGCTGTTTACGCTGCTGAGATCAGGGAATCGAACCTAAATTTTTTTCGCTCCGGTTTTCGTTCCGGTTCGCACAAAACAAAACAAATCGGTTCGGTTCCGGTTTCGCTACAGCAACCACCATTGAACCGGTTCGAACCGGTTTTATTCGCTCCGACTTAATTTTTTGGGGAATACTTCAAGAAAATTCCAAAATAATCTTTATTAATTAATGTTATTCTTTATTTAAACCAAATAGGTCTTCACTATCGCAAGTCAAGAAGACAAAAAGATACTCGAACGTAAAATTGCGCAAGTACGAACAGTAAAACATTGTATGGATTTCCTTCTTACATTTTTCGTTATTCAATTTGTAAACGGCTCCTTTTATACAACTCTGTCTAATACTGTTCTATAGAAATTTAAAATTTATTTTTATCCTTTTTAGCGCATATAAAAACTATTAAATATATTATTAAATTTTTAGTCTTTAATTTGATGTAAAACCGTTCTTATTATTCCAAAAGTCTACATGTTTTTGATTTTACAATTCCAATAATCCAGATTCCAATATAAGCAAATACTCACATCATCAAAATAAATTTTCTCCAACAGTACTCATACACATACTTGATCAGGTACAATAACATTAATTAACATTTGAATGTAGAATGTAATTCATATAGTTGTTCAAAGAAGAGCTATTTAACTATTTTTAAAATACAATATCTTATGTTAAAATTACAAATATTATACAATATATAATTACATAAATTTTCTTAAGCTGACAAATATGTAGGGGAAGTCCGTGTATTTTGGACCAGTGTGTAATTTGGACCTGATGTAGGTTTAGAATACTATGATAGATAGCAACACTTCAGGCGATCTTAACAGCGCCTCTGATGGAAACGTTTTCCCTCCAATTTTCGTCATTCTGGTGCATGTGGTTGTGACAGGAAGTACAATACATTTTGCTAATTTTCTTTATAATTTTGCCGTGCGATGAAAAAGCGTGTTTTGGATAATATTTTCCATACTTTTAAGTAAAAATTAAGTCACAATATTTACGACATGTCAAGATAAATTATATGAGAGCCTTGCACGTGAGTTTTAAAATCCATTTATGGTAATTCATTATTGTGTGAAATTTGGACCACCGAAGAGTGTGTAATTTGATCCAGCGGTCAGAATTACACAGAGCATTACGAATGATGTAATTTTCCAGATGACAAAGGGAAGCGAGGAAATCAAAAGGAATCTATGGGAAATGGAAAGAGGAAGATTTAAATTTTTTCAGGTTGACCAGAATGGGAGTAATAAAACTTGCCTTCGAGATTGCCGAGCATAACAAACTGAAAACTCGGTTCAACCAAAACACCAAATCAACTTTCCACAACTCTCTAGCTTAATCACAGCTTCCGGAATTTTGGGGCAAAAGAGGGTGTTTTTTCTTCATACCAAATTCTATTTATTTATAGATACTTTCCAAATTATCGCGAACATTCACAAGGGTCTGTGCGCACAGCAAAATATAGCGTCTTTCGAAGGTAATGAAGGGACATAATGAACCACCCTTAACAAAACACAACGAAGGAATAAGGAAGCTACCAAAAAAGGATATTATAGACAAAGACCCGTTTCTCGTTCTCCTTCTCGGAAGATGAGAACAATAAATCCTCAGGTCTTTCGGTCGTGGGTCGCAGAAGGTTTAGTGTTCAAGAAGAAACGGATGAGAGAGAGGGATAATTAAGACTTCATGAGTAGACTGCGGAGTGAGGGAGAGAAAGAGGGAAAGGCGAAGAATGCCGGGAAAAGCTTGCGGAACAAGATCTGTGTGACAGTAGAGGATGAGATAAGCAGGCGAGATTTGGGTTTTGGTGGCGGAGGAGGAGTGAATCGGAGGAGGGCTGTAGCTTTTAATGAGATATGTTAACTCGAGGATTTCTTATCGCTGTGATCCACGGTAGGAATCAATATAATGAAAGTTTGGGGCAATATCGGTTATGATAGAAGAAATGATTTACGGAGATACCTGGGAGCGATTGCTTCCGAGATGATTTACGTAAGGGCAGGGCTTGCTTTCGCATCGGACGTAATTGTTGAATTGCGCCGATAGGAAAAACACTCGCAGGTGTATGTTATGTGCTTGTGTATATATATGCATACACGCATAGACACAGACACACACATACATACAGGGGCGGCCTGAGGAATTTTGGCGCCCCGGGCGAGATAGCACTCCACCGCCCTTCTCCGTTAATGTTTGTTGAGATATTTACAAAGTACATGTTAATTTATTTATCGCTCTGTAAAAATTATTGATAATGAAAAATTAATAGGAATGCCATCAAGATTCTAGCTTGTTAGTCGATATAAATTGGTATCCAATATTTATTCACTTGCAAGTAATGCATAGATCGGGTTAGCGCCCACAAAACTTTGGCGCCCCGGGCAGCCGCCCTGCTCGCCCGTGGCTCGGGCCGGCCCTGCATACATATGTATACATATATGAAACATACATACACACATACTTATACTTACAAATTTTCACATTTATGTGTTTATGTGTATTTATATTCTTTTGAGCAGAATTTAGGGAACTCGTATTCAGCGATGTATTCCGATTCTGGAATTAAGTCATGCAGGACTATTCAGCTTTCGATTTAAAAATTCACACAGCATCGTAAAATATTTATTTCGCACCATATCAGTGGTCTGAAAAAACTTTTGAGTATATTTTTATAGAAAAAGAGTTACGAAAAATGACACTACGGGGCATCATTTAATGAAATTTTTAGTTTATTTGTATGGAGTCTCTCTCTTAGATCATTAGATCTGGAAATAAATAAAATTACAATTTACATTGTTTTATTCAACGATTCCGAAATTTAGAAGTTTTCACCGGCCGCGAGGAACGCATTATATATACATTCGTAAAAAATCGCACGAATAACCCCGTAGTCATGCTTTATGGCTTTTATAAAGCGACCCAAAAGCTGCTTTTCCGCCTTTGAGAACGGAGGGTTAGTAATCAGAATGCATAGCCTTGCTCGCCCGATGTGATTTATCGTCCAGAGTTGAAATAATGACGGAAGTTATCTCTTTATTTACAGCTCGCGCGAGAGAAACCAACAACGCTCTCATCTTTTTTTAAATGAGAAAAAGAGAGAAAAACGTGCAGATGCGCCGATGTGCATTGCAGATTGAGTCTATCGAATTTTGAGTCGGAAACCTTGAAAAGCCGCGCTTCTCGAATTAGAAATCGAAGTGACCTCGCGGAAAGGATTATACTGGAAATGGACTCGCGATTTTTGGTTTAAGAACGATCGTGACATCAGTTTGTCGTGGAAAAGAGGAGGAAAGAGACGGCGGTTGAACGTGACTAATGGAGATGGGAGAATATCACCAATCACATGACATATCCGAGACGATATGTGAAGAGTGAGTCTTCGTTACGTCACCCACAGATAAACTCGTGACTTAATGCTGTCTTGTCGGTATTTTCCACACAAAGAACTTTCTCTCACTCTCTCACTTGGCACGGATGTGCACGCAATACTTCCAACCCGTCAAAACGAGAGATACGATCGAGTCACCGACCTTGAGACTAAGTTCATTCCGAATGGATTTACGAGTTAATCTTGGTTATGCGTAATGGAAATATAATGTCAGAAACAATGAATGCGGAACATGATGTCGAAAGACAACCTTATCTGGAAAAACGACGGTAGCCAAGCGAAACGAAAGTTTTTAGTGATAAAATAATTCACGAGATATTTTAAATATACAACTTTCATAAATGAACTCGATACCTGATTAAAATAATCTCGGATAAAGGAGTTTGTAATACTTATCGATGGTAAAACAGTAGGAAATATTTCACATCTCTGAGGAAAATTAGCTTGACGTGAACAAATAGGAACCCTAGGCTGGCTCAGAAATGATATTATAAATATATTGCTAAAATCTACCTTAATTCTACATGTCGCTGAATAATTTGCATGAAAAATTACTTAGTTAAATCACAGAGTCGGTTAATCCTAAAAAATGGTCTTTATGCTCAGGACGGGAATTGTTAAAAACTAGCAACATTTGCTACCAAAGGGATACGTTATTGCGGCGCATGAATTTTACAAATTCTTAGAATCCACCTGTGTATTGCGGTGAGCAGAAAGACAGCGATCGATGAAATGGCGGGATGGTGGGATTTTTATGGGAGAGATAGAACCGAGAAGAGAAAAGAGGATAAAATGCGGAATGCTGGGAGTTAAAAAAATAAGAATGGGAAAGATATCTCTCAGACTTAGTCAGAGGCAACGCTGTGGAAACAGGTGTAAAAAGCAAACATTGGGTTGGCTAACGAAGCTGCTTCAGGGTTGGGGAGAGAGAGAAAGGAGCGAGAAAAAGGAGGTAAAGAGGAAGATTGAAGGACAAGAAAGAGTAAAACAGAAAGGAAAAAAATAGGAGATTGAATGAGTTTAGTTTTTTGGAGAATGATTGGGTCTCTCTTTCTCATTCTCTTTCTGCGAAACGAGGTAAAGTGTGGATGAATATTAATACCGCGAGGGAGAAATTTGCAAGTCTGAGGTCTATAAAAAATGGTATCGCCCGAGAATAAACTGAATTCATAAAGCGGAAGAAAAATACCTGAGACGGATTCTTTTTTAGAATTAGGGTTTGCATAACGAAAGGCGAGGGAATTAGGTTGATACAAATAATCCGGGGACACGATGAATGGTAAAATTTGAGCTCCAGTTAAAATGATACACCATAAATTGAGAAACTTTTCTAGAATCGGAATAAGCTAAATTCAGCAGAAACAAACTTGACTAATAAAAGCAGTTTAAACTTAATAAATATGAATTACATCAATATCTACGAGTTGAATACAAGGATTAGTTTTGAAAAACAAATATTCTACAGAATAGTTGGCTAGTATTACACAATCACAAGAAATAGATAAAACTTTGACATATAATTGTTAGTGCCACTTATAATGACTATGGAATAAGAATTTTATTATACAGGTGACTTCATAAGTTATTATGGTTAGAAAATCATTCATCCCATGCATGATAGGCATAAATTGTTTGAAAATGGAGGATACATAACAAATACCGGAAAAAATATTTTTTTTTGGTCAAATTTAATTAATTTCATAAATTTATTCCAAATTAAAATTATTTTGTAAGCATAAACAGTATCGGAAACCATATAATTAGAATTAAAATCATTTTATGCAACTGAAACATGAGGTTTGGTATGATAACCATTTTGGCATATGCATTCTTTGGCAGCGAAAATTAATAATCGGATTTAGCATCGGAGCTGCGATTTGATTTGCACAGAAAAAGATGTCAAATTATACTTCAAATAATAGCGTAAACGATAATATTGGAAAAACACATTCAAAATATGAGCGGGTAAGTACCAACATATAACTATTTTAGATATAGGTGGATACCAATACCACTCACAGTTATTAATATCAAATTCGAACATACCTATTTACAGGAAATATCAGTCTTTTATAATTATGCTTGAAATAAATTTCAAAAATACCAATAAAGTCACGAAAATAAATCTCTAAATGCTACTATACTAGTCATGCGAAAAAAACCGCACGCTTTATCGCTGTCCTAGAAACTCGGGATACTTTTCAGGATCAAGAAATTACCAGGAACTTCCACAATGACCAAAAGAAAAAAATCACGGTGATAGAACACCGTTCACGCTAAACACCTCCATTACCATTAAAAAACCGGATTAACACTAACGCTAGCTGGCATCGTAAAAACCTTTATCGCCTCGGTCCTTAGGTCAATGGAGGATGAGAGGGAGAAATATATAGAAGCAAAAAATATTTTTCCGCGATAATTCCATTTTTTTCATCGTTTATTTTTCCCTTTAACGGAGATATAGAGCACGCTTTCACCCCTCCTGCCTCTAGAGAGCCTTTAATGCTGCGTGACCCAAATGCAGTTCCCGGGGAACCCGCGCACACGCGCGCCATTCGTCTCCGTGGCACAAAATACCTGTTTCCAAGTGCGATGCAAAAGGGGGGAGGGGAGTAGAAAGAGGAGGTGGAGGAGGCAACTTTGCTACGTGGGGCGGCGGGCGCACAAACCGTCGGCAGAAAATGCACGGCGGGGCAGGAGTGAGGGCGTGGTCTGATCGGAGAGAGCGGGAAGTGGCGGGTCTAGCCATGGGGTAGTGGGTGGAGTTGAAAGGGAGGTGAGGAAGAGAGAGAAAGGGGTGGAGGGATCGGATCTTTGGGGCAGGAGGCGAGAAGGGGTTTCTGGAGGAGGTGGTTGGCGATAGCGCATTAAGTTCCCAGGTCATGCGCGGACCCGAGCAGAAGTCTATACGTGAGCTGTCAAAAACTCAAAGGATGGATGACTTCGTGAAAGAACTCTGCTTCACAAACCCGCCTCCCTCTCTTTTCTGTTCGAATCTCCCCACACCATCCATCCTATATAAAAACCCCATATTCTCGCCTCCCATCTTACCTCGCCACATTGCATATCCCCATTCCCCTTCCTTTCTCTCCCTCTTCTCATCCCGCAAGAGGTTTGGACCATCTCGTTCTCCTGTTATCTTCCCCGACGCACCTCCCTTCAACTTCTCCCGTCCTTGTTCGCCTCTCCCTGCTTCCCATCCGGTTAGTTAGCTAACCGTCATCAATGCTTATCGACGAATGGGATCACGGATTGGATATTTATTTCCAACGAGAAGAGGAAAATTTATTTCCTTTCGCTCCCTGTTGGGAGTGTTACAAGTATAAAGAGTTTTAACGGCCAGTCCACCCGCGGAAGGTCTCTCTCTTAATCTCAATCCGGGGAAAGGAGTGTTTTTTTATCAACAAAAAAGTATACAGACGGAAAAAGAGTGCAAACGATAGCTGCGGCCGTACATGGAGTTGGTAGAAACGTTTGGAGGCGGAGAGTGACTTTGAAGGATGTGAAGGGAGAGAGTGAGAGGAGGAAAAGTACCCCCGTTACGGTATGGATAAAGAAATCGCAAGCGCTTTTGTTTCTTAAAATCATTGCTGTACAGCCTCTTCATAAAGTGGGAAAGCTATAGAACCTTGGTGGAGTAAATTTTTTTCAGGAGAGGAAATTTTGAACTGGGAATCTTTAAGATGAAAATATACAAAATTAATCAAATTAACCAATGAAACTTTTAAATAACATTATTTTGGTTTGGAAAGACTGAAATGCAAGCTGGAAAAATCATAAAATCGCAGTTTACTTGAAGATATTTTGCATTTTTGTTAATACCACGCCGGCAAAGTTTTACGAATAGATTATTATAAAGTTACACTAAAAGATAAAAAAGGACTAGAAGAAACTTTAGATAACATTGACGTAGGCTACATGAAAATTGTAAATTTAGAATCACTAAAAGTTATAATTGGGTACTAGGGGCCTGTTGCAGAACTTCCTGCAAACATCTACAGAGCCTTGCGTGAAGTGACCCAATGCGATAGCTCTTATGACAAAAAATTGATACAAAGAGTGTCATTAGTTGAACCACTTTTACTGCCCCTCGTAAAATAATTATATAGCTCACACCATTTATGCCTTTTCGGGAGACGACTTCCCATTTAAAACCCGCAAGAGTTTTCGCCGACTATTCCGGCGAAAGATTTGTCGAAATCGAGCCGACCGTTCTTGATTTACTTGTGTTTATACTGAGAGGTGACGTCACTCGAGACTTAATCTGTTGTTGTCCTTCATGCGTTTTATTGCAAGCTTTGTGCAAATGCACTTGAAGCCCGAGTCTAACAATGCAAAAATCCGAGATGAACAATTCCGGCTACCCTAGCAACCTCCTTTTTCCAATGTCGAAAAACCGGAGAAAATAAAAAATTAGCTTACAATATGCGCATACAGTAATTAAACAACAGAATCGGCGGTAAGAATAAGAATTTTCATTTCTTTCTGCGTTAAATGGTATAAATATCGAGTCAAAGTCTCGATCGTAAGATATTTTAAAATGTTAAAGAATAAAGGTCTACACATCGTATTCTAGCCGATTACTTGTTAATCAAATGCAAAAACGAAAACTATCCTCCCATGCCTCTCAGGGGGACAACTATCCACTTAAAACCTGTAGGGGTTTTCGCCGAATATTCAGGCGAAAGATTTGTCGAAATCGAGCCGACCATTCCCGGTTTATTTGCGTCCATGCCGGAAGGCTTCAGACGGAGGCAGGGACGCAGAGACACTGTGATTATAATATACTAGCTGTGTGACCCGGCGTTGCCCGGGTGCGATTCGGGATTTCACTCAGCCCTCCCAACGTCCGCCCCAATTTCACTCACCCCTCCCACCGCCCGCCGAACGTCATAAAACCTCTTCGAGATCCCGCTTAATCTTTCAGTGAAAGTATCGCGAAAATCGGCACAGTAGATGCGGAGATCTCGCGTTGTAAACTTTCAAACTCATCTATCATTAAGCCTTATATATATATATATATATATATATATATATATATATATATGCGGATTAGATTAAGGGAGAATAAAGCAGCCTAGATATGCCTTGTCAGAATTTATGGTATCGTGGAAACCAAAATGAAATAAAACTAGCACTCCTAGACATTACCACTACATGGATGCCAAAAATGTATTTATTAAACAATAATGATGTATAAACAATAATGGTCAATGAAATAATATATGCATATAAAATAAAATTTTGGAGAATAAACGGAGAAAAAACTAACAAAAGTATACGATGGATATTATATGCTGGTATTTGCGGCGTATATATAAGAAGGAAAGGGGGGTCGTAAGTATCCGAGGATGGGGAAGAAGAAAGAACGCCGTGGTTCGAGGCATCGGAAGAGTCGAGATGGGGAGGAAAAATAGGCGGGGGGAAAATAGGAGGCGGGGAGGAAAAATAGGAGGTGGGGAGGAAAAATAGGAGTCGGGGAGGAAAAATAGGAGGCGGGGAGGAAAAATAGGAGGTGGGGAGGAAAAATAGGAGTCGGGGAGGAAAAATAGGAGGCGGGGAGGAAAAATAGGAGGCGGGGAAGAAAAATAGGAGGCGGGGAGGAAAAATAGGAGGCGGGGAGGAAAAATAGGAGGTGGGGAGGAAAAATAGGAGGTGGGGAGGAAAAATAGGAGGCGGGGAGGAAAAATAGGAGGCGGGGAGGAAAAATAGGAGGCGGGGAAGAAAAATAGGAGGCGGGGAGGAAAAATAGGAGGCGGGGAGGAAAAATAGGAGGTGGGGAGGAAAAATAGGAGTCGGGGAGGAAAAATAGGAGTCGGGGAGGAAAAATAGGAGTCGGGGAGGAAAAATAGGAGTCGGGGAGGAAGGGTTGGAAGAAAGCGATGGTATTGCGGAAGAGGAGAACTAAGGCGAAAGAAGAAATATGTGACGCGACACGGGAAGGAGAGAGAGAGAGAGAGGAAGGAGAGTAAGAGAGGAAAGGAAGAGGCTCTTTGAGAGGATGGGTAGGAGGGAGAGGGGGGAAGAGAAGGGATAAGAGGGAGGGCATAGGAGGAGAATCGAGAGGATTGGCTGGATGTTGTAATGGGGCGTAAGGAACGCGGGCGAAGGGATCAGGTGTCCCTGGAAGCGGGGGAGGAAGGGCGGGAGGACGTAGGAAAGATAGAGTGCGTTGGAATGAGAGGGAGAAAAGGAAGGATAGATAGATGAAAGGAATGAGGAGACGTGAACGAAAGATAACAAAAGATAAGAAAAAGAGGGGAAAAGAAAGAGGAAAGAGACATGGAGGAGTAATGCGAGAAGGTATGAATTGAAATAAGGAAAGAGACGACATCAAACAGACGGGTGGTATCGAATGGAAAATAAAGGGTAGGAAAGGAATGGACAGAGAGAGATAAATACGGAAGGAAAACGAGGACGGAAATGTAGGAAAAAGCGAGGAAGATGGAGTCGTGTAAGGAGATACTGGGGCAGGGAGAGGGACGAGTTTAAGAGAAGCGGTCGAGTATGTGTAAGGAGGAACTGAATGGCGTTATGACATAGGGACACGAAGCGATAAAGTTGAATAAGATGTGGAAGTGGAGAGAGACAGAGAAATGGAAGAGGGTTAAAAGGGAAGCAGCTGCAGAAAGAATGGGAGAAGGGGTTGCGGAGGAGAGACTACGACTGTTTCTTTTGGGGAAGGGGACAAAATGTGTGACGTAATGAAAAATTAAAGAGACGAAGAGGAGGAAAACGCAGGAAACTTCGATGCGTGGCAAAGGATTGTTAAATCGGAGAGGAGTGAGATGATATTTTGTTCCTTTCGCACTGAATGCCAAAGCAAACGAAACTATTTACACTCGAAATTCGGCAAGAAAGTAGAAAACATTTAAATAACAAAAGATTCTTAAGATGCGAAATGAAATTTTCGAAAAACCCTTATATTCTTTGAGACTTCCAGGAAGTGAAATGGAGTATAGGCGGGTTTCGAATCGAAATTTATGTTATTTGTTGGTATTTTTATTTATGTAAACACTTTTAAGCGAGGGAATTTAATCCCATGGATATATTTTTGAGACAAAATTCGCATATTCATATATAATAACGGCATTTTAATCCTAATATTCTTTAAATATATTTGTGAGAGATTTATTCTTCCAGGAAAATACGTCGGAGAAATGAGACAAGTTAAAAATTGCTTCAAAATTTGGCTTGCATAATGGTTTTTAAATGCAGCAAACCACTAAAAGTCTCGAAAATAAATAAATCTCCACTCTGAATCTCGAACGACGAATTAGCCCGCATATCGGCTGCATGGGACAAAAAAATAGACCCGTGCTTTTAGAATTGAAATTTTACGTTGAAAACGCATGGATTATTTACGAAAAGACAACTGGGATAAAAACTCGCTCGGTCGCATCAAAGGAAAGCGACTCCATCGATTAGCACGAGAAATGGCAACTTGAAAGAAAAAAGAATACATACATTCCGCGTGGACGAGGAGAGATGGAGGAATGGTCGGATATCGACGGGATGAAATAAGAACAAACAAAGCAAGGGAAAATTATAAAAATATCCCAAGGCTGAGAGTTGCGAGATAAGAAGGAAACTGGAATTAAGGAAATGCAAAAATCCGAGGAAATAAGATAAATGAAGTTTGAAGATAAAACGGCTATAAAGTAGTAAGCGACGCAAATTCAGAGAGTGAGGAATAGAGAGAAAGGGATTGAGAGAGAAAGAAAAAGAGATGACGAGAAGTAGTCGTGAATTAGGGAGGGAGGAAAAAAAAACGGCGGGTGATAAAAAAGGATGAGAGATGGAGGGGGACAGTGGTATGGGAAATATGGAAAGAGGATGGGAGAGAGAGAGGAGGGAAGTGAGAGAGGGAGTGAGAGAGGGAGTCAGAGGGAGAGAGAGAGAGAGAGAGAGAGAGAGAGAGAGAGAGAGAGAGAGAGATAGAGAGAGAGAGAGAGAGGAGAGAGAGAGAGGGGAGAAGAGGATATGACATTGATAAACGGTTGAAGAAACTAGATCGCAAGGAATCACGAGACTATGGAGGAAGGAAGGGAGCCGAGGGAATTGCGAAATAACGCCTATGGGAAGGAACGGGCGGTAAGAGTTTGAGAGGAGAGAAAGAAGAGGAGAGAGAAAGTGAGGGAGAGAGGAGATAGAGAGGGAGGAGAGGAAACGAGAGGAATGGAAAGAGGGATGAGATGATTAGAGAAAGGGAGGGAGGATGGAGAGAAAGAGAGGAGAGGAAGGTAGGGGAGAAGGAGAGGAAACAGGAGAGGAAAGGAAAGAAGAGGGAGGAGAGGATAAGAGGGAGGAGAGGATAAGAGGGAGGTGAGGATAAGAGGAAGGGAGGAGAGGAAAGGGAGGAGAGGGAAGGGAGGAGAGGAAAGGGAGGAGAGGGAAGGGAGGAGAGGAAAGGGAGGAGAGGAAAGGGAGGAGAGGAAAGGGAGGAGAGGAAATGGAGGGAGATAGAGGGAAGAGAAATAGAGGGGAGGGAGGAGAGCAAGGGAGGAGAGGAAAGGGAGGGAGATAGAAGGAAGGGAGGAGAGGAAGGGAGGATAGGAAAGGGATGAGAGGAGAGGAAAGACAGCAGAGGTAGGAGAAGAAGGGAGGGAGGAGAGGAAAGGAAAGGAAAGAAAAGAGAGAGGGAGGAGATGAGATGAAGGGAGGGAGGGGATGAAGAGAGGGAGGGGATGAAGGGAAGAGAGGAGAGGGAGGGAAGAGAGGAACGGGAGGGAGAGTGAGGGAAAATAGGAGAGGAGGAGATGAGAGGAAGGGAGAGAGTAGGTGAAGGGAAGAGAGGAAAGGGAGGGGGGAGAAGAGAGGGAGGAGAGGAGAAGCGGAGAAGAGAGGAGAGGGAGGAGAGAAAGGTGGAAGTCAACAGGGGAAAAAGCAGAGGGATGAAGAGGAGAGAGGAATGAGAAGAGTGACACATCGCAGGATGTTACGGGAGGCTGGAAAAAAGAGATATATATACGGAAAGTGTCGGCATTAATTAAATACTACATACGTACCAAGGATGAAGAAATGGTACGCGAAGGCGTCCCGTGATGAATGGTGGAGGATGGAAATTCGAGCGGAGGCAGGGAGAAGGAGGCGAAATTGTTATTCGCCGGGATAGTCCTCCAAAAGGGCGAAGATGACGCGCGCTGATCCGCGATTTTTATTCGTTTTGCTCGGTCTTATTGCCGAGGAAGAAAAAAAGACGAAAAGAAGGAAATGAAGTGGGTGGGATGGGATGGGAGGAGAAGTTTGTTTTTTTCGAAGAGGAAGATGCGCATAAAAAAAGATGGCGGTTTTCTCGATCGGGCGGGATTGGAAAAAAAGGGACGCCGTAAAAACCATTCGTGGTATCGAGGAATCAGGCGAGGGCAATAAATTGAACGAAGGGAAAAGCGAGGAATAAAAAATCGCGGGGAGGTATAAGAAAAAATTTAAGGAAGGAGTCAAAGATGAAGGGGGATGAAGAGCTGCGAAGCAGAAAGAATAGGTTATGGGAAGTTGCTCACGAAGGAAGAGCGTATGAATCGGAGTGAGAGTGAGCTGGAGAATAAAAATAAGAACGGGAGGAATGAGAGTAGGAATGGTGATGGATGCGGGAGAAAGAGAAAGTGAAATAGATAAAGGATGAATAATTTATCGATTTATTAACCAAACGGAACTCTCGGACGATAAAGCCGTATGCAATAACACACACGTATTCCGTATACCCTTGTCCAACACTAGTATCCCCAACGAGAATTTTATTATACATGGAGAAATAAATGCGGAGCTTGTTTACCCAAAAAGTATAAAATAAAATTATAAAAGGCCTATAATTTGATGCCAGGCGTATTTGACGTATGCATATGACGTGAGAAACCTCGTTGCTTATACGAACGCGTGAATTTTCCATCGGGAATGAAGTTTTTTGCAAGGCGGTTTTGCCCAGCGCTAAATTTTCCACGAACACGCCTCCCGCTTTTTGAAAGGAACTACTGTATACCAACATCTTTACAAAAATAGAGCAGAGAATGCATTATATAGACGTAATTTTGAATCGAAAGATTAAAATGATGAAGTAGATCAAAAGTGGCAGAAGAAAACCTTATAGCCGTAAAATGGAAAAAAGATTAAAGAATGAATGAATTGGGGAAAACGGAGGGCAATAAAAGTCAAAGGGGAGGAAAGAAGATGAGAGGGTCGCGTGACGAAAAATGAGGGCGATGAGAATAAGACGTTATTCTTGCCGCTGGAAACGGAAGAGGTTGGTTATGACGGAGAGGAAGTTTATGTAAGGGCGGCATGGGAGGAGAAAATGGAGAGGATAGGGGAGGAGAGGGAGAACAGCAAAAGGAAAAGAGGTGAGGGGAGTAAGGAAGATAGATTTCGCGTGGAAAGTGGATGTTTAAAATAGGAGAGGGGTTTGGAATTTTGGAGAAAGGTTTATCGGATGCGTGTGTGTGTGTGTATATATATATATATATATATATATATATATATATATATATATATATATAGAGAGAGAGAGAGAGCTAAGGCGAAGGTGCATGATATTGGGATGGGACCGAAAGAAGAGACGAATGCTGATTGAGTGGGAGAGGGGAGACCCCGATCCTCGAAGGGTATCATAGGGACATGATTGGGTTGTTTCGCGCTCCACCACAGGACGGATATGGTGGCATAAATCTCGAGAAATTGCCATTTTTTTAGATACAAGGTACTCTTTCGCATACTGCTCGTTCTTCCCTTTGCTCTGGCCCTAATCTGGAACTCCTCTTAATCAACGGCTCTTAAAATGGTGGTGACATCTACGACCGGAATTATTGCCCGACATTCCCTCACACTAGTGAACCTTTGGAATCAAAATCTCCAAAGTTGGTTCGAAACTCTACGTAGACTAAATATTCTACTTTCCCATTCCTTTATGAAATATAACATCGTTTTAAATGAGCGTATTTTCATTTTTCCACTTTGACCACCATTGTCTCTTAAATAATGTCTCCATATTGTGCTGTGTGTGTGTGAGACAGAGTTGGATGGCGAATAAGCCTCATGGGCTATTATCGCCGTACCCTTACTCAAACCATTCATTTTCAAGTAAATCAGTATTCCACACAACACAACTGACTTAGACTAGACTACATAAAATTAATCTAGTCACGTGTCTCATTTAGTCTCGTGGAATAAATAAATAATAAAGACATAATAAATAAATTAGATTAAAAAAGATTGAAAAAGACTAAAAGTGCACCCCGCAATCTGTTAAATAAAATAAATAAAATGACCACAAGGTTGTAAAATGTCCTATTATGGTCGCTAAAATCTTACAATATATAAAATTGGAGAGAAGGGCTACAGGCTACGTCCTATCACATATTAAAATCGTTTAAAAACTTATATATGTAAAGTTAAATAAAAGATAAAATTCAGGACTCCCGCAGGAGAGAGAGCAGGAGAGAGGAGCGTTTAACGCTGTCCCATATAGCGCTGATTCGTTATAACGCTCTCTGTTCTCGGACCAATTTTTACTTTCACCATATTTGATCATCACCAAATTTCATATCTAACATTTTTATTACAGAGACAAGCTGTTTAGTTATTGCTTAAAATCTGTCTACCAGAAATGAAGGTTTGTTTACTCTTGACATTTTTTTAAATTTTTCCCAAATATCTCTGTGAATTGTTCTGTTTACATATCTCACGAAATTGGAGACCTATTGGTGGTAATGGGCGTCGGTTACAAGGGAAGAGTGTGTGTAATGTTACATTGTGAAATAAACGGCGCAATATACATTGCACAAACTTTCTCATACAAATATATACGTTTGATCTCACTACACTTTTTGACCCGAAATTAACTCTCGCCTCTGACGAGTGCGCCGAGCGTCTTGTACAGAAATAATGCCACTGGACGATATATAGTAACTTTTTGGGACATAGGCTTAGTTATTATTATTTGTGACATCAGCCTGTACGGTTGTATGGATTTTAAACGAAATCCTTAAAGCAATTTTTGAGTAAATCGAATTTTGTTTCAAAATATCCCAGAATAAAGTACCCTTAATTGTTGCGCAATAAAGTATATCTCATCAGGATGTCTTTTATGGATGATATTATCCATAAATACGAAATATAATTCGATTTAGTTTAGCCGTAATGCTGTAGTAAGAGTTTGAACGGATCGCGGCGGAGGCGTGACGTCATAAGGCTTAGGTAAGGTAGCTTAGCGTACATTGTAATGTCACTGGACGGCATATAGAGTGTTAAAGAGATACATAACTTACGTAGTATTATTTGTGACATCAGACTCTACAATAGGTATGATTTTAATCAAATTCTCTGAAGCCATTTTTGAGTAAATAAAATTTTTGAAAAAATCGCCAAGAATAAACTACCCTTAATTGTTGCGCAATATAATTTTTATGAAAAGTTGTCTGCAAAAGATGATATATTATGATGATGATGATATACAAATACGAAATATCATTCGATTTCATGTGCACGTTGGGCCCTAGATCGGCGAACAGACGGCATGACGAAAACCACTTTTATGGACTCGGGGACACCTAAAACGTGTTTTCCGTCAAAATATCGTAGTCGAATTTTTTAACGATAGTAATACCTATTTTCTCAATATACTACGTATATGAGAAAGTAAAAATGATAAAAAAGCTGCGACAGTTATTATATTGCAGGATTTTTGGCACGTAGCAGATTTTCTACTTTGTGCATTTAAGGATTAATTATTTACAGTGCAGTTTCAAGAGTATCGGAGAGAAGAGCAGCTATACTAATATTTTGAAAATAGGTAATAAATTATGATTTTAGGAACGCGTCTCCATAAATGCTATACTAAAATGACCCCTCATAACCCTGATTCAGTTAGCGCTCTCGTATTCAGGAACGCATCCCCAGCGTTAAACGGGGTATGACTGTAGTTCTATTTACTAAATGAGAATCATCTCCTAGAGAGAGAGAAAGGTTCATAGACAGACGCACCCTTTCCTGAGAGTAAGAACCTTTCTAGCGCAACATTTTTACTTCCAAACTCAACGAACGAAAAGATCTAAAATCTAAAGGAATGAAAAATAATATAAAATCAAATTAGTTTTGCCTACTTTCTGCAAAAAAATTGCAATTAAATTATACTTAATTGGTTCTTAATAATTTAATATTTATAACTATTAATGTAATTATTTAAGTAAATCGAAATAATGCAAGTTGATTTACTTTTAACTTCCATGGTGAAAGAAGACGCTGTCAAGTACATAAAAGCATCTGTTGCTTATTTCAAATTAAGGAACGAAACGTGAGGTGCAATTGGGTTTGAAATACCAATTTGATATTTTCTATAAATAGGTCAGGGAAGTCGAAGGCTGAGATTTTTCATCAAAACTGCGTTTTTGTATCGTATAAAAAAACTCGAGCTAGCTTAAAAAACGGTTGCTTTGAAGGTAGGGGATGAAATAAAACCGAAACGCACAAGAGAGCATCATGGGATAGAAAAAAAAAATTAAAAAACTTATTTCTGCGACTTTCCAATATTTCCTTATGCTAAGGGTCTAGAATTCCCAGACGCTCATTATCGCGTCTTAGGATCGAAAATAGGGGCGGCAGAGCGTGTAGTTTAATCTAATAGCCATGCAAACGCAAGGGCGGAAGATAGTTCCAGAATGTTTCCCCCGGGAACGCCCAAACCAGACGACTTTAACTCGATAACGACTCGTTAGAAAGGCGAAGAAGGAAAAGAAAACGGAAAGATTTTTAACAGGAAAACTTCTTGGGGGATTCGATTCGGAACGACGTCAGCACGCGAAGAGAACGCTCCCTCTCCTCCAAAATAAAACGTCTGAGAATGAAAATTTAGGACGCGTGCGCCAAAGAAGGCGTTCATAATAAGGTCACGAGAATTGGCAAGCGTTTTATATTTTTCCCGGAAGAAATAAAGCTCGCGAGGGAATTTAATCCGACGAAGTTATTAGTTCCGAATTTTCTCCACTTTTCCAACCTCGCCGAGAGATGTTTTTTTCCCTCGGAGAAAGACAACATTTGATGGTTACATCCGAGGCGCAGTTTCAAATCAAATTACGCTGCGCCGGGAGGTGACTGGTAATTACAAGTTCAATTTTGTTAACGTAGTTTTTCATTTGAGCCGGAGACTTTTTTTACGCGCACTGCGCGAAAATTCTCGCCGTCGTTATTTTTCTCCGAGATGGTTAATTTCCGAGTTCGATAGACGATTTATTAGGTTTGCCTAGCAGTCTAGACAGTGACGGCGAAAAAGTAGTCTCCCCCGGAAGATCATGGACGTTTATTCTATTCCAACGTTGTAACTGTAATTATAATTCCATCTCTCTCGTGCGAATGAGATGATACTCGTGTATCCGGATTCAAGAAAATGTAAAATTCGAAAATGAATCGCAGGGAACACCTTATTGATTAAATCCACCAGAAATTCTCGTTAAATCCTGTGGTCGCGAAACTGTAAAGTAAACCTGATACGGATTGAAACCACAAAATTAGTGGCAAATCGACGATTACTGATAATTTTTAGTATCAACAATTTGTGCCCTGCTTTAAGTGTTATCCTTGGATGCTGAAATGCGTATCTGATTTACCAGATAATTTTTCTCAATTGCAGTTTACCTACATGCATACCCCATTGTATTGCTACCTTCCGGTTGGTTTTAGGCATACCCAACCCAATTTGTGCCATCTGAAGCCTTTCTTCTCACTTTTTCAAATACAATTGCTTTTTTAATGTATCTGCTATGCATACCTTTCCTCTTGCCTAATCTTTGCCTCTTTCCTACGATTCTTCCTTCTATGACATCTGAAATTTACCTAAGCCTTCTATAAAGCAGGGCGCCGCAATCAATCTGTACAAAGAGGTGCGTTGTGGTGGTCCCACTAATTGCGCGCCTCAGTCTTTGTTTTATAGATGAAACGGTAAGAACGATACAATGATAACAGAAGCATAAAAACGTTCGCCTTTTTACAATGGCAGGAGCGCCCTCTATTACATCACGAAGGAGATAGAGAGAGAGAGGGATGAAGAGGGTGATTTCTCCCCTTCGACCCTCCCCCGAGAGAAATCCGCAATCCTTTATACCCCCTAACATTCAACCTCGACCCTCCTCCCCCTTAACCCCCCATCCGAAAATCTTGACCCGCCCATTCCTCACAACCGCCGCCGCATCATCCGCCCCCCTTATCCACCGATGCCACCGCCGTCCAAACCCTCTCACGTAACCCATCCACGCACTCCATTTGCCCACATCGTCCCAGAGAGGAGGAAGGAAGTAAAAGGGGAGTTCACGGCCGCAACCTCCTTATATGCAGTCGGGAACAGCAAGCGCGTCCCTCTCTCTATCTCTCTCTCAAACACACACACACGCGCGCGCGCGCGCACACACACACACACACACACACACACACACACACATAATGCCAAAAAAATACCATCCCGCCCATCCGCCGTCCATCCATCCTCGACCTCCTCCCTCGTCTGCACTTCCTACACATTCTCCCTCCATTTCCCGACTCTTCTCTCACACTCTCTTCCAGAATTCCTACCGCAGATCTAACAATTCTCTAACCTCCCTACCATCCGACCATCGCTAACATTCCTCACTCAAATCCCCTCCTCCTCCAACTCCACCATCTACTTCGGGGGGAAATAAAAAACACATCCTCACACTCCATACCTTCCATCTTTAATGCCTCCCCCAACACCCAAGAAACCCTTCTCCCTCCCAAACCGCCACCTACTTCAAAATCATGGGCATTCTTTCCACCCCGTACTCGATACGCGAAAGCATCAAGACCCTCTCCAAAAGAAAAAAAATTAAAAAAATAAATCACCCCCTCCCCCAAAGAAGAAAACGGCCTATCCATCTACTTCCAACGGGCGGGCCATTTCCGTCACGAAATCTCGTCACGTCTCATCGTACGACTTCTGCCATCTCCTCCATTCTCCTCCTACCCTCTCATCCCCCTTCGTCCTCATTCTCTTCTTCTTCCTCTTTTCTCTCAAACTCCCACTTTCCGCTCTTCAGACCTCTTCTTATTCCTCTCATTCTATCCCACACCCCCTCTGTAACGTTCCCCTTTTATTCTTCTCGTCGTCCGTCTGCTAGCTGAGACGGTGCCTTTTATGCTTCCGTTTCCTCCCTCTCTCTCTCTGCCTCCCTTCCGTTGGTCGAGTGTCTGCCTATGTCTCTCTCCTCCCACTCTTTATCCCATATCACCGCCTTCTCTTCTCTCTCTCTCTCTCCTTTCCTCTCGCATGTACTCGCACTCTCACAAATTCCCACGTCACGCCATGACGGCGTATTCCGCCGAGCGAAGACAGCGCGTGGTTCTGTTTTTTATTATCGCCGCCGCCCGTAAGAGGAATTCAACTTATACTGCGGAGAGGCAATGAAAAAATAAAGGGATTCTGACGTCCGCGCGCGTAAATGGGAGTTTTTCTCTTTCCTCCGTCCTTGTTATCGCGCCTACGTGTCGTGTGATTTTTGTTTTCCAGCGCTGTTGTAATATTCTTAATATTTATTATAAAATAGGACTCTTTTATTCCTTATAAGGTGGTTTATTATATTTAAAAATATAGAATTGCAATTTAAATCTATGTATAATGAGTAACGAGGACTCTTTTTTTAATAAATTCTAGTTTACTCATCCTATCACATTGATACAGCAAATAAATTTACTTCATATAAATACTTAGGTGACATTAACCTACAAATAAATTAGCGAATAAGCAATATAGCTCTCATCTAGAGTTAAACTGGGCACATTCATTCAGAACAGTTACTTCTGAAAGGGATAATTCTAAGACCACGAATACAGTCATATACAGATCCTTTCTTATCACATAATAAAGCAGTCCTCTAATAAAACTAATCTTTTAAACAAAAAATCTGATGTGGTCACCACATGACTTTCTCCATATCTGTAATATTTCTAAAAATTCCAAATAGGTTACATAAAAATAAATATTTTAAGAAACTGCGAGAAAATTTTTGATTTTACCAAGAAGAACAACCTTATTTTTACTATTACAACAGTTTCCCAGGGCACCTGAAGCTTGATAATACGAAAATCCAAATTCAACGCGTTATCATTGTGAGAATCTACACGAACAGACTGGAATTTATTACGTCGGAGATATGACGGCATTAACCGAATTTTCCGACGACTCCATCAAAACATGCAACGATGGCGCCTGTTAATTAAAACACAGCGTTACTCGCAAGCACGACTCTGCATTACGGCACCCAGCAATTTCTTCCACAATCCGAAAACGAGTCTTCTTTCCAAAAAAATACAAGGAATGATCTGATACAGAAAAGCTCTAATTCATCAGACAGGCAAAATCTCTCCTTTACCTACTAAACATTCTCTAGAAACTTCCTCCTTTACAGGCACATGATAAGATATCAAAAACACGGTAACAAAACCTTCCTCCTAACTCTCCATAATTCTCTCTCTCGTGTTAACAACAAGCGATTGTTTTGAAAACTAACTTTCCATATGTCATAGTCACTCGTCTTTTCTTTCCCATAATCTCTACAACTCCGCTTTCCCTCCCCTGTCTCCACGTTCCTTCTCATTGTTTCTAGGCAATTCTTTATGCACTCAAAACCTGACAGTTCTTAACCCATTTTTAATACACCGTTTCCTCTTAAATGCCTCTAATTTTTCGTCTATTTTAACCAATTATTAGCCTACTATTAACTATTTCTTCCTCTAATATTCCCCGTAGTTACCTATCCCCCCTCATTTACCCATTATCCTACGTCGTACTATGCCTTATCCTAAACTATTTCGTTCCATACCTAATCTCTCTTCTCTACCTCTTCCAAATGATTAACTCTCAGCTTCCCTTTCCCAAAACATTTTCACCGCAAATATTCTCATACTTCCAGAACGTACCAAAGCCGATCTATGCTTCAGACTTCCTGAATTCCTTCCCGACCTAGGTGAATTGCTCTAAGTTTGGTACACATCATGTGTCGTGAACAGATTTCAGCTTGCTTTATAGAAAGACGCGAAGTTAGAAAGATATAGAGAATTACTAGAGCAACGCGAACCCAACCTCTTATCGATTATCGAGAAAAATTCGTACTCGGTGAAGGCGTGGTCTAAAATCGTGAAAAAGGAGACAAATGAAAATGTGACAGACCGATTTTAAATTCGACAACGAAAATCCTTCGAAAGCGATCGAAAGGGAGGCATAAAAACAGGATGCGCCTTCTAACATGCAACACGCAACGCTTCTGTGTTGGGATCGCAGCTTCTTTTCTCGAGGACATAAATATGTTAGCCTTTTATTTCACGGTCTGTCTTTCAGTGTACGACGCATCCCGTTCTTTTCACTCGTATTACATATCACTATGTTGGTTTCGGCTTTTGACCTCATTGTAAACGCGTGTATTATTTTCTTTTTAGTTTTTTTTTCTCCCTGAAGCGCAAGTTTCGATATACCCTTTTCGACGGTTATATGTATACGCAGTGCAGTAACTAGGGCGGGGCAAGCGGGGCATCTGGCCCGGGCGCAACTAAAGAAGGGGCGCAAAACTTATTAATAGTAAATTGTGTGAGGTTGCATGGCACAAGGACGGGCGATTTCACTACTGTACTTGTTCCAGACATTACGCATAGCAGAAACTATAAATTTCGATGATGTTATTGATGAGTTTGCTGAATTAAAATCACGTAGAATAGCTCTTTAATATTAAAATATTTATACTTTCTGTATTTTAATTATGTATTTCTGTAATTATGTATGTACGTAATTATATTTATAATTATGTATTTAAATTGTGTAGATTTATAGTGAGAAATTACATCATTTATAGTTGGTTTTTATTTATTAATTGTTCACCCAAAATGCATATAGTAAAAAATATAGGTATTAGAGAATTGTTTATGGAGGGGGCGCATATTTGGTAGTTTGCCCCGGTTGCTAAAATAGCTGGTTACGGCGCTGTGTACACGTTTGAGCGCGCGACCTTGACTCGTGTCTTCGGCGTGGAAGGAGCTATAGCTATAGCCAAAAAAATACACACATGCGACCTCTACTCGAAACTGTGAGGAAAGAACGGGACGGAAGGGACCTTATGTCTTCCCCCGCAACATTTCCTGACTTTCGAGGGGTGAGTTACGTTTTTTATTTGTTTTCCCTGCGTCTACGAGAGTGCGTTCGGATAAGGCACCATTATCTCATAAGTCGGTAGGAGAGTTTTAGGTTTAACAGTTTGTTTTTTTAGGTTTTTTTACAGTGACAGGATGGCAGCATAAAGACTCTCATCAAAAATAAGTCTGTGAAAAATGTTCCCACGATCAAGGAAATGACGTAGGTTTCGATCCTTTTAGCTTTTAGCCTAAAGAAATAAAAAGCGGTAAACGTAACCACATAATTTAAAAAACCGATCGTTAAAATTTTCATCGGGAGTGCTACGAAAAAATCGCATATACTGTTTCGTAATTACGCGCGGATATCTGTGTCACGGTGAAAAAAGGACTCAATTTTTTAAAATTGAATTCTAAAATTTTTTAAGTAAATTGAAATTCTGCCAGTTGATTAGTTAAAAAATACATTAAAAAATATTTAAACGGCTCCACTTAAATATTTATCGAAGCAATTATCCGGTGAGGCTTCATCAGAAGATGATTTATATCTTTCGTGAAATGACCATTGTCATACAATAAGTTATTATTCATTTCTCCATTCCTCGAAATTGATTTTTTTACTATTGCTCTTTCTCTCTCTCTCTAGAGCAGGGGTCAGCAACCTACGGCCCGCGGGCCACGTGCGCCCCTCGAGAACGCTTTATGCGGCCCGCAAAGCTGTAATGAAAAAGTAATCAGGAAAATTTCTCATGGGCAATTTTATATTTTTGGAGTAAAATTATGGTCTCAAAGCCTTTTCTGGTGAAGTTTTAACGCTAGTAAATTACGTAGACTTGATTTCGTTCATATGAAATCGCAGAATCTCTAGAAACTTCCTATTTATTCGCTCATCCGGCCCGCCGAGGCTTTCTTGACTCCCAATGTGGCCCTCCGAAACATTCACAACTGCAAATGTGGCCCGCCATGCAGAAAAGGTTGCCGACCCCTGCTCTAGAGACACAGCAATTATAATATATTAGATTAGATTTCCCTGTTTATACAGAAATTCAAGAAAGTTATGGATAACTTCTGCTTTATTCAATTAGTGGTTAAGCATGCTCGATTCAAAGATGGGCATGAAAAATAGAAAAATAACCCAATTTCTGGACCAGTGCACTGCACATAAATGTGAGGGTATTAAATTGCAAAATATTAAAATAGTATACTTTCCTCCAAATACCACAAGCAAACTACAACCATTAGATCAAGGTATAATTTCTAGTGTTATGAGAAATTACAGATAGCAGCTGGTGTTGTATATTTTAAGAAATGTGGATGAAGCAAATGATATTACCAGAGGCAAATGGAATATATTGCAGGCCATGCATAGGCTTTGCCTATCATGGAATTCTGTCAAATCAGCCTCTATTAATAAATGTTTTATAAAGGCAGGATTTATGAGGGCAACATATGAGGAAGATGAAGTATCAGATGATGAACTTTTGTAATGGGATGAAATCAACAAGAGAATTCATCTTCAAACATCATTTAATGATTTTGTTGGTGTTGACACATCCTTAGTAACTTGTGCACCAACAGAAGGAGAAATGCTAGAAGAAGTGGGGATTGAAATTGAAGGGGAGAATATTGCTGATAACGAAGAAGAAGAAGAAAATGATGACAGGGAAGTAATTACACAACCAGAAAAGCATGAAGTGTACGAGACTTTGAGTGGCTAGAAAGATTTTTTTATAAATTTGGAAGGATTACGATATTCTCTTGCAATATATTGTACCCAATGAATTTCAGAAAAAGATGACATACTGAAATTACTAACTTTTTTCCACTAACCAAAAATAGATGTATATTTATTGTTCATTTGTTTTATAAATACATTATGAATGTATTAAATCTATTTTACTATATATATATAGTAATTGGACAAGACAATAGTTTTTTATTATGTTTGGGCATTTATAAATGATAATATACGGGTCATACGGTAACCTCTTTATAGTAAACCTCTATTTATCAAAATTTCCAAAAATCAGGTCCCTTCCATTTCGATATATAGAGGTTTTACTGTGTGAGTATGTATATATATATATAGAAAAAATTTCTAATGTGAAATTTCTCGGGAGGGAAATAGCTAGAAGCAAGCGCAATGGGATCGTGCTGGTGTTGGAAATCGCAAGTCGTCTATTCTGACCGTCGCGTCTTATAAATAATGCATTCTATTATACGCCGACACGTTAATCTTTCCTACAACAACACGCGACCATTATATATAGTTGTATTAAACGCGAATTTAGGTCATGTACACGATGCATTTACGCCACTGTAATTCAATTTTGCGCTCAATGTTGTTACATATATCTCACGTGTTTGCACTTAGATGGTCTTATCGCATTATTCAGCCCTTCCGTGCATTCTCCGCAAAGTATTCTTGTTCAAAGGCAAGCAGATTATTCTGCCTTTATGTTTCGGGTGTCTTCCACTATCAGATGTATTTAATAATTTACTCCGTATAATTTTATCTCACTCACTTAGGGAGTTAAAAATGAGCATTATGAATACTTATTAAAAATGTACCTCTAATGTAATTATTTTCTTAATATTATTACTTTCATATTTAATGGATATACTATGAGGGTTAGATTTTTACTGGTATACTTTCACGTTTGATTAAAAAAATACTCAACTTCCTTCTTCGACTATTTTTTAATATTTCTTTTAATTAGACAGCTGTTAGCTTGCATCAACCAATGTAATGGCCTGCAATTGACACAACAGACTTTTTTTAAGTTACACTATGACTATTCTGCAACGGAAAAAATCACGGAAGTAGTAAAGATTTGCTAAAACTAGCGTTTTAAATCAGTGCTGGAAAACGTTACGCGTAACGTAACGAAATAACGGAATGATTTTGGATTAACGTAAAGAAAAACGTCAACTAAATTTTTCAAATAGCTGTAACGGAAAACGTAACGAAAACGAAAAAATAAAATTTCGTAATTTCGTTAACAGACGGTAAAGGGTTATGTTCTAGTGGCACTCGTCCCAGGCGGCGTGTCTTGAGAAAGGGAAAGTGGCCTAAAGTCCCTTTCCCCGGTCTTGCTTGTCCCCCGCTGGGCCAGTTTTGCCGACTTTTCGCGAAAGAAACGCTATCCTGACCACTACCGATTGTCCTTTGGGTTTTCCTTCCATTTGTGAAAGGAATGGTTCCCTGGTGATAATCCTTCTCCAGGAAGCACGAGATAAGGAGCGTGGAGGATGAGGAAGGAAGCTTCAATAAAGGTGCCGCTTGTAGTTAAGGACCTCTACCATCCCCTATCCTCCGCCCCAGTGCCTCGTACTTTGAAAATATTCTTTTAGATATTACACCGGAATGGGTTTTTCCTATTTTAAAGGTCGATGCTCTGCAAGTTCCAATCCCATTATCCCCTCCAATCTCGAATTCTATCCACTGTCTAATTTAACAAGGTATTTGAGAAAGGTCGAAGTGAATCTACAATTAAAACGTGTTGTCACCGTTCGTTAGTAACAGTGGATAGTTTATTTCAAATAACTGAAGACGGTCACAAAGAGACTTTCCGCCAGCCGTAAAAGAAACGAAGTTCATTCAGTGTTGAAGAAGTAAGTCCCATTTTCATACATATACCCTCCCCCCCTCTCTCTTCCCCTATCCATTTCCTCTATCTTTCTTCCCATTCCTCCATTTCCAATTTTTTATTTATAACTTTTCATATTCCTTATTCTAGCTATAAATAAGGACAAGTTTGGTCATTATAGTTTTCAAAGCTAGCATAAAAATAATACTCAGAAAAAGCATTGAATCGTGCATTTTACCTTACTTTCCAGAATGGAAAATAGCTTATTGTTTCGTCGTAGTCTTTCTGTCTCCCTATTAATTTTTGAACCGATTAACCGGTTTTCATGGAATTTGGTGGATATCTTTGACTACTGGGGACGACCTGTCGAGGAAAATATTTTCTGATATCTGAAGGCGCGAGTCCGATTCCAGAAAATTTCCTCTCATTCAGTTTACATAAGAAATGCGAAATCCACCATGCAGTGCCTTTTTTTAAGTTTTAAAAGAAGGGAATCGTACTATTGGCGCGGGATTTGTACAGTTTTCTTCGAAAAGAAATAAATATTTAAATTTTTATCATAGAATTTTGCTTATTGAACGTATTTATTCAAATTCCACGTACGCAAGCGTAAGTAGGAGTTAGCTATTTTTATTAGAAGAAAATGTTTCAATTTTAAAATGTATTTCTCTTCAAATGAAGAAGTATTAAAAACTAATATATAAAGTATATTACACGTGATGTTGAGATATGGCGTCTTTTAGCTATAGCGGGAGCGAGAGACAGTTCCGTTGCTTAAACGCAGTGAGTTATCAAGAGATCACGAGCGCGCTGGTGAAAGCGAAGAGAGATCGCGCTGGGATTCGCGATTTACGGTGATGTTGCGGCGGTACGCGACAATACCCTTTATCCTCATTTTATTAAATTTTATGTATTTTCCGATCCTAAAAATTTTTATTCATAAATATCTAGCATAAGTCTTATCAGAATGATAAACCCTCTAATCAACTGAAATTAAAGAATTTTTTAAATTGGTTCTTCATTTTTATCAACTACGTTGGAAATAGACCACAAACTAAAAAATTCATATGAACGTAGTCAGATCCCACCGAAAGCATTAAATTAAAGATGTCACAATAATTGTGCTATCTTATATTATACTAGCGTAATTGCCCGTCAAATATGAAGGGTATGTGCAGATTATGTATTAAAATTAAGGTACATCCCATTCTTACTCCCTTTCTCTCTGCCTCCCTCCCTCTCCCCCTATTCTCTCTCCCTTCCTCTCCTATTCTATCTCCTTTGTATTCTCTCTCTCCCTGGTGTTTTCGCTCTTTCTCCATCCCTCTCTCCCTCTTATTCTTCACCATCCTATTTTCTTCCCATCCTCCATCTTCCTCCCACCCATTCTCCTCCCTTTCTTCTAAAATTTAATTAGTTTTATTCAGAGGAAGTGCAATATATCCCTCCTCAAAATAGCGCCACAAACGGGCAGTAATTTCTTTAATTACCATGTCAACCTTAAATAAAAAATTCTGATTAGCTCATTATATAAATTTCTGCAAAATTTCAATTTTCTATCTTCATCATTGATCGAGTTATTCGCGTTTTAATAGCTTGTCACTCAGACCAACGGACTGAAAACTTAGCCTTTTATTATTATTTTTGTGATTCTTTGACTCTTTTAAACCTCTCCTTCTCTACCTATTTCCAAAACCGTCCTCAAGTACACCATTCTTCTAACTAACTCCCGTAACCTATCGCACGCTATAAACATTTTACATGCTCGATTTGTTTATTAAAACGTCCAGCAAATAACTCCGATTTTCATACCGTTTCTTTTCAAATAATATTGAATTTAGCTCATCATAACGATTTTAATCTGATTTTAAATAGTATTTTAGATTTTTAGGTATACCTTCTCGTAAATAACGCAACGAATGTTGTTTACATTGATTGCTATGAAAATATTTTCCCCCTCCTTTCGTCTTTCTCTCCTTCTCGTATTAAAAGCCTTCAAAGCACGCTTAAACCCATAAGGATTGAAATAACAATAGGATTTCGAGGTTTAACGATGTAATTGGTAGGCATGGCAACATCCCGTTAAAATGGCAAGATTTCCCCAAAATATTCGAATTAAACGTTTAGCATGAGGAATTTCGAATTTTAGACAAAAACGATGAACAGAATAAGAAACCTTGTAATCTTTTCGTTAAAATGGTTTAGATCTAAAGCTCGTGAGTCAATGTTTTCTAATTTTAATGTCAAAAAGAAGTCTGCAGGTCAAAAAGACGATTTTTACCTGTTATCTTATGGAGAATGCAAATCATTCCCCGAGGTTGAACCCTGGAAGTTTTTCGTAAAATTTTCTTCATCACAGTATTTTCATATCCAAGTATATTATCTCTGCCAAATTTCAAGTTTATATCTGCATATTTGATTGAGTTATTTGCGTTTTAAGAGCTTGACAGGGACCAGCCAACGCCGCCTGCAGACATCCCCGGCGAGCCGGCGATGCATCCCCGTCGCGCAGACAAAGATATCAAGCGTTTTATATTAGGTGATTACCATAATCGACGTAGTCGTAGGCGAACTTTTTGGTTGGATGGTTATAGCCTATTGGGAAGCTTATATCTCCGCAGCTGTTTGGGATATTTTCATCATCTATAATTTTTAAAGATGCTGAAATCTCCTGTTCTTTAACGGTATTAAATCCAACCGGAAACGTTAAATATTTTCTTTTTTAAGGGGAGTTTTCCGACACCCCTGCACTCCATAAGAAAAGCATTGGAATCAGTTTCGAGCATTATAAAATTGCATTTTAAAATTAGTTAAAATCAAGATACGGAGTCGGAATCTAAACGGTTGTGTTGGAAAAAGAAGGAAGTTCATTTTGGTTACCATGATAATCCAATTACGTTCCGAATTTCCCGGAAAATCCGTTTTTAATACGAAAAAACGCGACTTTTAAACAATGAGAATTGTCAGTTACCATGGCCACCTCATTTGAGCGAGTGGTAATATTGGGTGTATACTTGCTAGCCCCTTAACAATATTACGTCATTTGTTTGTTTACATGGATTTCGAACATTTTTGAAGAATAAGTAAATAAGTAAATTAAAGAACCATTTTATTCATTATTGTAGCATCGTTTAAAAAATTAATTCCTTTAAGCCAAGCGAAAAACATTTTAAACAGTATAAAGCTACCCATTCACTTGGCAAGCCCGACCACGGACCCCACCGCGAGCCCGACATTCGACCGGCTCGCCTAACTTTACGAGCCGGTCAGTGTTCAGACACTTAATGTGAGAGCGAAGCATCACAGGCTCTCTAGTTAATTAAACATTAATAGTATTCTTTTCGTCACGACAGCAATTGAATACTCGCATTGTTAAAGATTCCAAATTTTTCTATTTTATCCGAAAAATTGCCTACATTCATGATAATTTGGAGTGGTTTCAAATTTCGTATTACAAATAATTAATTTTATTCTTTCATATACAAAATAAATCTATTCCCAGGTTAATATCTCAAATCTAACTAATCTTGAAATGTGATACATATTGTAAACCCATGCATGATTTCCATGTATTTCTTATGTGGGATATGAAAAGAAAGAACGACATCAGAAATGAGCTCTAAAGAGGGCAAATACTGGAATTTGGATAATTCTCTTTAGTTTTATCTGATGACCGATCATTCTACCAAAGTTTAGGTCTGTAGCAGGAGCATGTTCTCCGAGTTACAATCGGTGCAACCGACGGACGGGTACCTTTTATTATCTTTAATTACGGGTCCCTGGGTTCTCAATGTACTTTTTATGTTACCCATCAAAAATTCTAATATAGGGCATAACCGTTACAACACTAATATTTTAGTCTTAAATGCGTGTTAAGATTATTAACTTGAATATAAATTCTTTAATATGAAAACAGGAATTTTCATACATGGTCATCAAAAACGAAAAATGTGACGAATACTTTGAAATCTTAAAAACGTTCCTGATCCGCAGCATATATTTAGAAGTGCCTATAAATTAGTATTCAAAATGAAAAGCACGTATTTAAGGTGGAAACGTAATCTCTTTAAAAAAGAGTAACTACACTTCATTATTTTTAGCCAAATTATTTCGTTATAACGTTAAACGTAACGGAAAACGAAATGTAGAATTTAGTGTAACGAAAAACTTATTAAAAACGAAATCGATTTTTTCCTATAACGAAAAACGTAACGAATCGTTTTTTTAGGCGCGTTTCGCTTCCAGCATAAGCGCCTATTAGCGTCGGTATGTCCGTCCGTCCGCATGTTCGTTCTCGGCTTCCACGAAACGGATTTTTATGAAATTTGATATTAAAGACTTAAAATCAAAGACAATACGAAAATCACAAAATAAATCACGTAAGTCAATCAGGGGTACCACTTTACTGGTGACAAAAATGGAACTTTCCGTCATATCTCGTAAATGTTTGGTCAAATTAAAATAATTTTTAAATAAACTTGTAGAACTAGTAACGTCGAGTATTTATTTTACCATACATTTTTATCGTAGGAGTAGCCGTTATCAATAAAATTGAACAAGAATGTCTTCATTCACTTTGAACTTAAAAAATTAATGCATAGCTACCTAATTGTTATCAACGTAAATAATCTTATTGGTTACTGAAGTAAATAAGATCTGCTATAATTACAAAATACATTTGATTCCTTACGCGTGTATGAAAAATTTTTGTAAACGGAAGGAAATGGATTATCTACGGCGAAGAAAAGAACATAAACGTAAATATTACAACTACCGAATTCAAGTGAGGTACAATAAAACGCTTAGGCGGTACGTGGCACACAATAACATTGTACTGCTAAGCAACAGGATATATAAACAGCTGAAACTGAAACATATACACACATACAAACATACAAACCTCGGACCTGCATATTTTTAAAGAAGAATGATCATGGTTTTTTATTCTTACAGTCTTTTTTCGTCTTCTATCGGAAATCGCTTGCATTTCAAGTTTATTCTCATTAATCTGGACTAAATTGAATGTTTATTTAAAAAATACGTAAGTACGTACTTATAAAATATACTTATTTGGTGAAATATACTTAAACGTGGTATTAGAATTAGTGGAACTATGCCAATTTAAATAAAAACAAAATATTTGCCATTTTGGAAGTAATACATTATAATACTTTTCCGTATTAATATCGCAACCAAATAAACAATGTCTAATGTTGATTTGCTCAATGTCTCTAGCAGCAAGATAAACAGCTTCTGTGTATCGCATTGAAATACTGTATCATGCTATACAAAGTTAAAACCATTTAGATAATGCTTATAAGAAACTCTATATATGAATTAATGAAATTAATATTTAAATTGTTAGCTCAGAATAAAAGTAATGGCTTCAAGAGCAACAGGTTACGCTGATTATAATGCAAGAAGAATAACGGAACGAGTCAATCATCCTACTGGGTGGAGATTTTCGTCAAGTCTTGCCTGTAATATTGAGGGGTTCACGATCTTTGACGGTTGCCAGCTGTTTGAAAAAACATCACCTGTGGTCTAAACTTCATATAATGAAACTAACCCGAAACATGTGTGATCTGGATACTGAAAGATAATTTGCAAAATGGCTGTTAGAAGTAGGTGAAGGCAAAAACGGAGAAACAGTTAAATTACCTGAAAGATGCTATCCACAAATACAAGATCCAATCGAGCAACTACATGGTGATAAAGATTTCAATACAGTCACCCCTCAACAGCTTAAAGGAAGAGCAATTCTCAGCGTCACAAATGAAGCATCACTTTAACTAAACAATCGTGTATTGGAACGTATACCAGGAGAAGAGATAGTTTACGAAAGTGTAGATACCATCGTAAGTGAGGATGCGACAGATCAACTGGCATACCCCGAAGAATTTTTGAAGAGTTTAACGCCAACTGGAATGCCTCCGCACAAACTAAGATTGAAACCAGGCGCTGTGATCATGTTACTCAGAAATGTAGTGCCTTCGAAAGGCCTGTGTAATGGGACGCGACTCACAGTTACTCGACAACAACGTAACATGATCGAAGCAAGAGTTATAGATTTAGACAATTCTGAAACTATTCTCATACTAAGAATTCTATTCATCCCATCAGACACAAACATGTCTTTTAAATTTAAGAGAGAACAATTCCCAGTAAGATTAGCTTTTTCTATGACTATCAACAAGTCTCAGGGAAAGACTTTTGATAAAATTGGCCTTCACGTTCAAAAACCAGTATTTAGCCATGGACAATTGTATATGGTTCTCTCGTGAGTAAGATCATTCGAATCTATAACGATTGTGTCAGAAAATCATGACAAAATTGTGTTTTTAAAGAAATTTTTTAAACTAATGTTTGTGCGGTGCGCTTATAGCGTTTCGAATGTACGGTGCGCTTATTTTAGCGCATCGCATATTAAAATTATTAATGTAAATAAAAATATAACTGTTTTAATTAAAAAAGGTTTTTATTTATTTCATATATTATACAGTTTGGCTATACAGTTTGTTCTGCGCGGGTTAGCTAGTGTTTTAAATAATTTTCGATTGTTCGGTTGATTAAAACTGGTTAGAAAATAAATCACTAAAGATAAATTGAATATTTCCCTAGAACCATTTCTGATATATCGTTTTGCAGTATTTAGTCATTTAAATTACGTTATATGTTAATTTATAAACCCACTAAGGGGAGCGGAGAAATTTTTAATAGACAAAGACACAATCGGGTAATGGTGTTTTTCTGTTTTATGGTGTGTTCGGTCAAATTATATCGTATAGTTTCAAATACAACATCATACGAAACGCGCCTATTTGTGGTACACTGTACACTTTCCTAACTTGTTCTTCGTTTGCCAGCACTGTTTTAAATAGAATGCTTCTTTTTTAGTCCTTAACTAAGCTTCATCGATTATATTAGTCGACCAGTCAAATTAGACATTTTAGGGAAAATAGTTCATTAAGTTTTGAAACTTCGCATATTTGTCCAATAGGGCAACTTAACTAATATATCAAAAGTTGACGCGCCTGACATGTACGGGTCGGCCGTTTTGGCGCCAAAATGGCCGCCGGAGCACGACCCGTGACTGGCCTTTCGCGAATAACTCGGAAACGGTCTGATCTACGGCATAACTGCACATAAAAAAACTTGTAGAGAATAAAAGTTCCTACAAGAAGGGTTCTTTGCAGTTTTCTTCAACTGCGATAGTACAGCAGAAAATCAGCGTCTTTTGCGGAACGGAGGCCGCGCGCTGTCTTAAAACCAAGTGTTGTGAGCTCGTTATTACTTATGTTAAGTAATTTAAATAAACAATGGATTAGTGCCTAAAGGGGATACCACTATAAAAAACGCGTCTGGAGCTCTACCACAGCTGGAGGTGTGGAAACGAGCTCACAAGACTTGATTTTAAGAGCGCGCCCTAGGTTCCGCAAAAAACGCTCATTTTCTGCTATACCATCGCAGTAGCAAAAAAACTACAAAGAATCTTTCTTGTAGAAAAGTCTATTCTCTACAAGTTTGTTTATGTACGGTTTAGCCATAGATTTAACCGTTTCCGAGTTATTCACGAAAGGCCAGTCGCGGGTCGTGCTCCGGCGAAAATTTTGGCGCCAAAACGGCCGACTCGTACACGTCAGGCATGTCAACTTTTGATATGTTAGTTAGGTTGCCCTAACGGAAAAATGTGCCAAGTTTCAAAACTTTATGAATTATTTCCCCTAACCGTCAAAAAAGTGTCTAATTTGACTAATCTATCTCGCTAGATGAAGATTTTACGGTCATTTTTCTAAGAACTCTGAAATCGTTCATCACTGCCATCTTAAATAAAGGGGTCGGCTGCCTCAGAGTTCTATTTTGGAGGGCTCTTTTCTCCACAGATATCAATTCATCCAACCCCTCAATTTTCTGCCGGTGAAATCCGGTTCATTAATTCCTATTCGTAAAATGAACTCGTCCTGTCATTGCTCCTTGCTTTTTATTTCTCTTTATGTTTCTATTTTCTAATGACTCCTAGCCTAAACCCGTCAGAATCTCCGTTACTCTATCCTCCTTTAAACTCCTTCGTATGAACTACTGGACCGCCTTTCTTTAAACCTTTTCTATTTTCTTTATTTGTCTTATATAACGTGGACACCAAACATTTGGTGCCTAATTTACTAAAGGCTCAACTTTTGATTGGTTCCCTCACTATTTCGCTGTCTTAAAATTGGTTTTTAGTTCCTTCATCAATACGTCTTTTATACAACTTTCTCTCGACGCCTACACAAGCTTAGCTCTTTAGACATGTGACCTCCCAAGATTTTTGCAATGGTCTACTGCTGGCGTGCTTACTCTTTTTATCATCATATACGTAATATCTTTATTCTGTCCGCCCGTTCGCCGTTCAAATTGAGTGAAATCTGAAGCTCGATCGCGATTTTTAAAAATGTTTTGACAAATTTCCCGACTAGATAAAGATTGATATTTGGTAGAAATGTTTGATTCTTATAGCAAAAGCTATTTACTAAAAAAATCCCCAAAAAAGACCCGGGTTCGACTCCAGGAGATAATTTATTTTTTACAAAAAAAGATAACACGTAAAAGTCGATTTTTCGATTTGCAGGTATTTATTCTTTTGCAAATTAAAATAAAAAACAATGGACCTACGATCTTTGGACCCGTATTGTTTCAAAGAAAATAAATAATGTTTCTTATTCTTGTCTTCAAAATTAGCCCTACGATTCTAAATGGCTCAAGTTATACCTTTAAATCACATTTATTGGAAAAACGTAAGCTTTTTAACGATATGTTGCCTTGCCGACCTCGGGATTGTAGTCTCGTACTTGAACTATATGCGTAAGGAAAGCGTGCTTTGAATACTTTTGTACGAGAGAGACAAGGCGCCCGATTTTTTTATAATTATAATCGTGTTTTCATTAATTTCTCTTCAGTTAACTTCACATTAAATTATTTTGTAATTAACTCTTTTTATAGTAATTTTGATAGTTATTATTGCAGTGAATCTTATAATTTACCGAAGTTATAAATTCGCATCGCAATTATGAAACACAAAAACTAATTTCTTGATGTGGAGACCTTTTCGTTTACATTTTAAAATATATCAAAGATAAGGTATTTAGCATGGTTATGCAAAGAAAAACATTTAAATCTCCATACGTAAATCTCCAAAAACTACGTTTTAATAAGATATTTTCACGTTTTCATGCCTTTTAAATATACTAGCTGCTTAATGAAGCGTTGCTTGCAGCATCAATAAGATATGTGCTTACTTCCTCCCAGCATGGTAAGTTATTGTAATGGGTGGTTTTATATTTAGAACTGTATTCCAAAATACTACAGAACTTTTCAACTATCTCCGGCGGTCCCGCATTTATACCAGTTCCATGTTCGGTCCTGAGATGGCAGTAATAGAAAGAGGCACGGTATAAATATTTTCTAACATCTTTTCAAATTAGATTTCCCAACAATTGCTTTTATTAGATACTCGTAGTGTTTTAATTTTAATCTTTTAGGCGATATTTGCAACCAAAAAAGGAAGTATAAATACTTTTAATGAAATTTCAATAATGTAGTTAACAGGCAATGGATCAGTGTTGTTTAATAACCATTCGGGGACAAATTGCAATGGTAAATTGTCACAGAGCGTTGAACCGAGACGCTCGCATATTATGTTTGTGAAGTGTCCTCGGTGTTTTCTGACACACTGACAAAACGCACTTAATATATAGATTGGGACATTGTTGCCCCAATTGTTGAATTGTATTCTTGACCACATAATAAATGCACAAATTTAGTGCTTTAACACGGATCAGAGTTTTATATATGGGTATAACAATGAATCTATTAAGTAATTAGAGGGAGGAAGTAAAAGAGAATGGGATTGAGCAGAAATGGAGAAAGAAGAAAAGTACTTAGCATTTGTTTAGGATTAAAAGGAGCTGCAGTACAAAAATAACAATAATAAATTATAATTGATTATAAAACATTTTACACTATCGAATCATACGCCATTGCCAAATTGCGGGAATTTATAAAACTAAATATAGGTAACGTAATTTTCAATAGAGTTATTTAAATGATAATACAGCAAATATTTCGAACCGAATTTCTAATAGAATTGAAAAATAACATTTTATAACTTTTATTTAAATTTCTTTAAATAAAGCCAATTTTCATAAAAAATTCAAAACTACTATATGTAGTTTTAAAAAATTGCGATTTTAAAATATACTTATAACTCATTGCAGTTCATGTAAGTATTTAGTTCATAGTAAGTTACGACACATTTTTCCTTTGATGGTAAATTGACCGTTCACTCACACTTTATTCTGTTTTTACGCGTTAATAAGAGTAAAATAATTCAATTAGTAAGTTAGATTCTATACGTTTTAAATAACTTATAATTTGTTCAAATATTTCAAGTAAATTTCTGCAGATTCTTTATGCATTATATCTTATTATTTCGATGATCCTCTCATTTTCAGGAACTATTTGGATAATCATTTAGCCTCTCTGATGATAATTATTTAAACAATAGAATTAAAACAAAGATAACTTTCAAAAACAGTGATATGATTGTGCATGAAAGCCAAACCAGATCATATAACATCTTACTGATTTTTCACATCGAAATCAAATATATTTGGAATACTTTTATGATAATCCCGTCAAATTTGATGGGTAATTACGCTAGTATATTGATAATGAACACTAGATTTTTGGTACATGTTATATGCTTACTTTTTCTTGCACTGACAAAATACTTCTTTTAAACGAATCCGTTCGAACTCTACCGCCATGCCTCTATCCGACGTAATTTCTATGCATCGTATTTACATCACATCGCAAAGAGAGTGCAAAGGCCTTAAAATGCAGAATGTCCACGGGTTGCAAGTCTATCGACGCCAAACAAACTGGACTCGCCGAGGATTGCGTTAAAGCACCACGGCAAGAGGCCCACGCAGTGCCTCCGCATGGTTCGTTGGTTCAACCTTTACTCAAATTTCTTTGGTGGGTTCCTTCGAGGAAAGGGTTTGGGTTTCCGAATAAATGATTCGCAGTTTCACAAAAAGAACAGAGCTGACATCAAAAGGGATTCCTTTTTCCACTGCATTTCGAGCTTATTTGTTACTGACAAAAGGAGAAAGATCGGTCGGTGGTAATGAGGGGTTTTCTTCATCCAGACTACGTTTGGCAACAGGAATACTTCGACTTTGAGCTTTTTCTCTCATTTCATCTCGCTCATGGAGTTCAAAGCGACCGCGGAGGTTTCTCTCTGCACCGAGAGATTAAATTAACGGGAAAGGATCCTTCTGCATATCTCTCTATCCTATAGAGGTGAAAAGAAACATTGCTCAACCAGCCGATTAAAAGCACTCTGAGGAAGGAAACTGTTCTCATGAAGCAGTCAATGATGAAAAAATTGTTATTTCTTCACGCATTGTAAGACTTCAAGAGTTTTTCAGACTATTTAAGCAATTTTTAAAGTAGTTATTTCATGATATAACGATTAAATGTCTAAAAATATTACAGTAGTCATTTAAAACATTGTGTGCAAATAGAAAGCGATAGCGCAAGACGCTTGGAGAGATGGGAGTATCTTACAACAAGGATAAGGGATTGCCACTACAGGGACGAGTGAAGATGTAATAAAACAGGCTGCCGGAATTTTGATTTTTTTAGAGCGCTTACCTTGAGAAATTTAATCCTCCTGAAGTAAAATTATTGGCACAAATTCATAAGATTATGATTTTTGTAACTTTATTCGGTGAAATATGACAGGTATTTTTTGAAATGTTTAAATATGTAATTTTCTAGGTTAAGTATAACGTAGTAGCTCATTATGAACCATTACATTTGAGATTTATGCTAACCTTTCAATAATTAACTAGGTAGACTTTGATGAAACAACCTTCTATATAATGTCCAATATCTATCATACAGCCTAGTAGTCGGCTGCTAAAATTTATTTTTTGTGTTATTTTTTAACACTCGGCTATTTGAACATTCCACAAAAATGTTAGGATAACATTAAAATAATGTGATCGTATGTATATGTATAATAAAAGAAAATCTGATGTGGCCACCACATTTCTCTATACCTGTAATATTTATAAAAATTCCGGATAAGTAACATGATAATAAATATTTTAAGGAACTGAGAGAAAATTTTAAACTTTAAAAAGAACAGAAATAAACTCAAACCATAGCCTTCTGATATTGGATATAGCAACGAAGTTCCAACAATATTTAGTTAATATGAGAAAACCTTTTGAACAAAAGTTAAAATTAAATTTCCTACAACTTTTATTCCAGTACGTTTTTACATATATCAAATATTAAAGCAAATATGTCAAAATAACGGATGTGACAAGAATAAACACACTTCCGGTTGACCGATTTTTACCAAAAACTTATCAGTTCTTCTGACTTTTATAAAAATGTTAAATATAAAATTTTGCGTTGGTCTGATTAATAGTTTTTGAGTTAGAGCTCCCACAAAAAGCTATCAGATACACAGACACACACACACACACAGACATCATCGAAGAAATAGTCAAAACGTGTTCAGGGGACTTCAAAACGTACATTTCCGTTGAAATCTGGAAATCGATTTTTTTGTGAAGACAATACTTTTCCCTGTACTACGTAAGGAGAAAGTAAAAAACGAACAACTCAATGATGTACACAGAGCCTGGACAAAATATTTTTGCGCGCTAGGCAAGTTTTGAAAGTTACGTCTATCCTAATGAAAGTACGCAGTACACGATATTATCTCTCAAAACAGTAGTTTATTAACAATGTAGAAGTAAAATAAAATATATTTTATAATAGGAAACTAATAAGTTCAAATAATCAATCTTTGCGCCTCTAAGCGTGCTACGCCCTAGGCGGGTGACTCGCTCGCCTAGCCCTTGTCCCGGCTCTGAATGTATAATACTGTATTAAAAATTTCTTTTCCAATTTTTCTCTATAACCGATAAACTAGGAACTACAAATGGTATTTATGGCATGAAAATTCCTTGGAATGACTAACATACTGAAACATTTCCTGTCAATATAAGTAATCAGTTCAAGACGTCAACGTTGGGAAACCAGCCTGCATTAGCTCTGGTTTGAACTTGTTATTATTAAGTTTTTCTTCCATTTCTCAATCAATTATTTCTCATTCGGAGTTATTATTTCGAGCCTATTATCCGTTTTTAACTATAGGTATATTTTGTTGTCGTTTTTTCTTTATTGTTATTGTTTTTAAAATATAACAATCCGCTGGCAAAGAAAGTGTCCGAGGATTAGTTACGTCCCAGATCGGTTGGGACCGATTTTTATTGCAGCTATTAAGAAGAGCTCTCCGAATTGCTTCCAGGTGTTAAATATCTTTTGCGTGAATTTCTAAAATATTGTCGCCGAAATCATTCATTCTTAATTTCTTTGGAATTTATATTTAATTTTCGTACTTTTTGCGACCCCATATGGGGTCGCGACCGTTAGTTTGCGCACCACTGCTCTAGATCACAAATTTGTATTCGTTTATAAAACTATTCAAATAAGCATCACGAGTCAGTGACTGCTAGAGAAACCACTTGAATATAAATAAAATTAAGCAATTTATCGAATATAATTGACATCCACTATCACGCATAGACAAATCCCGGGCGCCAGGTCAACATGGCGCCTTAGATTTTCATGCTGGCGCCTAGATATTGTATAGTTAGGTTTTGGTTAGACTGCAGTCACGTGCTGTAGTCATATTGTATTGTCGGGCTCAGCAGTAGGAGCAGAAAAATATAATATTTCTGTCGGAAGCATTCTAGTTCCAGAAAATAGCGCAGATGTTTTACTAATGTTCGTAAACTATATGTTTTTAGAATATCATTAGACTTTTTCAAATGTTTATTATATTCAGCTACATAATGCGACAGAAATAAATGTGCATGGCTTAAGTATCGTACCACATTTGTGTCTAAATTATTAAACATTTATTTTTCTGATGACGATAAAAAATATTTTCCAAATTTATGTAACGTCTGCGCTGGCTCCTATGTTTTGGAGCTGTCGCCTAAATTTAAGACAAATTGTCGATCCCTGCATTATAGAAATAAATAGCGAGCCCAAAAATTAAAAGCCTAACTACATAAAACTGGTAAACACAGAAAACTATTAAATAGCAGTAAAAATCGCGAGATTGACGGATGTGTTGAAAAAATATTTCCGTCTCTCCACCCAGCCAACAGTTGTCGTGGCACCATTGTCCCTTCAGTCACCACAGATGGATGGACACGGCTTATTCCTCACATTGTTTGAACGCAAAAAACCCTTGATATATTTATTCAGATGGCATGGACAATTTCAGGATGAAAGTAAATAGAAAAGAGGAATTTGAGCGAAAAGAGAATGGCATGAGAGGAACATTGGAAGAGTAAGGGAATCGGAGCGGAAACAAACAGAAAGATTAAACCAACATAGAAACAGGGTTAATATCTCTCCTTCAAATGGCATAAAAATATATAAAACAGACGAAACTATTGAATGACAGTTTTTATGAATGGAATCTGGCTTAGAGATTTTGATTTCCAGTAAGAAAAATGAAGGTAAATGAAAAGGAAATATAAAAAAGTTCACCCTAAATTTGTAAAAAGGGAGAAATTCACCGCGAAATTGAAGGTTATTTAAGAAAATTAGAGGAAAAAGCATTATAACGGCGGTAATTCCAGGAATTATTTGATCGACGAAAGGAAATTTTTCTCGAAGAAATATCGCATTAAGACGTTAATGATTATTAGAAAGCGAGAGGAAAGCAAATAAGATCGAGATCAAGTTAATTAAGGGTAATTCCTAAGATATGAAATAGTTGGATATTTGAATAAAAGGCAAAGTAAGGGGAAATTGGATTACGAGGGTGGGAAGGAGCTCAAGATAAACAAGTTCTGAGAGAGAAAAAAAGGAAATGAACATAAGTTTCAAAGCGCGATGTATGTAAACAAACAAAGGGGAAATGGTGTGTAACTATATTAGCAACAAACGGAAAAGGAAACGAAAGTAAAACTCTGGGCAAAGTTTGCGCTCGCTACAAAAAGACAACAAATGAAAAAAAAGCCCAAAAAACGGAAAAAAAATCCAAAAGAAAAAAGTTACTCGAACGCCTCGGCAACACAAACACTAAAACGAAAGGAAGACGGAGAGAATAGGGCAGAAGAGGAGGAAATTCCGTAGCGAAACGAGACGATTGACCAACATAGGACATGAAAAGAGATAGCGGAGAGGAAAAAAAAATGAAAAAAAAACCGCCCGAAAAATGGAGAACGAGGCACCTCGCTAGGCCGCCATGAAAAATAATACGCAAAACAAAAGAAAAATACCCAAAGAAGACGTTCGCAAGGACAAAAAGATTCTGAAAATAACGGATGGGTCCGACATTTCGTGATAAAACGGGCGTGTGTGTGTATGTTTGCTGACGTTCATATGCCACCCTTCTTATCGTTACCACAGTCTCTCTCCTCCGGCAGTAAAATAGGAGGTCGAAGGGTCGCGTGTGGTTCGTGTGTTCGGACAAAAGGTGGAGTCCCCATCGCCAAGTGTAAATAAAAATGGGATTCATGGCTCGCGAAATGAAAAACGAGAGAGAGAGAGAGATACAGGCGGTGAGAGAGATAGTAAAATATAGAGGGAGAGAAAATGGTGATGGGATAGATAAAAGGGAGTGAGAGCGAGCGAGAGATCGAGAAATAGTACGGAGAAGTGCAAATTAGAGAGGGAATGGAAGCATAGGGAGAAGAGAAGAGATAGAAATTTAAGGTGGATCATCGTAGATAATTAATATAATTTAACGGAAGACGCGCATTTGGCGAGTTTTTATATGAAAAGAGTCGCGTAAAGGCAGTGCAGCGGATGGATGCATTTAAATATCGCTGTTCGAGTTAGTTTGTGAAAACTGGGTCACATATTGTAAGAGGGCTGCTCGCTATAATTCTCGCAAATGGGTCGGCGCACCGAAGTGGCGACGTAATATTTTTTAAAAGTTGAAAAGCATTGCCTTCTACCCGGTTCCTACCTGGATGAAGTAGAAGAAGAAAAGTGGTACATTGAAGTATACCCAAAGCGAAGAGGTATCGTCGGATAAAAATTATACATATTCAAATCGCGGTTGCTGTCAACGCACGAGCGTTAGTTACATTGAGCAAGAATGATTTATAACACATTCGCTCTGTAGCCGCGAAATTAACGGGACGTGTCTTTGAGAACCATACAGTATGGCGTACATATATTTTTTAACACTTCAGAATTTTTAATGTAATTTTATAAATAAAAAGTTCGTAAAAAATAATTTTATGGATATGAATGCAATTTTATTTAGTGAAAATTGGGAAATTAATGAAAGCGCAACTAAAATAAGGAGACATTAAATGTATTTCTTGATAACAAGATGGAAAAGTATACTCCATAAATGGAATGCACAGAGATTTCAAAGGCGTTCTTAATGGGAAATGCGTATGGAACGGTGTCGAAAGATTAGTTGATTCTCGAATTTTTATCCCCGAAACTATAGTCTCGGAGACTATCTTGTCTTGATCTCTATCCAAATAAATTTTTTAATCTATACCTCGCAGATAATATAAGAGAATGGGAGAGAAATACATGGATTTTTAATTGTTATGCGTTCTTTGCATGAAGTGAACGCATATAGGGGAGGTTGTTTCCGTCCGCCCGATGTTAAAACTCGGAAACCGCTGGACGTATTATGATGAAATATGTTATTGGGGAGTTTTGCTAAAATTTATCGACCGATTTCAATTTTAGTCAAACTCGGACAAAAATGATGACCACTTTACATGAAGACCTACAATGTTCCTTTGTTTCAACTCGGGAACCGTTTAGCGTATTTTGATGAAATTTGGTATTGGGGAGTTTTGCTAAAATTGGTACACCGATTCCAATTTTGGTTAAAATCGGGCAAGATTTACGAAAACTTTACATGACATGCATGTAGTTTACAACGTTTTTTTTGTTTCAACTCGAGAACCGCTTGACATATAAAAATATTGAGAACATTTTGAAATCTCAAAGAACGCATTTGGAAACTCTGTGTACTCTGACATGGAGTACACCTTTCCAATTTTATTGTTTGCTGAGAGAACCGTCTTAGCGATCGATGTAAACAAAATATGCTATGTTTTGCTAGGGATTTTCTCGAATTTTTGTCTCCGAAACTATAACTCGTAATTATGTGGCCTCGCAGACTTTCTTGTAGTAAATGTTGTTATATATCCGAATAAATTTTTTAATCTATATCTTACAGATCATATAAGAGGGAGAGAAAAGTTTGATATTTAATTGTTGCTTGACGGATGCCATTTAACGAGATACGAGTATAAAGCACTGAAGTAATTATGTAAAGTAGAAGTTCTAATTGACAGATTCGGTTGAAAATCACAATTGGACGATACTGTTTAATAAATATCACTAATACGTGAATAAATTAAAATCCGTCCAGCGGTTTAGGAGATGAAATTTACGACGGACGGACGGACGGACCAGACGTGCCCATAAGGCGTTCCGCTATCACCGCTTGGCTGGTAAAGAACACCTAATAAACTCAATCTAATAATAATAACAATGTTATTTTTATTAGATTTTTTAAATGTCTAATTTCATCCTATTTATGATTTGACTACATTCGAGTCCATAGGTTTCAAGCGTGGAATAGAATCCTCGGAAAACAGGAGTAGCGACGATTTCTGGTCGACGACACGACACGGCATCCATCAATCATATCAGGAATCGTGGAACAGAGGTAACGTGTTAGTTAAGGAGGCGTTGAAAGATATTCCGCCAAACCGAGTGGAAAGGAGATCTACTTAAACGGACATGATTAGCGACAGACGGCGACACACGCATACACTTACAGTTGGAGTAGTATACGAGGCTACTGACGAATAGACTCAATTAATTGCGCTTTAAGAAGCTCATGAGAGATAGGTAAGGAAGCAGAACGTGAACGGGAGCGGTGAGGTACGAAAGGGGGGGAGAGAGAGAGAGAGAGGAAACGGGAGCTTATACGAATGAGATGATGAGGACTTAAGGGAGAAAGGGATTTGGAGCAAAGGGGAGGCAGAGCGGGTGGAGGAGTTTTCAAGGCAACATACAGCATCCGCTGAACCAATAGCAAACCCATTTAGGACGTAATTGGTTTACTTCGACCAGGAGGCCACCAACGTGTGCGACAGGGACGCGTTAATCAGGGAAGAGAAGGGCGTGAGGAAAAGACAGAGGGGAGAGAGGGGCGGGGGGAGAGAGGGAGAGAAAGAGAGAGAGAGAGAGAAAGAGAGGAATAGAGAGAGAGAGAGAAAGAGAGGAATAGAGAGAGTAAGGGAGAGAGGAATGGAATGGAATGGAGGAACGGTTACCGGAATATGGAAGTCGATGGAGACAGCGTCTCTATGATGGAATGGCTATTGGTCTGGTGTGAAGGGCGCGGGAGAAATCGGTGCGGGGAGGAGAATCTGAGTGAAGTTTAGATTGGGGCTAGGAGGCAGAGATGGAAATGAGAGAATGTAGACGGAGTTAGAGAGAAGGGCTTGGAGTGAGAAAGAGAGATGGTAATAGCGAACACGGGAAACAGAGATCGAAGGAGCTGAGCTGAGAGGAGTGAGACAGGAATGGGATCAAAAGACGCCAGGAGAAAAATACGGGAGAGAGACGAGGGGAGAAAAAATAAACGATAAAATAAGGCGAAAAAGAGATAAAGGAGAGTGTAATGAAATTATAAAATGCAGTGACATGCTTGGAGGCCTCGATTGGCTTAGATTAACAACAAAATAAACGAAGAGATGGAAAATATTAGAGAATCAAAGATTTGAGACAGGCGAGGAAAAAGGAAGGAAAATGCCGAAGAATAGATCCAAATCCAGAGTGCGGAAGTAGAATATCGATTTTTTAAGCATGCTTCTTAAACATGCGATCCCATGCTGTGACTATAAGATGCCAATCTATTAGGTATAGGTTACTTAAATGCAATGACGATACTCATGCATAGTCTAAATCAGTGTTTCTCAGCCTTTTTCGAGTGGCGGAACTTTGGAATGGGGAAAAATTATAAATATAAATACATAAATATATATTTACATATAACCTTTATTTCATGTACACAATAGAAAACAAAAATAGATTGAGTTACGGTGTGAGAGACAATAAAAATACTTTATTTTTAAATTCGTTCAAAAATCTAAAACTATAGAAAAAATATTTTCGGTGTAATATTTTGTGGAACACTTAAGCAATGCCAGATAAACACCGGTTGAAAAATACTGGTGAAAATAGTTTGCCAATTCATACGCATAAATTAAATATGCCCCAGATACATAAAACCATTAAACCAACGATCAACCTACCGTGTTGCGGTTACAGGAGTTACTTACATCATTTACTTGATGCAACCTACAATTTTAGTTTGGATTACTACCTTTTGTAAAATTACAAACGGACCAAACGAAATTTAAATTAGTAAGTTTACCTCGCAAAGCGTCATGCGAGAGTACTTTATATTAAATGCACGAGCATGTACTGCCCTTCCTGAAGAAGTTTTCACCGTCTAGGGTCACGCGACCAAAATACGCAAGTGGATGACGAACTATATTAAGCATCTTGGGACAAAGTTACATTCATAGCGACTCGCTTGACTTGCACGTATCAAACGACTTACGAGACGACGAATACTTGAACTTACGCGCAAAGTTGACGGAGACGTTTACGCGAGAGAGAAAGTTTATGGTTTCTCTCCACCTTGACTTCAGTACCAAGCTTCTTTGGACCGCCAAGTGGTGGAAAGGAACGGGAAGAGGGGAGTGGGGAGGAAGGCAACGGAGAGAGAGGTATAAGGGATGATGCAGAGGGGCCAAAGGACAAATACCGACCGGAAACTCCGGTGGAAGTGCGGAGGCCAGGAATGTGTAAGGGAAACGAGGGGATTCTGGGAGATGAAGGGTCGAGTTTGTGGGTCGGGGAGAGATTGAGGGGGAGGGTAGAAAGAGGAGTGCGCGGATAAGCAAAGGGGGGAGAGAAAGAGCGACGGGGGAGGGTTAATGATAAGGCAGCCGAGGGCCGCAGTAAGATTGGTTAGAGTTTGGCCAGCGCGGGTGTCATCTAAAGGGGTCCCGTGCGTAAGCATGAGAGTTCTGTGTGCATTAGGGGATGTTGATTGGAGATAAGGATGTACGGACATGCTCTCGCATGCGTTCGTCCAACGGGGAGAGGAGGCGTGAGTCATTTATTCCGTTTCCGTAACACGCTCTAGAGCTCAGATTGCTAAAAGGAATGTCACATCGCCCGGTACATGATCATCAATTGCGAGCCAAGTTATGTCGACGACACGGTTCGTGTAACTTCTGTTTTTCATTTTTAGATAGGATTTGTTTGCATTATCGTGCTCGATTTAGATTAGTACACCTTTCAAATTTGATAGAAAACGATTTAATTCGCACGCATTATTCCTATTCAGTACTCCAGCCAGAAAAATTGAATTTTGATCCTCTCTAAGTTACGAAATTTTAAAATATGGTTATACATTTGAGAGTAAGGAAAGACAATTTCAGATTATCGCGTAATTAAACTGTTTGTTCGTCCTACTCAAGCTCCCTCCTCAAATTTCGCCATTAACAACCAATTTATTTAATAGTCATCGTACATACTGATTTGAAATAACCCTTCTGACCACATGGGGTATTTGAACAAAAGGAACCAATAGTACCCATTTGTTTTCATAAGACTTTGATTTATGATTTTCTTGCTTTTGCACATAATATACAAACAACACTGCTAACTTAATGCGTCGTTCATACAACTCGGGAATTTTTAAGTGTAGTATAGAAGATTTTTGAAGTTTTCGCAATTCGTTTTCATTAATCTCTTGATATGTGCCTTATCTCTTCAGTAAATAAAATAGCTTCCTTATAATGCAATAGCTTTTAATAGCCTTTTCACATACAGCCGTTTATTCCATTCGTTAAATTAGTGAATGTATGAATATTTAAAATACAGTTATTCATTTATATATTTATTTATGCAAATATAAGGATTAAAAAAAGTACGATGCCCTTGCTAAAAAGTGGAAGCACGTTTTCTAAAAATTTTCAGGGTTCTGGTTTTCCTCCATGAGAAAATAGCAACCCGTACCGTTAGAATTTAGATTCTCACTTGACCTTTTCATCTGCGAAAACTTCACTCTCCTATAATTTCAGTATTTTGGCTACAATACCATATAAAAGTTTTGAATTTTCCGAATTTGTATCCATCTAGCGGAAAATATATGAACAACTTGGAAAATCCATAGATAAGAGCTATCGAATTCGAAAAGAATTTTTCCTATATTTCTTAAAACGAAGAAGTAGATTTTCCACGGACGGATATACAAGAGTGATGACATTAGCACGTTTTTGCTTTTAGGAAAACGTGCTAATAAAATTTATCGTGCAAATAAACTAGGTTCAAGTTATTTTTACGCCCCATTTAATCACGTATAAATGCTGCAATTGTTATCTTAACGCATTACTATTGAAACATTGGTTAATAAGTAATAGCTTATGTATTTTATTTTTCACTAAGAGCTTTAAAAACGAGGTAAAAGGATTTTTTAGGGATAATTTTTTTAGGAATTAGCTATTATTTATACGGAATGTCCTCTATCCTACGAATATAAAATATCGACTGATTCAAGATTTATCATTTCATCCTTTTTCGGATCAAAAAGTCGTTTGACGCAAACATATAAAAGGACCGGCGAGTCATAAAAAGCACATCTAAGACGTCACCCTATCCAAAGGAATCGGAGAGACCTTATGACCGTGTAGAATCAGGCGCCATAACCTTTACTTCTTCCTCGGAGCGTTATGAGTCTAGTTATCTACAAAGGTAAATCGCTGCGATTTATTTTTTCACAACGACCGTGGCAAAACACGAATTGTTTGGCCTCTCCTGAAATAAATTACCGCGTCTCACTTTTTCATCAGGGGTCTGCACGAGTACGGATCAACGTCATTTTGACCAAGTATCCTGGAAAACAGAAAAGGGACAGAACACGCTTATTTTCGCTTGAGCGGCGGCTTATACGTCCGAATTCCAAAGTTCTGCCGAAGGGATAGATCCTCGAATAAAAACTTAAAAACATAGAGAAGAGAGGCGAAAAAATGAGAAACTATCTGGTGATGAGGGCCCCCGCTTGCAACACATAAACCTCTCCACATAGCATGGAATGATTCTTTCCCTCACATCTCCTTTGAATTCGCACGTGTACGTTAGAGCGTGGAACGTTGAACAGATACGCTCCAAGCTTCAAATGCGGCGGCAAATGCAAGGCAAGAGAGGAAGGGAAGGAGGGAGAATGTGTGGGAGGAGAGAGAGAGAGAGAAAGGAGAGGGCGGAGTCGAGGAAGCGAGGCTAGGTTTACTTCCTCTCGATCTTTAAAGGGACTTGCTTCCATGGCTACCAACTTCCCTTAACTCATTCTCAACCAGAAGAGTAAACCACTCCTTACCCTCTTATTCCATCCCCACCTTCCATATCTTCTATTTCTCTCTCTCTCTCTCACCGGCCTCCTCAACTTCTTCATATCTCCCCTTTTCCTCTCTCTCTCTTTTTCTCTCCCCTCTATTCTCTTCCGACGCGCCACTCTTCACAACCCAGAACTTTAAATCGCAGTCATTCTTCTTCCGCTGACGTCACTGCATTACGCGCGAGAGTGGTGAACCCTGGCTCTGGCTCCCTCTATTAGATTCCCGGAAGTATGTGGCCCTCATCCCTTCCTTCCATCGCTCTCCGACAGAATTCTCATCCTCCTCTACTCGATGGATATCCACCCCCACCCACCAAAGAGAGCGAGAAAGAGGGAGAGAGAGAGAGAGAGGGCAAGAAAGATTGGCGAGTTATTTTTGTGGAGCGTGGCATGGAATTGTGATTTTTTTAAGTGGAAGGATTACACGGAATTTATCGGTGAAGGAATCATTATTTCTCAAAGGAATCGCGGAGTTCGGAATAATGCTGTAAATAATTTTTACTTAAGAGTTTGGGGATGAATCGCTTTAAACTCACCCTCATAACGCTTTTCCTTCTCCCGTAGCTAATTGTTAATCATTTTGGATTTAATACAATTGGGACGCTCCGGGAAAAAAGTTAATTTTTTACCTGCGATGTGCAGATTTCTTTTGCAAAGCTTATATCAATTTAAGGCTTGCTTCATTGTAAGATAGAATTTAATAACAAGCCGTAATCCATTTTTAAAACGGTGTTGTCGGCCTTTTCGTTCATGTGGTTAGGTTTTGCGAAGAAAAACAAACTCGATCTTAAGAAACTACGTCGGCTAGTTGAAAAGTTCTGAAGCATTGCAGTATCATGTTCGTTTTACTGTAAAACCCCTCCTCACCACCAAGAAATTGATCGAAGGAATTATTTTCATATCAGTCACCGCCGTAGACTGCCGCTGCAAACTCCCCTTTCCATCTGAGCTCTAAACGACCAACTTTAAAAGTTGTATAATTCCGGAGCAATTTGTAAGCAATTTGCATTATCTCCGAGCGTCTTTTCCTCCCCCGTTTTGCAAACGGAGAGAGAGAGAGAGCGTCGCTCTGATTAACGTAAGGTGAACCGGCGTTTTCATGAGTTGGAAGGGCGGGAGGAAAATTAAGATCGAGAGAGTTAGGGTTTAAATAAGTGGAATAGAGGGGAGAGGAGGATGAGAGATCGGGGTTGTCCTCGACCGAAAAATTATTTTTCTGCAGGCTTAAGGGTTTTGTTTTTCTGGAGGATGGTTTAAAAACGACTAGAGAAATGAGGGATCGAGGGGACGAAGCGGAAGAGACCATAGGAGGAGGAGGAATTTTGGCGGGTGACTTGGGAAGCACATTCTTCCGAGGAGTGCGCTAGATAAGAAGCTTTTATGCCGCAGGATTCTCGGATCAAAACTTTTAACCGTTTTTGTGTTCTAGAAATGAAGTCGGAATTTTTAATCCTTAGATTAAAAAAACGCATCTCGAGTAACGAGGGCTCCTGCTTCTTCCGGCGCATCCCCGAGAACTTGCGTGTAGAGGAGAAAAAATGGCAAATCGAAGAGAGGGAAAAGACTGCTGTACGCAGAATGAAGCGAAAACTATAGCGGACATTGCCTCATTTTATGTGAGCTACGGACTTAGCAATCATTCCATATCTCTCTATCCCTCACTCTGAACAGCGCATAGAGGAGGAGGGAAGTGATTTAGAAAGTTAGTGAAGAAGCCCGTGCATATCCTTTTTAGCATCCTTATAACTCCGTTGTCGGGAGGAAGTCTGGAAGTAGAGGAGGTCTGTGCTGTTGTTAGTGCTTAATGGTTAAGTGGAAAACGTATTATAGCGTGAAAGAGAAGACGCTATAATAAAAAACGCTCTCCCCCAAACAAGAACGAGAGATAATGATGCGCCCATTCTACCAGATGGAGAACATGAGCAAAACAAAAGCCGGGTCTGATACGAAGACAGCCATTAGGTTGTATACGAATATGAGGGATCACATTCTTTATGACATGCTCGGTAATTGAAAGAACTTTTGCCGCGAGTCAAAATACAGATCTGATAAGGTTTCTTGATGAAAATTGAGTTTTTAATTAATTTTTGCTATTTAACCTATCAGTTTCATATCGTAATTAATGGCCTACAAAACAATCACCTCTATTTCTACGAGGATTCTAAGAAACATCAGCGTTTACATTAATATCCGACTGAATTACTTAAATACAACTACCATTAGAGTAGAAATCACAAGATAGGTAACGAAACCTGATAAGTAAAAGGATTACGACACAAAAGACATTTTTTCCGATTGATTTCGAGAAAAATTTTAAAAGACTGCTAGAGAGAAAGGTTAACGCACCTATGACGTCGAAACGATGAGACTCGAGGATATAAAACACGAGGTTGACAAGGAGAAGATACCTGTGACTGCAAAGCAATGGGAGGGGGGAATGTACGGCGGAGGAGGTAAGTACAAGGTAAGGAGGAGAAAATTAGGGATTAGGGCGACGAGGTGGCTGCGGAGGAAAAAAGAAGGGAGAAGAGGCAAGAGCCTAAGGGGGTATGGCTGCGAAGGGAGGGGGTGAAAAGGAAGGAAGGTTATGGAGGAGACAGTTTGGTCCAGATGGAGGGACGAGGGGGGAATACGAATGGAGTAAACAAGGGTCACGTGATGATATGAGCGAAAGGAGGGAGAGAGGGTGGGGAAGAGAAAAGGAAAAGAAAGGAAGAGTCGTGCACGGGAGAGGAAGAAAATACTGACGTAGAGAGGTAAAAGGAAGAACTGCGGAAGGTTCCCACTCCAGTAAATTCGAGAGAACAATGGTATTGCACCGAGGATATAAAGGAAAGCAGAAAATCACGCATCCTGTAATCCGAATACAATATTGTTCGAGTGGACACTTGAGTAGGATCGAATGAAAAAAATTGTATTCAAGCGTTAATTACAATATCTTTCCCGCACAATTTAAAGACATTTAGAACCATGAATATACCTAACCAAGACGAAAAATTTTCATGAGCGGAAAAAATTGATGAATTGGACATTTTTGCGTCGATTAAAAACCAATAATAACTGCGTATCGTATAAATGTTACGTAATACCTTGGGGAACAACAATTCATATATTATTATAAAAGTTTGGATGTATACAATTGGTTCATAAATGAAGTTTTTTCAAACACTTTTATCTTCTACCACATTAAAAAATAAAATTTAAAAAATAGCCAGACGTTTGAAAAAAGCTGGCGAATGTATAAATGCAAAATTTCAAATTTATAAAACATATAAGCTATTCAGATGAACAAATTTTTGCAGAAACTTTATTAGAAGGTACTTTAATACCTTCAAGAATACGACGAGGTTATTAAAGAGCAGTTTGTAGTCGAGTAGAATCCTAGGAAATTCTTTAAAGATCAACAAGCTCAAGGCATAACAATCTAAATATACGGTCTTTAGCCATGATTTCGTGATAAAATATGTCCGTAAAGGAAGGAGAACGTTTCGTAGACCTGATTTCGCGTAGTAAGTATTCCATTGAAATTCCTTGTGGCTTCTTTGAACTGCCCACACTAACACCACGAACTCTTGCTCGGAACGAGTAAATTTACACCGCGGACTTAATTGAGCAATTAAAACCATATAATTCCTTGCCTCTTAAAAAAATTCCAAAAGAGCCATACAACGAATAGATAAATTCTCTTCCGGAAAACTCGAAAGCAGAGTTCATTAGGAGAAAAGCGAGAGAAATCTTTGGAGGAGAAAAACGAAGAAATGGTGGCCTTTGAAGAAAGGGAAGAGAGAGCCATTCGGAGGAGGGAGAGGAAGGAAAGAAGGGAGGGAGTATGGGAGCGAGCAAAATCGCAAGAAAGAATGGGATAAGTGGCCGAGTTTAGGAAATTAGGAGATTAAGGGATCCGGAAGTAGGTGGTCGGTCTGTAGAGAGGGAGAAGGAGGCGAAGGAGGCAGCGTCGAGGATATTCTCGGAGCAGCAGCCACCCCATTCAGACTGCCGTGGGTTGGTTGGTTGAGAGTGGACTGCTGTGGAACGCGAGGTGGGAGGAGGAAGGTTGTACAGCGGCAGCAGTGGTGGAGGGATGGAGCAAGAGAAAGAGAGATAAAGAGGGTGGAAATCCTTTGTCTCGGAGGGAGGTGGTATGGTTCTGGGTACAAAGAGGGTAAGGTTTTTGGGGAGCAGTGTCACACTAAGGGAAATATTGCCGGAAGTCCTTTTACTCTCGAGGTACGAGAATTTCTGGATAGGAAAGTGCGCATATATATATATATATATATATATATATATATATATATATATATATATATATATATATATATATAGGGTGTCCCTAAAAGATGTATACACATTGTCATATAGAATATGTATTAACGGATTATTGTTTGGATGAAATTTAAACCGACTTATTATTGCATGACATGTAATTAAAAGATGGCTTCAGTCAGAATGAAAATCATCAATCCAATACCCATAATTTACAGCGTAATAAAAATGGAGGAGCATCACTTGACTTCCGAGCAAAGAAAAGCAATTTTGAACTGGTACTGGAAATTTGAGAATGTGTGTGAGGTTCAAAGTCAGAGGAGACATGATTTCAAGACTGAGCCAACAACACGAACGACAATTTCAAAAATTCGTGATAAATTCGAGACTTACGGCACGGTGCAAGACGTGTGCAAGCAACGATCTGGGAGACGTTTAACTTCCGAATGCGGAAAATTCTGCTATAGTGTTAGAGCAATTCGAACGATCACCAAAAAAGTCTGTAAGGCGATGTACTAGACTGGAGACTGGAATCAGTAAAACAAGTGTACACAGGATTCTCAAAAATGCCAAATTGAAATGTTATGTTCCAAGACTTTTACAGAAATTGGCTGAAGACGATCCTGACCGCTGATCTGAATTCTGTGAATGGTTTCAAATGAAAGTGAACGAGGATGCACATTTTGTTGACAAGATTGTTTGGACTGATGAAGCAACATTTAAACTCAATGATACAGTGAATCGGCATAACTGCGTGTACTGGTTATCAGAAAACCCTCAAATTCATTTAGACAAGGCAGTAAATTTACCCGGTCTTACAGTTTGGTGTGGTGTGTCGTCCAGAGGTATTGTGGGGCCGTACTTCTTCGGTGGGACTATTACTGGTACTCAGTACTTTAAACTTAAGACGGAGCATCTCCACATTACCATCGTGTTGTTAGGGCCTTTCATGATAACAATTTCTCAGGCCGGTGGATAGGCCTGAGGGGAGGTGTTGAGTACCCACCACGTTCACCTGATTTAACTCCACTTGACTTTTACTTGTGGGGTTACCTGAAGGACGGAGTGTACTCAATGAAATCAACATTAATTCAGGAGCTCAGGCAAAAGATTGACCAGTAATGCGCGGCCATCCCAACAGATATCTTGGTGGACGTTTGTCAGTTGGTTGCTACCCGTTGCCAACAATGCATTGAAGCTAATGGAGGTCATTTTGAACATCTGTGATAATTTAACTTGTAATAAAATGTTATTGCTTCGCACACACCAAATATTGTTCTTTCTTACATTTTTAAAGGTTTATTTTTTCGGAATTAAAATGTATAAATTATATATATATATATATATATATATATATATATATATATATATATATATACACACACACTTATTATATACTTGGGTTTCTTCTGTAAAAATGTCTAATAATTAACACCTAATCGAAAATATGTGGTGTTAGAAATGTACACTAGAAAATTATTTATTACGATTGCTGATTTAAAATATAACTAATCATCCCTTCCTTTTATATAAATTATGCATGGAGACTAAATAAATGATAATTATCCGTCATCAGACTATATGAAAGCTTCCACATCAAATTTCATTCACGAAGAAATCTTGAACACAACCAACTCGTTCGGACCGGCCGGCTACCTACAACGCCACAAAGCAACACAAGGAAGACACGAAACTGGGTGAATATTTAACTTTAGCCAAGGATTCCGAGTTAGAGATAGAAGAACGGGTGCGGGAAAGGAAAGAGGCTAAAATGCTTTGAACCCTAAATGTACAGCATGAAAGGAGAAGGTGAAAAGATATGGAAGGAGTGAGTGGGAGAGAGAGAGAGGGAGGGAAAGAAGAAAAGGGTTATCTGGAGAGATTGCTTGCATCGAATGGAGGAATTGCTGGAACATCGCAACTAAACCCGAACCCAAGGAAAGGCGGAGGAGGAAGAATAAGAAAGAGGGGAGGTTAAGAAAAGGGATCGGAAGAGGAAAGGTTAAGAGGGAGAAAGAGAGGGATTTGGGAGGAGGCAATTACGAGAGGACCACAAGGATAAAAGGGGTGAGTGGAATGGAGAAAGAAGAGGTCGAAATGGAGGAGAGAAAAATCCAAGGGGCTTTTTTATTTAAAGGGGTCGAAAGTAGTAAGATTGAGAGGAAGGGAAGAAGGAATAGGTTACCGAAAGCGATGTCCCTCCCCACCTCGTCTTCTCCGAGGAGGAGTTAGATGGAGAGAGAGAGAATGAGGAGGTTGAGTTGTAGATACAGGAGGAAGTCGGTCCGGAAAAGCGCGCGCGGAGCGGAAGGCTGCGGGGGCGGGACGGGTCGGTGGGAGTGGGCGAGGGTGAGGAGAAGGGGCGGAAAGGCAAAGAAGGATGGGAGGAAGAGGAGGACAGGGAAGGAGATATGGCAGTAAACCCTAGAGATGAAGAGAAATGGAATGAGTGGGATAAGGTGGAGAAATAAAGGCAAAAGGGAGTTGTTTTGGGGCGAAATGAATATAAATTGCTGAAACTTCCCTAACCAAAAATAAAAGTCTGATAACTAACATTGGCGTGGATAAGGGTGCGGGGCGTGGAGTGCGCTCGAGCAGAATACAGAAATCTTAAGCAACGGGGAAGTTTATTAATACCTGCCGGTGGTTTTATGATATCCTTTTATCTCAATGCGAAGCAAAGTCAACGGGCCTCATTTTTTCAACCTTTTCAACTTATGATATTTTACGAGTTTAGACAAAGAAAACAATTCATAAAGTAGCGTGAGCGTACATCACTTATATCCTTCTTAAAAGCATAAACAAGAGATATGTACATGGATATAAGATACATTTATAATCGCTAATGTTTATTTTAAAGAATGAGACGTGTATGCCTATCAAGGGGTAATTCTCAAAATGAACGACATATTATATCAGGCATGTCAAACTCGAAGAGGCGTCCGGACCGCATTATAAGTATTAATTACAGAAGGGCTGCTTTCATAAGGGTCAAGGTTGGAACGATAGACTTTAGCTAGAAGATTGGACGCCTGTTTTGCAATTAAAAACAATACTTTAGAAAATGCGTTCTATTGTAATTCGGCAACTATGAAAAAAATATCGTCATCTTTTCTCTAAAATATGAAGCATATATAAGAAATCCCAAACGATTCACTCGGGACAAAAATTACCTATCGGGCCGCAGTAAGAAACAGAAAGGGCAGCATGCGGCTCGCGGGCTGTCAGTTTGACATGTCTGTATTAGATCATTTTGAACCTATATGAGAGCTAAATAAATACTCGGTGAAATAAAAACACCGAAATTACAATTTCATTCGTAAGATAAAAAAAAGGCCAACAACGAGACATAAAAAGTGTAGCAAAGGCTTTACTGTATAAATGAAAAACACTTATATTTAAAAATATTTGTTCGACGTTCACGTCTTTAAATACATCGTAATAATGATAAATATAAAAAGCAAAAACCTTTTATGCCCTGAGTGACCACAGAACATCAATATCAAGCATGCAAACGTTTCTAGAGAGGAAGACGAAGTTGTTTTTCGGAGAAGAGAAACTAATGAGGGTTCTTGGAGGGTAATGAGAATCGAATGATTGATCAGATGCGCTGCCATGATGTAGCTAAGTGAGGATCTGACTGCCCATTCACAGCGGTGAGTGTTGCTTGCTTTATATTGCTTTGATTAAGACGAATGAGCCCGCCGGAAAGAGAGGGCGAGAGCAGATATAATGGAGGGTGTTTTCCGCAGATCAGAAGACCAGGAAAAAGGTTAAAGAGGACGAGATAGGTCCTCGTGTACTCCAAAAATGCTTTTGATATAAAATTTACATTCCAGCAATACGCTTTGGCTAGATCAGGATGCCAAGCGCAGGCAAAATCGATTTGAATAATCAATGATAAAAATCACATTTCTGAGGCGAAATGGGATCCTAGCTCCAAAGGAACGCTTTCAAGATTATAAGGTTTCCAATTTCGTTGAATGAATACGCTATTTCTTGCGAGATTTTTATATTACGAATGGCAGGATTTTCAAATCTCTATTATAATTTTAAGGACAAAATAGATTTAAAAATATAAAAATAATTTCAAAAAAGTCGAAAAATCTGTTTAGTGCTTGGCCAGATATTAAGAATAGCAAATTAATACTATGAATTATTTTCAAATTTTCCGATAGCAAACAATGCATAATAATTTAATCTTAATTTAATCTCATTCAATTCCCAACAAAATAATAAACCACACACCTTCACCAAACACTTATGGAGATAGCAGCGTTGCTTTAATTAAAATTGATCACATGGTTATAATCTTACGTTAAAAATTTACATAAATGTATTAAAATTATATGGAACTAAACAATTACGTGCAAGGAAGTCGTGGCAGTTATCATGATTAAATATATATGTGGAGCAGTTTTTTACGGAAATGCACGAATTTTAGGCAGATTCATACCATATTTACAAGCTCATTGCAAGGAAAGCGAACTCATTTCTTTTGCCTAAAAACAGCCATGCATCGGGTTCGTATTTCCATTCCTACTCGTAGCTATGCAATAGCTTCTTTGAAATGTACACTTCCCCATAAATACGACTATACGCGATCGTTTATCACAATACATAACGCAATTTAAAATCTTGGATTTTAATTCGCAAATGTGACGCAGGCGTCGCAAAATATTGACTTCTATTTTCATGAAGAACAACTATAATGAAAACCCTCCAACTTTTTATCTCCAGCAACACTTCCTATTACATTCGAAAAGGATATCGACCATTATGGGAGCAAGAGGAGCGTGAGAATAGATTAAAACACAGAAATACGCGAGCGGAGAAGAGTAAAGGAATTATTAAGCATTACACGGAAGACGAATGCCAGATGACTCGAGCGCCCGGCATCCCAAAGGAGGACGAAGCGAAATGAAATTGGTCGGGAGGGAAGAAGGGAGGGCAAGAGAGAGAGAGAGAGAAGGGGAGGGCAAGAGAGAGAGGAGAGGAAGAAAGAGAAAGAGATGAGGAGAGAACCAGGTGGGGACGTCTGCAGCCAGGAATAAAGGATGAGAGAGCGTGCGGGAAAGGGTGAGAAGAATGAAAATCGGGACGGGGAGAGAGAAAGATATAAAGGATGCAATAGACCGGGAAAAGTGAAAAAGGGATGTGCGAAAAAGAAAAATACGTTAAAAAGCGAGGAATTAAAGGGAAGGGAAGGAAATTGATAGGGAGGGTGGTAAGTGCGAAGGAAGACCGACAGGGAGGTAATGGTATGAATGTAATGGCGGGATAATGGAAGAAGGGCGAAGGATGCGGATAATAGGGATGGAAAGAGGAGGAAGATAGGGGTACCGAGATTAAACGGGTGGCGCCACTGCGAAGAGCGAGAACGGAGGGAGAGAGAGGGAAAGAGGGAGAAGGAGAAAGAGAGGAATGAGGTGAGAAAGAATAAGGGAAGAGTGGGCGGTGAAGGAGTAGGGAGAGGATTTTTTAAAAATTAAGGTGCGCGAGAAGAATGGAGTTGAACGTATGAGTAATAATAAGAGGGAGAGGGAGGATTTCCTAAAGCGAGGATTTCAAGGCGGGAAGAGGAAAGAAAACTAAGACGCCCATAATTTGGTATGATTTAGGTTACTACTAGCCTAAGGAGCTTTCATTCATAAAACTTAATCTACGTTTAACTGAGAAAATTTCTTGTTTCTGGGAGGAAAAAGATATTATTTCAAATTTTATATATTAGACCTAGTACTTAGACGGCATTAGGAACAGAGGGTAATCATGTCATCCGTTGGGAGTGCTGAAGATAAATGGATTGTTGGGAAGAGGGTTCTGGAGTCGGCGAGATTATTGTGGACTTAGCTTGAGGGATTGAATGTTTTAATCGTTCTTTCCGCCCAATTAAACGCCCCTTTCCAAGAAAAATCCGGGGAAATACATCAATAGAAGTCGTGCGTGGGTGGAAATTTTATGTATCGTTCCCTTGCACTGTATTTGTATAAGAATGCAATTAATCTTTTCGCTCGCCCTTAACTATTGAGTTATGTTTTAACTCAGCTACAAACCCAACTGAGTTAGTTATATAAGATATCTATACTTTTTATGTTTGCATATTATATCATTTAAATGAAATCGCACGAGTATATATCTCTAGTTTTCATTCAAGTAATTTTTACATTACATGCGCAGAAATGTTCGGGGCGTTTTCCGTGATGTATTTCTAATGTTAAGAAATTGGAAATATACTTGTACTTTACATTTTATGTTTTGATTTGTGCACCAGAAGCTCATAACTCTGGCAAAACATTTACAAATCGCACTACTACGATGTCCTTCTATGATACTAGTTTTATACAGATACAATTTTCAAGGTTGCCGAATCTGGAATGGTGGCGCGTTACATGACAGCAATACTCAAACAAAGGAAACCCGTCTTAACGGAGCAGCCACGTTTCTGCCGCAAGTGCGATCCTTAAAGAGATGATCGAAGGGGATCGGGACGCGAAGGGGTTAAGTAAGGAAAGATTTGATCAAACGGCGAGGATGGAGTGAGAGTGGAATGGACGAGGTGTAGGCCCCTGGAAGGGTCGAGAAAGGATTGGGAGCTAACGTGAAAGCAAGGCGCACCCTCGGAAGGGCGAAGAAAAGAGGAGGGAAAGGAATGGAGCGGGAGGGGAAGGAATAGAAGAGAAGAGGTCGAGCTCTCGCGTTGCTCGGACGATGGCGGGAAACTTCTTCTCTTCTCCAAATGGGGAAGGCCTGGAAAAGACCGCCTCTGTTTTTTCCTTTCTCTTCGCCATTCTCCTCTTCTCTTCCTCCTCTTCCCTGTACTTCTCTACGAGTTTCATGGCCGAGTGTTCTTAAAGGGGGTCGAGGGAATATTAAGTTAGGGATTGCGGCACTTAATTGGCGAGGAAGAGAAAGCAAAGACTCGTAGGGCGAGAAAACGTCTCTCGATAGCGGTTTTGTGTACCATTCTTCCGACGAGGAAAATTGAGGGGCGTGCAAGGAGAGGGGAGATGGGGGGTGGAGTTGTGGGAGGAGGAGGTGAGAGGGGAGGAAAGGGCATTAAGAATTCTCCTCTCCGAAGCCGCAGCAGTTACAAACGACGTCCAAAAGTTTTAAAAGGAAGAATCGGACGTTAAATTCACATGGCGCTATTAACATTTCCAATTTATTGAAGTCTTTGCGTTCTTTTATGGGAAACCCCTCTTCGCCGGTCTGTCTTGCGGGGAATGAAACGCTTCCAAAAGAAATTTCGTTACGTAAATGATAGTATGCTAATAGGGCAAAGCGCGAATCATCTTCTTTAATTTATCAGGTATTAAGACAAATTTCAATATTAAAATTGTCTTTTGGAATTTTGATATCCATACGCTAAAACTATACGAAATTGGAGAACTCAGTACCTATATTTTAACTATATCCTGTTCCTCTTTAGGTTGATATATCTTCATGAACTTTTGGAGGCCTAGCGGATAGATTCAGGATTTGAAAAAATGTAATGTTCTATCGCAGGGTATAGAAAATTTACTTTTAAAATCGACACCGACAAAAATTAGACGAAAGACACCTCATAAGCTACCCAAATGATGTAGAGGCAGTAATCTAAAAGACACTAAAATGCATGAGATGTCATTAAAATAAATGTACTTTTAAAGAAGGTTTGAAGTGTGGTCGTAGTGTAAAATGATAAGTAGAGGAATTGGTTGCAATTGCTCGTTGTCATAAGTGTGTGTACAACAATAACAGTAATAATTTTTAGCATTTTTCATTGAATACCCAAGGCTGTAATTCCTCTAATCCTTCCCTTTTATTCGACCTAAACAATGAGCTCATGCTTATATATCTTGAAAATCGCTCAGTCAATACTATATCAGCAATATACCTACCTATACTGTTATTTATAGCTCGCGTGATTTCTCATTCAGCCAAATCTTGTCAATTCCCATCAAATTCGTTCAAACTTATGGGAGATCTTTATTTTAGAAAGTAAAAAAAACTACATTAATTAATTATAGAAATTTTACCATCATTAATAATTAAAAACAAAAAATGTATTCCTGTAGTTCATTTTAGTATACTGAATTGTGCAGCAGTGGGAAAACGTGGATATCCTAATTCGAGTAGCATATATGAACAAACAATTAGGAATACAAAGGTGTAATGCATGTATCGGTCTAATAAAAAATCGAATTAGGCTCACATTGAATTTTATTAATAACAAGCTGTAGTACCCGGCGTTGCATGGGACCATTTAAAGCCACTGCCAAGTGCAGCTCACGAGGCTTCCGTCCGATGACACTAACGTAGTTCACGCGACTTCTGTCCGATGTCGCTAGCGTAGTTCACGTGGCTTCCGTACGATGTCGGTAACGTAATTCACGCGGCTTCCGTCCGATGGCCCTAACGTATATTTTTGTGTAATGCATAGTGCGCTTATAATATAGCACCTCCCTCCCCTCCAAATATTTTATCGCCGTACAGCCTTTGTAACTTGTAGGACAAAATTATGTAACTATGCGAAGTTTCGTGACGATATCTTCAAAAGTATGTATTTGTATAGCGGACAAACAAACAATCAATCACACAGAATTTCAGATTAATAGATTATGATTAAATAATGGTAGTTGTAAAAAATGTTCCACCAGCGAAGTAAATCATTCCAGAAGGAATCAGTAATACTACCCAAAAGTGAACTGAATGACTGGAATCCAATTTATAGACAAGGTAATTCTAATACATATAAATCGCCGCTTTTTTCATGATTCAGTAGTCACGACTGAGGACAGCTGCATTATAAATGAAATGCAAACCAGTTTTTACTTTCTCCATACGTAGTATAGAGGAAAGTATTGTTTTCATGAAAAAATCGAATGAGATTTCAACGGAAATACACGTTTTGAGGTCACCTGAACACGTTTTGACTATTATCCCGATGATGGCTGTGTGTGTGAGACAGCTATTTGTGGGTGCTCTAACTCAAATAAACGGCGCAATATACATTGCACAAACTTTCTCATATACGTATGTACGTTTGATCTCACTATACTTTTTGCCCCGAAATTAACTCTCGCCTCTGACGCGTGCGCTGAGCGTCTCGTACAGAAATAATGCCATTGGACGATATATAGTAACTTTTTTGGGATATATGGCTTAGTTAGTATTATTTGTAACATCAGGCTGTACGGATGGATGGATTTTAAACGAAATCCCTAGAGCCATTTTTGAGTAAATCGAATTTTGTTTCAAAATAAACTACCCTTAATTGTTGCGCAATAACATTTAACTCATCAAAATGTCTTTTATGAATGATAATACCCATAAATATGAAATATAATTCGATTTAGTTTAACCGTAAGGCTGTAGTAAGAGTTTGAATGGATCGCGGCGAAGGCGTGACGTCATAAGGCTTAGGTAAGGTAGCTTAGCGTACATTGTAATGTCACTGGACGGCATACAGAGTGTTAAAGAGATATATAACTTACTTAATATTATTTGTAACATCAGGCTCTACAATTGGTATGATTTGAATCAAATTCTCTAAAGCCATTTTTGAATAAATAAAATTTTTGGAAAAATAGCCAAGAATAAACTACCCTTAATTGTTGCGCAATATAATTTTTATGGAAAAATTCTCTGCAAAAGATGATATATTGCACAATTTCGAAATATCATTGGATTTCATGTACGCGTTTGGGCTCTAGATCGGCGAACAGATCGACAGACGGCATGGCGAAAACCACTTTATGGACTCAGGGACACCTAAAATGTGTATTTCCATCAAAATATCGAAGTCAATTTTTTTCAAGATAACAATACTTGCTCAATATAATACGTACTTGAGAAAGTAAATCTATTAATCAGGTCAATGCGAAATTTTATATTTAACATTTTTATGAAAGTCACAGGAACTGATTAGTTTTTGGTAAAAATCGGTCAATCGGAAGTGGGTGCTTACTCTTGTCACATCCGTTATTTTGAAATATCTGCTTTAATATTTGATATATGTAAAAATGTATTAGAAAAAAAGTTGTAGAAGATTTAACTGTCTACAACCTTTGTTTAAAACATTTTCCCATATAATGCATTGTTTAAGATATATCTTATATTTTTAGCTGCCACCACCACGCCACCTACTGACGACTATTGTTAACAATTGACCCTTAGTTACGTCTTAGTAACGCTTCTTTTTCTTTTCTTAATTGTTGGAGCTTAGTGGCTATATCCAATATTAGAAGGCTATGGTTTAGGTTTATTTCTGTTCTTGGTCAAGTCTAAAATTTTCTCGCTTGAAAATGCCAAAGAATTGAACTTTTTATATTTTAGACCAGGGGTGGGCTTTTCTTGGGCCGCATTGGAAATTACCAATACTTCGGCGGACTGGGTTGAAGTTAAATCGAAAGTTATCTAAAGATTCTTAGACACCATATGAGTGAAAATCAAGTCAAAATTAGGTTTTTAGGGTTAACATTTCAATATTTAAAATCATAATGGAATTCAATATTAGAAATTGCTTTGGGGAAGGGTAAAAATAACATTAAAAAGAAACTTATTTGAATTGAGAAATATCTTCTAAGGGATCCCAATTTAAAGCTAGATATTTTAACAGATTTTTCTAGATTGAAAATAATATTTGATAAGTAAAAGTATACGAGGAAAAACAAAATACAAAAGAGAATAGTTTTGAAAAATATGAAACATTGGCAGTGGGCCGCATGATTGCTTAGTGGGCCGCAGGTTGGGCACCCCTGTTTTAGACGGATGAAAAACTTTTCATATGTGAATCTCGTATAAAATATTAATTATATTTTTGTTTCCTTACTAGGTATTTGAGAGCGCCGCCACTTCTACGCGATAGTAGCAGCAAGCGTTTGAAACCTACCTGCAATAGAAAAAATACATAAATATCAAATACATAATAAAAAAGTTTGTTAGTTATGTTTATCATAAATACAAAATAAAATTATATCACTTAACTATAGTTCTATAAATTTGAGGAAAATATGTTATCTAACACTAATGTTTAGGTAACCGTTATTAAGTTTTTCAAGCAATAGGCGTCCATTAAAAAAGGGCACAGTAAAAAAATTTCCAGTCTTGGCAGCATGCTTGTACAAAAATCAGCATCGATTCTACAGCAGAGTCGCAGAAAACAGTATCTTCGGAAAGATACGGAGGAGAAGAAAAAAACCAGTTCCATCCATTTGATTCACAAAGGAGAACGTATGGGCAGCGAATAAGCAAAGAGTCGAACAAAGAGAGGAATACTTCGAAAAAAAAACATGGTCGGAATATCCCCTCTTGGAAGCCTTCCAGGACAAACTTCCATGAAATAAATTATGAGCACACTTTCGGAAAAATTGCCTCCTATGATAAGCCCGAAGCAAAATAACAGTGGAAAGGGATATGAGAGAGAGAGAGAGAGAGAGAGAGAGAGAGAGAGAGAGAGAGAGAGAGAGAGAGAGAGAGAGAGAGAGAGAGAGAGAGAGAGAGAAGAGAAGTGATCTGACGTCCTCCGCTTTTTTATTCCCGCAGCACCGTCTTAGGGACGCACACTCGCACGCGCTTGTTTCCGAAAATAAATGAAAACCAGAGTATACATTTATAAGAAGGAAAAGAGAGCGAGTTCCAAGGAATATAGAAATCTCTCCGTCGTATCCCCGTATTCATTCTCCTCCTGTCTCCATCTCTCTGTTATTTTCACGCACAGGTATTAGAATCGCTTCCAGACTCTTTCTCTCTAAGAATCCAATCCCGGAAAAATCTGTTATTCATGCAGAGTAGATCTTAAAAAAAGTTCGACCTCGCGGAAGGAGAAAGGAGAGAATGAAGATTATTTTTCCTCACCATTTTAATACCTTTTTTACTCCCTGTCACTCTGTCCTTTACCCTTAGAACTTTCAAACATGAATCAGTTAGGGAGAATTTAAATGGCCAAGTTCTTTATTGTTTTTTTTTTATTCGTTTGAGGTTAAAAAATCTGCGATTCTATTTTTGTAATGGCCTGCGTTATTTTCACTTCATTAGAAAATATGCCATTAAAATATGTTTATCCTTCCTCGATTTTAAGTACAAAGCTTGTAAAATAACTTTAAAGAAAATTAGAACGAAGTTGAATTAGAACCTTGATGAAGGCAATAGGATAATGAGAAATAAAAATATTTTAAATCGTCTAAATTTACAAAAATACTTTAATTTATTGCGTTAAATTTATCGAATATATCGCTAGACAAGGAAAGTTATGAATGAATTTACGCACGTACATTCATATGAGTTATTAATAAACAAAACCAAGGTTTGAATACTTAGTATTTTAAAAATAAAACGAATGTTCGAATATCGAATTTTTGGAATTAAAACGAATTCTTCATTATTCTGGCTAAAACCGTTAATCTATTCTAGCAATATAAACTCTTTTCATTAATGGCTAAATTATCAAAAATTATAACAGATTCATTAATGAAACCAAAATTATCTATTATGACAAACTCGGTTAGCGAACACTCACTGCATTCAACTCACGGTAATGAAAATTAATTTTCATTCAGACAAATGAATTGAGTATGGCACGGCGAAAAATTAATTGAAACTATTTATCCGTACGAGATATGAATTCAGACGAAAGAGCGCGTGAAAACCTGAGCGGGGCATCACAAACGATTATATGTATAAACAACCATTTCTTTCCGATGCTTAAAAAATTGCTCCTAAATAATACTTACAGCAACAGCGTACGAATTTTTTCGTAATGAAACGATCCAAACGATTGCATTCAAAACATCTGACGTTCAAGTTAGAAAAAATTCGAGAGGAAAAGCAGAGGAAGAGATATCTCGGAATGGAGAAGAAAGCATAACATGAAAACGATAAACATACGTATGGCGTCCTTCGTTTTTCTGAGTTTGAGCAGAGAACATAAGAAGAGGAAAACTTCATGCTAAAACTTTGAAAGGTCAATGCGGGCGCGTGAATTCGTTGAGGTGAGGTCGGAGGTTAAAAGGGTCAAAGGGATGCGTGCGGGAGAGGGTGGATGAGAGTGTGAGAGGGCAAGGGGGAGGGGAGGAAGGAAGGTTTGGATGAACCCTACCCACTCCAAGGTTAAAGTTGGGATTGAAAGAATACGACGTGAGGAAGCAAGGTGGCCTTCGTTTGGAAAAAATGCTTCCTGTTAACTTTCCTTGAAGAAAAAAGGCTCTTCTGCTCGCACTATGTGCGTAGTCAGCGAAAGCGCAGAAAAGGAGATAAAGGTTGGAAAAGGGCGAGAGGAAGTCGGAATGGGCGGCAAAGAGGGCGGAAGAAAGATGTGAGTGGAAGAGGCAAGAGGGTGGGAGGTGGAAGAGGCAAGAGGGCGGAAGGTGGAAGAGGCAAGAGGGCGGGAGGTGGAAGAGGGCGGCAGAGAGTGGCGACTAACTGGCTTTGCCTCCTCCACGCAATCTTTCCCCAGCCTACCAAACCGACGCCCCCTTTCCCACAATCCTATCTGCAGCCCATACACACGCCCGCCACCTTCCACGTTCCGCCGCCGTTCTCCAAACGATCTGAATCGCCGCCTCCTTCCCCCCCATCCCCCCCATCCCCCCCACATCTCTTTCTCTCCCACATCCCTTTCTCTCCCAGCATCGAATTCTCCTTTCATCTCCGTCTATTGGGTTTCGCTCTTGATGTTTCTGACTCGTTGGTGGTCAAATTGACGCTGGGCTTGAGGGATATAGAAAGTGCGCCAAGGATCTGTGTTATGAATATTTACATGGCGCGAAGAAATGCTAAGCGCCTTATGGAATGCTCATGAAATGGTTCACGGGGTCGCTTTCATTTTGGGAGATCGAGTATGATATATTAATTGTTCTTGATGGCAAGAGAAGTCATAGTAAAGATGAAAAATAATATATCTATGTTTGTATAAGTTTCATAATTAAAACGGCACGAGAAATTTCCGAATTTATTACTGACAAATAGTTTACATGAGAAAATAACAGGGAATTTTAGCTTACTTAACAATCGATTTTATGAGTTAATTGCATTTATATTTCCTTCAAAGTTTAAGAATTATATCACAGCAAGATAATTTGTTAACGAAAACTGCAAAAGTAATCCTGTATAAAAATTTCTATAATTAACTTTTTCGCGACATTTTGTTATAAATGCCAGAATGAATCAGCAACGTCTCTCGAGACATCAAAATCCAGCAATAACAATGTCTCTTATTTTTTACATATGGAATAAAAGTCGTCCTCCCGTAAAAATAAAAAAATATATAACACCAAAAAATTTACTTCCGCGAGTAAAAGCGTTATATTTATTTTTCGCTTCATAAATAATTCATATTTTTCCATCCATTCGAGATTCGAGGTTTGGCTATGATAACCCGTCTCCTTGGTCTTCCACCAATACCCTACCCTGTGCCACACATCTCTAAAAGAGAAGAGGGAGAGAAAGATGAGGACAAAGGAGAGTGGGATAAGGGGGGACGGAGAAATGTTGTCCTATGAGGCGCCGTATGAAATATAAAAAGTATATTCCGCCTATTCGATGAAGAGTCGATACGCGTCGTCTCCTACTATCTTACTCCTCATCTTCCTTCTCAGGTTTGTTCCCTTCCCACACACTCTTACTCCATTCCGCCACGATGCATACCTTATCCTTACCTTTGCCGTTGCAAATGACACGGCGTATAACGCTACAACCCGAGCATTCTCCCAGTCTACCGCGATATATTTCTCTCTCTCCTTCTCCCACGTCTTTCCTTCTTCCTAGCGTATCCGAAGAAAAGGGAAAGGGGATTTTTCAAAACTTTCCCGAGAGGATCGCTTCAAACTTCATTCGTGTTATAATAAAAAAGCGGCGCGGATTTGGAGAGGAATATTCCAAACCAAGGTCTTCGGGAGATTTTCTCTTCTTATGGTCGTTTAGAAAAATAGAAAATGGATTTAGGTGGTTCGAATCCGACCATATTTACACGGTTTATGTTTCATACGTGCGGTTGCATGTAAACGCGATGGAGTTTGAGTTGGTGCCACGCAAATAAAATTTCCGATGCTAATATGAAAAATATTCAGATCGCTGAGATCAATTAAATGCAAAAGTTTCGATTCTAAATAAAAATCTTATCATGGAAAGGACGGGAAAACGAGTTAAAATATATTCCGCTTACTTGGAAGATTTCGGTAAACCGCATATTATGACGGAACTGCCAAAATATATCGGTGCCACCTCGTCACTGATAAACGAAGTTATTGAAATATGGAATACATTTCACAGATGAATAAATTATTATAGAACGTATTCAAGCTCCAGAAATGATAAAATGAGACGTCTAAGAAAACATTTAGTAAATTATTCAAAACTTAAAAGGATTCATGTTAATAAAATAACGTTGGATTTTTTCTAGTTTATTACTGAGCCTTTGGATATAATTATAAAGAAAATACATCTGCAAAGCCGAATTAGGCAGAGGCGAATAAAATGGATGACACCTCGGATTTTCTTTTAAGGCGATTTAACCATTTTCACGTCTATTCTTATTGCCGCATTAAACATTCCGACAAAAACATTTCTAATCCTCCGTCTACCCCGCTTTAAACTTTAATAGTCCATTCTCGGGAGAAAGCATCCACCTCTTTTCCCTCTCCGTGACTGGTTCACCCCAAACACGTTCTACGATCGTTCCCCTTGGCGCAGAAGAATTTTTCTGGCGTCACCGCAATCTCGCTCTCCCATCCCTACTTCTATTTCTCCCTCAGAAAACTCTCTTTCCTTTCTCCGGTTTCATCGAGCGATTCTCCTTTTCGGCGACCAATCTCGCCATATACTCCGCCTTCCCATCCACTCCAATCTCTCTTTTTCTCACCGCTCCATCCTCTTTTGTGTCCCCTCTCTTCCATCGCCTGTAAGTCCTTCCCGTCGCTTTCTCGTCCCTCTTCTTTTGTCGCCAAACTTTTGCAAGCGCTATTCGAATTGGTGTGTATCTTTTATCAAATCGTTTCCAACTTCGGGCAAACGTTTCTTCTATGCCAGATAGCCGTGTGCCATTAACCTGTGAGGTTATTGCTTGTAAGGGGGGAAGTGATTCCCCGACATTTTTGGCTTTGAAATGTTTTTGAATGGGTTATATGACGTGGTATAGATTTTTCGGATCACTCAATCATATATATCATCCTGTCTTAGCGGCTGGCTTCAATTTGGCGAGGAATGAGATTTGCCTAGCTAGCTCAGCTATCATTCGTGATACGAGTAAATTTACTTTTTTGCCACTAAGAATTTTCTGGTTTCGATAAGTTATTTGTATATGACCATACCAGATGCCTTGGGCCTTTAAATTTATTTTCGCTATCAGCGTCTATTTTGCATAAGATAATAAAATTCTCTTTTGGTAACATTTCCTTTCTTCCCGTAGATGTATCTTGTTTAACAATCTAAAATCTATAAAAGCCTACTTCTGTCCCTTTGTGGCTCCCTCTGTGACGCTATAAAAATGCGAATAACTCGATAAAAGTTGGAGATATACTTTTGAAATTTGGCAGGAATACCAAATTTGCATATTTTAAGGAGATGGCGACAAAATCTCGAAAAATATCCCGGGTTCGACTCCAAGGAAGACACTTCCATTTCCCATAAAATAACACGTAAAAATAGACTTTTTGACTTGCAGGCTTTTATACTTTTTGAGATCTAAAGGTTCGAATCCAGGGGGCGATTTCCATTTCCCGTAAGATAACACGTAAAAAGCGATTTTTAACGTGCAGACTTTTATTCTTTTGAAAATTAAAATTAGAAAGAATTGACATAGGATCTTTAAATTTAAACTATGTTTTAAGAAAATTAATGACGTTTTTTATTCTATTAACCTTTTTCCGCCGTCCATTCGAAATATCTCATATTAAACATTGAAACCACATATTTTGGGAAAATATAGGGATGGTGTCTTGCCGACCACGTCATTGTTAAACTTCGAGAATCATTTGTTGTCTCAACCCGCATACGCGTAATATATACGAGTGAATGGATTGCCTTAAATTATCGTAGGATTTTTCGCGAAATTACGTAATCCTAGTGGAACTGGGATTTAGTTTGGATTTTTTTGCTTATCTAAACGACTATATAGATGTAGAGTAAGAGAGAGTGGGATGTGAGGAGGGAGATAGGATGGAAGGGATATAGCATGGAAGGTACAGAGAAAGTAAGGGAGATATAGAGTTGGAAAAGAACGGGAGGAAAGAGATAAAGAGGGAGACGAAGAAAAAGATTGGGACAGAAGGGAATGAGAGAGGGGAGGTGGGAGAAAAGAGAGGTGAGAGAGGGAGGGAGAGAGAGGGAGGGAGATAGATAGATAATCGTCTTTATTCGGAGAGAGAGGGAGGGAGAGAGTGTGAAGGAAAGAGAGGAAGGGAGGGAGATAGAGGGAGGGAGGGAGGGAATACTATTATTACTTCAATTTTGACAAGGGGCTCATCATCGGAGAAAACAAGAATGGAAAAGAAGTTCTCACGAATCTCTATTTTGGCAAATTTTATACCGGCTCTTATTCAATAATTACAGCTATTATTATTCATTTCTAAGTTCCCGTTGAATTTTTACGGGCAAATACACTAGAAAAATTCACTAATTTTGTGAATATCCATAATAATGAGTTACGATGTATGGTTTCAGTATGATTACCAGTTTTACGACGGGATTTTCAACGATATAGCAACTGACACCTGTCATATGACGGGTAATACACTAGTGGTCTATAATGAGTTTCGGTTTTTTAATGTGACCAGATTTGGGAAAAATTTTACAGAGATAGTAGAGAACCCGCAGTACTACTGCGGGACATTTTGAAAAACGTCATAAAATATTATAATAAAGCAAGAAAGAACAGAAAAGATGAATCCGGAGACAGTGGGAAAATGAGGAACAATCAAATAAGAACCAAGATAAAACCATGAAGCCGAAAAAAATTGATAAAAGCAGTAACAAACGAAGAACAAAGAGAAAAAGAATAACCAAACGTCGATAATGTGACAAATCATTTAGTCACAATGTCTTACAAAAAACAAATACATTTTTCGCCTCTCCTTATTTTCTCCCTCTCTATCTCTCTCTATCTCTCTCTCTCCCTCACTTTCCCTCTCCCTAAATAAGGTCGTTTTTCTGTCTGTCCCTTCCTCCCATTCTCTCGCTCTCTCTTCCATCCTCTCATTCTCTCTCCCTCTCTCTTCCTTCCTCCCATTCTGTCTCCCTTCCTCCTATTATCTCTCCCTCTCTTCTTTCCTCCAATTCTCTCTCCTTCTCTCTCTTCCTTCCTCCCATTCTTTCTCTTCCTCCGATTCTCTCTCTTCCTTCCTCCCATTCTCTCTCTCTCCTTTCCTCCCATTCTCTATCTTTCTTCCCCCATTCTCCCTCTCTCCCTTCCATTCTCTCTCTTCCTTCCTCCAATTCTTTCCCCGAATAAAGACATTTATCTATCTATTTATCCCATTCTCTCTCCCTCTCTCTCTTCATTCCTTCCATTCTCTCTCGCTTCCTCCTATTCTCTCTCGCTTCCTCCTATTCTCTCTCCCTTCCTACTATTCTCTCTCCCTTCTTCCTATTCTCTCTCCCTCCCTTCCTCTCATTCTCTCTCTTCCTTCTATTCTCTTTCCCTTCCTCCTATTCTCTCTCCCTCCCATTCTCTCTCCCTTCCTCCCATTCTCTCTCTTCCTCTCATGCTCTCTCCCTGCCTCCCATTCTCTCTCCCTCTCTCTTTCCCTTCCTCTTATTCTCTCCCTCTCTTTCTTCCCAATTCTCCCTCCCTCTCTCTCTCTCTTATGTTATGCATGATCCAACAACAATCTCCATATTCATTGTATATATTTCAAGTATATTTCATCTTATTCTGCCTAATTATTGTATTATATTTCTTGGTTTGCATTACGTTAATACCTATATATGTATTTTTTATAACGGTATACAACGATGCTGTATATACGAAGACTTACTGTACATACTCCTTTTTATTTAATGTTGTATTACTATATATAATATGTACACTATCTAGGGTTTTCGCAGGTTTTTCACACCCCCCTTCACAGTGGGTGTTTTCCTGCGTGGGTTTTACTAGGGAGGACATGCCTGTTTTACCTAGGTTTTCCCCACAATCTCTAATCTGTCTTCAATTTTATATATATATTTTTTACTCTGTATGATTTAGGTATATACCGTTTATGTTATTCGTATTGTAATATCTTACTTTACCATTGTTTATATTTATTATATTGACGAAGGGTTAAATGTAAGAATGGACCTTATGGTCTAAATTTCGCCCGAATAAAGACGATTATCTATCTATCTATCTATCTTCCTTTCTTCCATTTTACTGAATTGTGCAATCCGCGCTGTGAATAGGCGTCGAATGATACCTGAACCGACTCGTTGAGAACCCTAGGAGGAGTTCTGCGGACAACGCTCGCATGTCGGCGTTTAAATATATATATATATATATATATATATATATATATATATATATATATATATATATATATATATATGTGTGTGTGTGTGTGTACATAGATAGATAGATAGATGTATTATTTCTCTCAAAATTTAATATTTATTTTTCCTGTTTAAAAACAAATAAAACGACAAAATATGAATATTCAAGCCCCAATTAATCTTGATCTATTAATAGAAATTAATAGACTCAACATCCATTTATCTGCAACATTAGTTTTAAAATCTTTGTTCAGCATTCCTTCCTTTTAAGAATTGTACTGACAAACAATTGGTTAAATTAACAATTATTAAAATTTCAGCAAGAGCCGACAAAAGACAAAGCACATCTTATATGTCCCTCTGCATGCACATTTCAGAATATTTTGTTAAATTCTTCTTGAAAATGTCAATTAATATAACAGTTTATACGTGACATCTTTATCTCTAAAGTAAAACATAATAAAACTTTTATCATTACTTCCCGAAATCAAAGTTGTTCCTTTTTTTCCTCTTTCGCATGAATCTTTAGACCCAAATCCATAACACGGCTCTAAAGTCTTATCCTTGTGATGCTTTCTTTTTCATTTTTGACGTCCCCCCTACTCCTGCCCTCATTCTGAGATATCTAGGTCCACAGCAACATCTACGACCTGCCTCTCTTTCTTTCACCCACCCCTCTCCATACACCGCTATTCTCTCACTCAACGCCCTTTTCAGATCCAGAGCTCTCCCGCTCCTCCAATCGAATAACTTCTCCTATGAAGCGGAGTAAAAGAGGAGAGTAGCAACACTCCGGCTGAGAAAAGACACTAGGGAATACTGGGAAGAGTGGAAGATAACGATTTTGAAGGTATGGAAGTGCAAAGATTTCTCTCTCTCGTTCCTTCCCTTCCCTCGTCCCACCTGCTTCCTCCCTCTATCCCTCTTTCGCCACAAATTAACTTTCCTTCCCATACAAGTATTCTCGATGCAGCTCTCCCCCTATTGCCGCCCTATCCGATCTCAGTAAACCCGCCCCACCTTCCTCTCGCCCTCCCTTTTCCAGAATCCTCTTGCTCTTCCGCTCACAACCGAATTCGCTCTTCAATAAAACCCCGAATTCTCCACTTCTTATCCTCCCGCCCCTCTTTCTCCGACCACAAAAGCCTTATGAAGTACTTCGAGGCATTGGTCTCTCCCTCCGACGTTAATTTTGGTGACGCAACTTGCAAGCAGATGAGAGGCGAAATTGGATCTGATGTTTGTTTTGTGTTGGGATATCTTCCCTTCAGATTCGAAGGAAAAAATTAAGAAAGTTGAACATCGCTTCCTTTTCGTTAACCAGTTTCATTTCTGATGATACAATAATCCATGCTTAACATATAAGTGTGTGCTTGTCACGTTCCATGATTTTTCTTTCTTTCTGAAGCTTACAGTGATATTCGAAATCCCTTGAGATTTTTCAAAGCATGGGAATGATTAGAAAAATCACTCTCTATTACTAAAGTTGTACAAATGCCCATTATTTAAAAATATCATTTTCGAATATACTTCGAAAGAAATTATTATTTATATAACGTACATTTTAACTAAAACTATCGACTTAAATAATTTTCACCCAAAATTTAAAAAATAATAAATCAACTGAAAGATCGTTTGTGCTACAATTGATGCAGATTACGCGATTTTAATTGTAAATATCACTTTCCAGTTAAATAATTGTATAATTTAATCTATAAAAAGTGCAAGTTACAGAAAATAAATTGGGTTCTACATCGTTAAAATGCAATTAGGTATCTGGATGAATTCCTCAAACGTTTCTAAGGAAAAATCTTCCTTCTCCAATTGCTTGAATGTTTAGTAAATAGATTAATTGACCGTATAATCACAAGATAAAATAACCCAAAATATATTCCAACGTATTGCTGAATTCTCACAACTATAATGTTTCCATAAGATTTAATGCGATTTAGATCAAGAGTCCAACGTTCCTTTAAAAGAACATCCATCCAACTTAACTCTCTCGGACATTATGAAAAGTCCTCGCACCGAAAGTTAAGTAATGGCGTTTATTATGTAACTTAAAAAGACAAAGAGAGTTTCCGTTTCCCAGACATTTTTCTTTCCCCGGACCGAAAATGTCTCACTTTAACATTATACCGAAAAGTTTTTCAATATATTCTAAACATACATTCCGTGAAACGAGGGAAAGTTTCTCTCGGGCGGCGGCGGAAGAGCATCTGCTTTGCATCAGCCTGTCGTGCACTTGAGATCCGGTGGCCGAATCCGAAGCAGGGCGTGGCGCTGAGACGGCGGGAAAGTAGGAAAACGGACGCTTAGAGCAGGATGCCATGGAGTGAGGGGAAGAGTGATGGAAGGGGAGGGGAAGAGTGATGGAAGGGGAAAGAAGAGGTTTGGAAGGAGGGCGGACAGAGAGAGAGAGGTCGCTGACGGTGGGGGGAGTTCGCGGGAGGGGTCGGGAGGGGCAAGGGTGGGGATGGCGAGAAAACCGCGACGAAGAGGGGGAGAGGAGGGTGGCTCCTTTTACCTCTTCTCCTACCCTCAATTTTCTCCCCTTTCCCTCTTCGCCTGGATCGGAGTGTTAATTATGAGTAATTACGGGGTCTCCGCGGGGTTTGCATGGATGTGTCGGTGGGCGTAGTCTGGTTTAGAGAGGGGGAGACGGAGTGAAAGGGAGAGAGAGAGAGCCCTTTGGATGGAAGGAGGAAGAGTGGCAGTGATGGCGAAGGAGTGTTGGGAAAAGAAACAGGAGGAGGATACGGGAAGAGAAAGAGAGAAAAGTTAGGAAGCGGGCAGTTGGGCTGGGACAAGAATAAGAGATTGCGAGAGGGATGCAAGTTAGAGGGAAGGGAATCGCGGTGGAACCAAGGGGCCAAAAGGAGGAAGAGAATTAGAGTTGGAGGATTAGCTAGAGAAAGTAAGAAAATAAAATAAAGTGGGAAGACAGGAAGAGAAAATACGTAAAGAAATTGTGCACGGAAGAGAGAAAGGCGTGGAAGGAAAGAGAGAAGGAAAAGAGAGAAATTGTTTAAAAGAAGGAACAGAGTGGAATACTGCAGTATGGATAAAGAGAAGAGAAAGGATCGACTGTTAGGGGAATGCTGAAGATGTGAGGAGAAGAGATGCTTAAAGGAGAAGTATTGGAGAGGAGAAATGGTAAGCGATGATCTGAAGCGTTGAGGAGGGACGATGGATTAAAGGAGCGAAGAAAAATGTATAGATATCAACTGAAGAAGGTGAAAAAACGTGATAAAGTGTAGACAAGTGCAAAAAAATACGTAGTAGGAGCCTCACTTGAGTCATATCACACACAAAAAGGGACGGAAAATGCAGAGGTAGCGATTGTGGAAGATATGGCAACGTTTTTGATTGGCGATTGGCAGGAGCTTTTTTTTGCTGGACTGTCATAGCACAAATTAGACTTCACTGACTAGGGGGCTGTAGTGAAAGAAGAGCATGGATAGAATACAGTGAAGGAAAAATACAAATGGTTACAGCAAAAATGAGATAGAGTAAATCTGGAACGTAAACGTCTGGAATACAGGTGCATAAAAGGGCAATAGTTTGCAAGCGAAAGGATGGTGAAAAATCGAGGCGCGATTGAGGGGTGCGTAGGCGAGGCTAAAGGTAACATTAGGGGTTGAAAGGAGAGGGAAGCAAGAGAATTCCCGGGGAAAGGAGGAGAAATACCCATCGAGAGAGAAACGAAATGTACTTTCTGAAATACAGAAAGTTATTTCCTCTCAAAGGGAAGAAATGCGGAGTTCTTTTAACAATCGAATCAAAAGCATTACTCCAAAAAAATCGGAAGAATATCTAACATGGAAAAAAAACGATCGTGAAAATTCTTATTCTAGCAAACGCTGAATGTAGCGAACTCACGGAAGGAGAAAATGGAGCAGGAGTCTGCCAGGGAAAACCTTGAGAAATCTTCCCTTGTGGTCCCTTTCGTCGACGGTTAGAGTTAAATTTGTTCAACGGAACGTTATATACGAGCTAGGATAGGAAGATTTAAACTGACACTTCGAAATAAAGAAATCCGCAAACTGGAAACTTTGAAAAACTTTTATATTAACAGCAAGGAGAGGAAATTTCAGATTCCTATTTCATGTCGCTCCAGACATAGCCGAATAACTTCTTGGCGTTCAAAATATGCGAATTGGAAGCAATACTGGCGATGAAGTAAGCGCTCAATATCCAAAGTAAGTTATTTATTATCATAATTCAATACTTCAATATACACAAGATGTCTTCGCCTCCGGATAAAATATATTTTTCCACTTTCCTCATAAATCATTTTAAGGCGGTTTTTTTCTTCCAAGTTTTTTTCGCTCTTTTCGACCAAGAATTGAAAGAAAGCTCTGCTCGATGATAATTTATTTCTGCCGAGATTATTCTGTCTCTTTTGCTGAATTTGGGCTTAATTAGCTCCAATTATAACGAGTCTTTCCACTTCGGCGGCATAAAAGACGTTTTCTGGAGATAAGCACTTTTGTCTGTCAAATCCCCAAGTTCAGAACGAAGGGATGTATAACTTTTGTACAGAATCATTTACACCATTGTTTGATTATGTCCTGAAAGAATCGAATCAAACGATCCAATCAATGTGCACAAAGTTTTTGGAATCGGTGCAGTCATTTGTGATACCTATTATTTTAATTTGCATATCGGGAAAGTTCATCATGAAGCAAATGCACGAAAAATTTGTATGCAAAGATTTAAAAACAATATATATTTTTAAAACGATTCATGAAAATATAACATTAATACGTTTTCCTTTAATTGAAGAAGTAAATTAATTTTTATCTCTTTGTGTTGAGACTAAGCCTTACAATATCAATACCGATCCACATTTAGATGATACTAAGTTAACTAAAACAACATTGATGAGGCGTAATAAATGTAACTTCTCTAATTTAACTAGAACTGACAAAACCTATTAGAAATAAAATCTAGCTTTGACACTACCTGCGATGCATACTACGATGAATTATGTGCAAATAAAAACGTTATGGCAGTAAAAATAAATATGCGGATCCTATAATGCACGGTCCTTCAACGTGTGGTACCGGTACCACCAGTATTACCAGACGACCCCCCCAAGTTGTATCAACAAAATTGATTTTGCATGCATGAGGGCAAGTTTATTAGATAACGAACAGAAGAGTAGGTGGTTCCAAGGAGTTGATCTATTGAACTATTGAACTATTCAAGGGGTATGTGAGAAAAACTTTTAAGCGGCACTGCTACAGGGAAATGAAAAATAACCACAAAAGCATATTATTGATATCTTATCCTATAAAGGAAAGAGAATGTTTGTCTGTCTGTGGCAGCCATAGCTCTTCATAAAATTAACGTAGGAGCCTCGAAATTTAACAGCAGCTTCAGGTTGATCCTGAGAGTTGCAGTGCTAAAATTAATTTAAATCGGCTGAAGGGGGTTTGAGGGTCCTCAATGTTGGTCCAAATGCCGGTTTTTAAAGATATCTCAGCAATCAACTGACCGATTTTGATGAATTCTCCAATAATATCAATGAGATACATTTTCGAGCTTAAAATGGATAAAATCGGCCTACGGGGTCAAGGATATAGGGTCGATCCAAATTTCACGATTTCGAGGGGGAACGGTCGGTCCAAATTTCGGCAATGTCCGTCTGCCTGTACGTATGTATCAGGGAAGATCCGGCTGAACCGATTTCAAACAAATTGGTCGGTACATAGAATCTTCACATAAATACATGTATCAAAATGACATATTTAGACAGGATTATCTAAGTAGGGGTGCCACAATTGCAAAATAAAATTTTCTGTAGTTATGCTTTTGGAAGGAAATGGCAAAACCGAATTCAACCAAATTTGGTACAGAATTTTCACAGAAATTCATGGCCAAAATGCCATACTTCTACCCGATTAACTAAGTAGGGGTGCCACAATTGTAAAGTTAAACTTTTAGGTAATTATGAATTTGGAAGGAATTGGCCGTACCGATTTCAGGGAAATTTTGTATGAAGGAGTTGTGCAAGATAAAAAAAAAAAACAAATATAAGATTTTTAGGATAGATATACAAAGCAGGGCTGCCAAAATAAAAGTAATAATAATTTTCTTTTTATAAGTGTTTATGTTGAACTGTCTGCATCGATTTAAACCATATTATAATAATAATTATGTACATATATATATATATATATATATAAGGCCATAATAGCATATTTGGACCGGATCAACTAAACAGGGGTGCCACAATTACAAATTAAACTCTTTCGGTAACTATGGATTTGGAAGGAATTGGCTTAACGGATGTCAACTAAATTTTATATATATGATTTTTACAAAATATCATAATGAAATCAAGATTTTTAAAGCGGAGCTTAAGAGCAAAACTACCACAATTAATAAGTAATAAAATCATTTGCAACTTAAAAGAAAACTCTTTCCCTAGCGTAACCGGGCTTTTCTGCTACTTGATAATATAAGTTGCTTGTTAATTCTATTACTGCAATAATATTGAATACAATATTAATTCTATAGAACGGCAAAATAATAGAAGATAAAAACCAAATGAAGGTGACCCAGATGTTACCACTTACTCAGTGCTTACTTCTGGAGAAATACAATACGCGAAAAGAAAATCTTACTATTTTTGAAAGACAGTAAATGCTATAATACTTAATTAGTACGTAACCTCTCAAATTAGCCTGAGAAGGAAGCGTTTTGAAACGCATCGTTTTTCAAAAGACATTTCTCCTATGACTATATCTAATTAGTTTCTGAGCAAATAAATGTTACCAAAGAGGCGGATAAAAATAAATATTCAGCCTTAAAAAAAGCATTTTTTTCTCCCCAGGTGCAAAATCTGAAAAACGGTGTGAAATTTCGTCGGCGCATGAGTAGTATCCGGGAGCGGCGGGATATTTTCGCGCGATTTGGAGGAAAACTCATCTCTCACAAGATATGAACAAAGGATACTAAACGCATGTACGAATTCCTCTTTCCATCCTGAACGCATCAAAACTAAGTGGGTGCTTTCGTTCCGAACGATATCCGCGCGGAATACCCCGCTGCTAACCTCCAGCTCGTCCCATTACACAGGAAAAAACCCTCCCTATCGTTCCTCCCCCTCCCACTTTCCCTCCTCTTCCCCTCCCATGTTCTCTCGCTCCACAACGCCTTCATATCACGCAATATATTCTTCCATCCCGCCTCTTTCCGAATTCTCTCCTTCCGCCCAATTTTCCCTGCCATCTCCGTCACCTCTTCCTCCTCTCTCTCTCTCTCTTTTCGCCCCTTCGTTCGACTCTTTCCCTCCGATCCTCCTTTCCCACTCCAAACGTTCACCTCCAAACTCCTCCTCCCTCTCCCACGAAACCCGAAACATTTCGGTGATATTCCCGTCCCATTTTTCCGCTTATCTCTTCATCTTACTCAACAATAAAAAACAAAACTCATTCTCTACCTACGCGCTGTTTGTCCTTACTCCTTATCCAACTGTTCAATATGTCTCGCTCTCCTTCCAGCCTCTAAAAAATAAAAACTCCAAATTATAATCGCTATTATATCTTTTCGTTGACTGTATCTCCAAATTTCTCAAACAATGCTATATTCTGTCACGGGTTCATACGGTTTAAGGAATGATAATGCATGTGACATGCCCATTAATCACAGAAAATAATAATAATTGAATATTTTATTGCAGATGGGTTTAATAAATGTATTTGTCGCATATAAATGAATTGTCTCCTTATAGGAACGGAGGTGCAAATGAATAACACCATAAAATCCGCGTACTCGCTTGCTTTACCGTACTAGATTAGATTATTTCCTTACGAATTAACAATAATATTAATTAATTAATTAATAATAATATTCGAACAAACACTCTCCCTCGCTCTCCACTTCCTTTCCTCCGTCTTTCACCTCTTCTCTCGGATGCCATATAAAAGGCGGCTCTCCGTCCCATTGTAGCCTATATTCGCCTAGCGTCCTTTATGCGTGATGTGCATACAGATATCATAAGCAAGAGGAGAAAAGAGTGCGAGAGAAAAAAAAAACGCTGTTCTCCGAGATCAAGGGGATGGCTCCCTGGGTTCTCGTGTGCGTGGGTGTTTGTGAGTGTGTGCGTTTTTTTGTGTTTGCGTCTGGAGCGCAGCGGAGGCGAGAGGACGTTACTGAGGGAGGAACCAGGACGGAATCGTGACTAAATTTAAATATTTCGCCTCCGTTATTCTGATATTAATTATGCATCTGCAAACGAGTGGCTATCCAGATTTATTAAAAAAAAACGGATGGAAAGATAACAGGTGAGGGAAGAATTGCAGAGAAAATTACATCAGGTGCTTGTTTTCACCGATTGCTATCTTCCTATCGGAGCAAGGAATCGCAGATGCTGTGTATTGTAGCAGTATGTACTTTTTAGCGATTATTTTCCGATTACTCCCCAGCAGTTGATCCTAGATCCACCATCTTATATATATTTCTTACTCCTGCAAAAACTTCCACCAGACCGCGCCACTGAATCTTAATATATAAAACAGAGTGGATGTATATTTGTATGTCCAAAATGTTTAGACCACTTCCAGAAGACCTAGAATGTTGAAATTTGGCACACTGGTAGCTTTTAACTCACAATTGACAGGAAAAATCCCAAACATCGAGATTTTGGATTTTAATTATCAAACCGAACATATAAAACTTTATGGGGTGAAGGATTGTGCGATAGGTTACGGGAGTTAGGTAGAAGAATGGAGGACTTGAGGACGGTTTCGGAAATAGGGAGAGAAAGAGTTTTAAAAGAATCAAAGATTCACAAAAATAACAATAAAATGCTATGTTGTCCGTCCGTTGGTCTGAGTGTCAAGCTATTAAACTGCGAATAATTTGATCAAGGATGTAGATATAAAATTTGAAATTGGCAGTAATAATCTATTTAAATATAAAAATACTTTGGCGAAAGAAAATTTACGAAAATATTCCCGAGTTCGACTCCAGGGTAATATTTCCATTCTTCGTAAGATAACATTAATAAATCTGATGTGGGCACCACATGAATTTCTCCAAATCTGTAATATTTCTAAAAATTCCAAATAGGTTACATAATAATAAATATTATAAGAAACAGAATTTTAGACTTTACAAAGAACAGAAATAAACAAAAACCATAGCCTTCTGATATAGGATATAGCCACAAAGCTGCAACAATTAAGAAAAGAAAAAGGAGGGTTTCTAAGACGTAACTAAGCGTCAATTGTTAACAATAGTCGTCGGAAGGTGGCGTGGTGGTGGCAGCTAAAAATATAAGATATCTCTTCAAAAATGCAATATAAGGAAATATGTTCCAAACAACGGTTGTAGAAATTTAAATTTCTTACAACTTTTATTCCGATACATTTTTATATTTATCAAATATTAAAGCAAATATCTCAAAATAACGGATAAGTGACAAGAGTAAACACCTACTACCGGTTGACCGATTTTTACCAAAAACAAATCAGTTTTTCTGACTTTTATAAAAATGTTAAATATAAAATTTCGCGTTGACCTGATGAATATTTTTTGAGTTAGAGCACCCATAATAAGCTATCACATACACACACACACAGACATGATCGAGAAAATGGTCAAAACGTGTTCAGGGGATATCAAAACATGTATTTCCGTTGAAATCTCGAAGTCAATTTTTGGATACAATACTTCCCCTATACTACGTATATGGAGAAAGTTAAAATCGACTTTTTGTCGTGCAGGCTTTTTTTATTTTGGAAATTAAAATTGGAAAAACCTGATCCACGATCATCCGATTTGAACTATTTTACAGAAAAATTAATCATGTCACTTATACTATTCTTCTTTTTGCGAAATCGCTCATTTGTTTACCTTGACAACCGACTTCTGTGAGAAACAAAATCAATATAAATGTTTGTTAAAATAATTTATTTAAAGTTAAAAATTTTAATTCCGTTTTTTATTCATTTGAACCCGTCATTTATGACGCTAGTATTATATGTAGCCCCAGTGTAAAAAAACTTTATCTTGGAATTTAGACGTTTTTAACGTCATTTTTGAGTAATTTTGTACACGGACAGACTTATGGATGAACCGAATTCACAAGCGATTGTTTTAGAAAAAAGCACTACAAATTAACGAAATCAGCTTATATGTGCACTATAAAGTAAACATTACACAAAATTTACATAATAGGTTTTACAAAGTAACAATAGTTTTTGGAATACAAAAGTTGTGTGAAAATTTATATTAATGAAGATTGATTTGTTATGAATTACTCTACACAACTTTTATATCCCAAAAAAATTCACATCATGGGGCATTTAATTGAGAGTTTTAGATTTATTTTTTAATTTTTAACGCATATAAAACGTGATTTGATTCAAATAAACGCTAATAAATTCTATTTTTCTGCCATTGGTCAAATATTAAAATGGTACTCGGTCTTCGCAGAAATTATTTTCTAAGACTATAAAAAAATTCAGCGTTTTCAAACTCTATGTTCGACTTCATACAATATCAACGAAAAACCGGATATTTGTTTATTTTCTTTGCCGTAGTATTGTTTATCGTTTAAACTCCAAAACATCGTCGAAATTTCGTGAATGTGTCGATATTATTATCCAAGGCAATCGTAAGAAATTTCACGAAACCGGCAACAACGCTTGAAGGCGAATGATTTTCGCGGAAGAAGAGGTCAAATGTTTGCGTTAAAAACTAATTTGTGTATCGATTCGACGCGAATTCAAATATCTACGGCAGGAAAACCAAATTTCGTTTTCTTAGGCGTTCTTTGTTTAAAGTCTCCAACTCCTACGATGGTTTGAAGCAATTCGAATATGCGAACGATTAATGTGACGCTCTTACACCCGTGCTCATCAAATGAAGTGAAAATAAATGCTCCCGGAATCAAGCCCAAGACTTCAATGTGGACGACGAGCAGCTTAAAATACAGGCATGTTGCAACGCTAAAAAATTCCTGAAAGTTTGATCATAAAAGAAAGAAAAGTTTTCGAGTTATAAGCGATATTCTCATTTAGCTCCATGGACAAATGTCTTTCATTTTGTACCCGGACAGACGGTCGGAAGAACCGGCTACATAAGCGTCTTTTTAGAAAAACCTCTAAAAATTACGAAAAATGGAATGTGATTAACTCACCTAAACTTGATCGAGAGGAGAACAATCGCAGAAAAATATGAAGACCCGAGCGAGTTCTTTTTTTTAATTTAGTATTTCATTCTTTTAAGACTACATACATTGTATGCTTAACTTCCTCTATCATCTCGGTTACCTACGCACACATAGACTTTAAATGTTTCATTTGATTTATTTAGGAATATATGGGATACTTAAAACATCCCTATACATAAAATCAAATTGGATAGCTGTCACTGTATACTGCATCTGTACATAAATTAAGGAGCAATATTTTGTATATAAAAAAAAAGAGTCACATCAATTACTAGGTTATCCATATCGCCTACGTTCTTCATCATTTAAAGTGGCACTTTGACCGTATCTGTAGGCAATTGGGAGAGAATAAAATATTATACTAGATATCGGGGTACCCACTGATATAGCGCCAGGTTTTATCTCAAGTGATTAAAAGAGTAAAATGAATAATGGAAGCATCTTAAATGCACGGGAAATTTTCTCTTATGGGGAGTTTTTGAGAAAAGGAATACGCGTGCTGTGAAAACTTGAGTGCGAGGTTTGTTGAGTTCAAAAAGAAAACTAAAAGTACAAGGATGTTGACAACGGGAGTGCAAATTCCAACAGCGTGATTTTAAGCGGGATGGGTTTATAATTGTTCGGAGGAAGTTTGGCGTTCACATTATAAACACCAACTTTTCGAATTGATCAAAGGCATTTCGAAGAAGGGGCAGAGGAAGAATTTTAAGCAAATTTTAATTGAAATTTCTCTCGGAGAAATTATACCCGGCATAATGTATCAGTTTCTTTAATATTTTGTGAAATGCCGAGCTATGCCTTTCATTAAAACACGCATTGAATCGCCGATCGAAGGAATTGGAGAGTTTTTAACCAGCGAAGGTTTTAGAGGAACTTGTTTATCGCAGACTTGCTGTGCCGTGTTTTTTTAGAAGACACAATTTCATGAAGGGTAGGATAGAATAAGAATTAATAGATTAAGTATTTTCGTGTAAGTTGCTGCATTATGTCGAAGGCCTCGCAATTTCAAGAAAAAACATTAAATAAGATCATCGACGCAAATTCGGGGAAATGCTAACCTTTTATTCGAGATCTATAATTTGAGAAATGCGGTAGGTTTTATATTATTATGTTTCTAAGAAGGAAAAATTATCACCATGAGAGGAAAGAACACTTTAAAGCGCTTTTATAATAATTTTATGCTACAGTGATCTCCGATGAGATTTTTTTCATTTTAGATAGTTTTAGGATAAAATATTGATAGGGTGTGGGAGAAATGGCTGATTTGAATATCAATTAAATAAACTAGAGAATTTTCTAAGAATATTGACTAAACAGCATCATTAACAATCAATAGCTTCACGGGAATAATTGTTCCGAAGCGTTCATGATAGGATCAACGAATCTGGAATAATCCTAAAGGAATCATTGCTAGAATTTAATTGTTCTTATTCAGTTTGTCCCGTTTATATTCTATGCAACTATCATTTAGTGATATGAGGCGGATTTTTACTGCAATTAAAGTTTTCCGTTTTAAAAATATACGCATACAAAATGCATCATTTAGCGTGGAAAAATGAGAACTGAAATATGAGGACGGATACGGAACATCAACTAGGAATGTTTATACAAAAAAAAACTAAAAAAAAAAACAGTAGTTTGCTGGCACCCAGCTTAAAACTAACTCTTTTTAAAGAACCCTAATGACAATTAGAAAGGAAGAAATTTCAAACTCTTGGAAATTTGAAATTTCAAAACTCATTCCATGAAAACTATCTCTGTCGTGAACAGCGCAGAAGAGAGAAAAAAATCATCTCGCCGTCACAAAGCAGTGAGAGTTTCAGGACATTCCCAGAGGACTTGGGAGAGAGACAGTCGCAATCTTTGTATTTGACAGCGAGAGGAAGAAAAATGTAAAGAAAAAATCATCCATCCATTCCTTTTTTCATCGTGCGAATACTTGCAAAGGATGAAAGTGAGATCAAAGCTTCCCGCCGATTCTGACAACGAGAGCGTTTCTAAAGCAATAAATTCTAACTCTGAGGTAAGAAATGTGTTATACCTTTGAGAAATGCGAGTTTTAGATGAAGATTTGATTTTATTCAAATAATTCCAGGACGTAGCCTCAGCATATTTGTATAAATAAAAATTACCGAAATAAAAATTCGGGAGATTATTCTTATTTCCAATTTCTCATTCTCCACTATAATATAAAATGTAAGCCACCGACAGAGTGAAGGAGTAGATTGTTTTTCGTAAATCTATTTTTGTATTCAGACGGATGAGTAAATCCATTCTTTTACACAGAACAGGCTTATATTAAAAAAGAATTCGAAAAGCATGTCATCTCGAAAAATGTTCATTCAAATACTGTAAATATAAGTTCCATAAAGCTTTGAGGGAAAAATGTGTTATTATCTGGGCTATAACGTGTTTTTGTTAAGAATGTGAAATTTTGATGGGCTACCAGCATCTACGGTGAAAGTATATACGCTTTTCTTCTAATTACCGTTGGTATTTACTGAACAATAATATCTAAAGCTCCATTAAAACGTCAATCGAACTGTTGAGAGGATACTCAATATGATGAAGTAAAAATGTAATAGACACATAATAATGGAGATAGAACATTTTCCTTTCGAAATCGAATTTTAAATAGACATGATGTAATTAAAGCAGAAATAATACTTTTCTTTTTTAGAGGGTAAGACTGCAAGTCGCTTTGACTTTGACTTTGGTGTAGTGCGAAGAAACTCATTCTTATAAGGAGATGAGGTTATAACAGCAGAACCACATGCTTTGCGCCCACGATTTGAAATTTTAGCTTTTACTGTTGGAACTGGTGAGATGTCGTGAAGACTAACTGAAGTTGTCCTTCTTAAACCACTTGTAAATGGACCGGCACTAGTCGGTGTCTGCGGTGAAATATCAGGTACAGACGTGGATGGACCGGAGCTAGTCGGAGTCTGGGATGAAATATCAGGTACAGACGTGGATGGACCGGAGCTAGTCAGTGTCTGCGGTGAAATATCTGTTACAGGCGTAGTTTGTGCCGTTTGTGCTGTTGCGGTGGAAGACGGAGACTCTACTTTCTGGCCTGCTGCTATGTGATCTGCGTCGAAAAAAATACTCCTATTTAGCGAATAGATTCCAGTTACAAGAAATCCTTTCACAGCTATTTCCGCTGTTTGAAGTTTCAAACATGCCTTCCCAAACAAATCAGCGATGTCAAATGGACTCAGTGCTCTCTGTTGTTGCCGCAAAAATAACCGCGCTTCCTCACTATAATATCCCTTCAGTGGTCCCATGAAAGTTTTATTTAGGGGCTGCAATTTATGAATCGAGTGCGGTCGGAGAGATAAAATTCATACAAAATTACTTCTGGCCAAATCAATGACATCTACATTTCTGGTATGGCTTTAATGACCATCCAGAATCAACAGAACTGGAGAATCTTTTGTCGGTTTGGCAAAATCTAAGAAATGTTGGAAAAGTGGTGCTTGAATCCACACAGGCGGGTGATATGCAGCAATTGATCCATATGGGGCTCCTTTCATCAACTGTTTGTTTTCATTTTTCCTTGGGAAAATTATAATTGGTGGCATGAAGTTCCCTGCTGCATTCATGCAGCATACCAATGTAATTAACCCACCTCGTTCGGCTGAAGTTAATCTAGCAATGATTCCTGATTATAATTTTTCCAAATCTTTGCTTTCTTTCTGTTATTATTTCCTTGGCATCTGAAATACTTATGTATGTTTATAGAACATATAAAATATTGAATACAATCTAGTAGAATATTGCAAAACACGTGCTTTAAAAGGATGGTAGAAATATGAGATAGTCTCATACTACTACCAACCAATTGTCTCATATTACAGCCAACTCGTCGTATTAGGTTCTGTCGATAACTCCCCTGGAAATACACAATATCTGTGTAATTTATAATTATATTCTAAAACTGAAATTTATATAGCGTAACTTACCGTATTCAACTGTTGAAAAATCGCAAAATAAACACGTGTAACTGGCAAAACAAAAGGTACTCACAAAAACTTTTGGTTGATGCAAGAGCAACAAGCGTTCACCAGGCGTCAGTACTATAAGCTAAAATGTCCGCCGGCTGTACGTAACTTTGGGAGCGCTGAGTTGCATAAATGCCAAGACATCCAATAGATGTCAATAGTCTACGGAGACCAATACCTTGGTATCTCATATTTCTACCCTATCTCATATTCTTACCTTCTCCTCTACTAATTAGCTAGTCTCGTAAGCTACAGGCTCGCTGTGAACTCTATAGACTTCTAATAAACCTCGCTTATAAGCACAATGAAAAGAAAGGTTTCATTTACAAAACCAAACTAAATTTTGTTCTAAAGAACAATGTAACCAAGAGGAGACTTCACTAAGCAATTGTAACGAAATGTGAAACAGGAAGATGCACCCACCCCTAAATACGCACTGCAGAAGAATTTTAAGGATATTTTATCGCAATTTTTCTCGGAGAAATTATACCCGGCATAATGTACAAGTTGTCTTGGTATTTTGTGAAATGTCAATCTTTGTCTAGTTCCTTCATTAAAACACGCATGGAGTCGCCGATCGAAGGAGTTGGAGAGTTTTAAACCAGTATAGTTCTTAGAAGAACTTGTTTATCGCCGAATTACTGCGCCGTGTACGTTTAGAGGACATTTTCAATCCAATCCCAAAAACAATCTCATAAAAGATAGCATACAATAGGAATGAATAGATGAAGTATTTCCGTGTAAGATGCTGCATTATGCCGAAGCTATTGCAAATTTTCAAAACAAATTCAGGGAAATGGCAACCATTTATTCGAGACCTATAATTTATATAATTCGGGAGGTATATCACTATTATGTTTTTGAGAATCGTTTCTCTAAAATGTCGTGCAAAGAGAAAACGTGCAAAGCTGCGTAAGTTATTCTACTGGAATAATGTGATTACGTTTGAGCGCATGCTGGATATGGCATAGAATATAAATGAATAGAATGAAGTATATCCGTGTAAGTTGCTACTTTACATAGTGCATGCTGGACAGCAATTTACAAAACATAAATTCAGAATTGCTTTCTTAATCCATTCTAATAATCTCAGTCGAACTGAAACATTTGAATATTTTAACGTTCGGAGACCGTTGCAAAATCGTGTTCAAGGGAATTTGGTAATCACGAAATTCGAGGAAGTTCCCATAAAATGAAATCGTGCTAAACCAAGGACGTGCATTGCAAAACCGTGAAATTCGAGTGATGAATGTACAAAACAAATTAAATTTCTGAAGAAAATTGGGCCTTGAGTTCTTAGTTGTGCGTTGTGTGAGAGAAGGGTGTAGATGGAGGACGTCTTCATCACGGGGTCAATGGGCGCTTGAGGTGAGCTCAGAAGTGCGGCACATGTATGAGGTGTGGAGTGGGGAAGGGAGGGAGTGATGGCGAGAGATAAGGAAGAGTGTATATCAAGGGAGAAGAAAGGTCGAGGGTCGCGGAAAATGGGATTCCTATGAAAGAGTAAAGACTGCGGAGGCGATAGAAACCCACCGCTGACCGACATTCCCATCCATTGTCTTACAAAGTGTCTTTCGACACACTCCCACTTTCTTTATAACCTCCGGCACTCTCTCCTTTTACTCTCTGCCGAGGAATGGGTGCGATCACGAGGCTTTAGGATCATTCCATTTTATGTATATAGGGATGACGAGCCTCGCCGTCATTGCCTCGTGGTCTTGTATGCATAAAAACTCATACACAATGCAGACGAAATCAGACGTTCGTTTTACTGATGACGGAATCCTGCCTCACGTTCAACCGCTCCTGCATAAATTATCGCAGAAAACGTATCATACAATTTCGTCTTAAGGAAAAATCATACATAATTTCTATATATATTTTTTGCTATATCGAGTTTTAAAATGGATTATTTGGTAGTAATTGTCAGTACCTATATAACAGATGGACCAACGCAGCTAAGTGGTCTAGTTAAGATATCGACCAAAACAAACTGAGATATGACCAAGATATTGTGAAGCATATCAGATGATTACATCTAAACAATTTATGTTCGTTGCACATGAGATTATAGAACAGATTCAGTATTTCCAGTTGCGTTGAGAATCCAAATATGATAAAATCCCAGGTTCGTTCGTTCGTGCGTAATTGGTGGTAAAAATACATTAAAAGACGGATAACTTAATCAAATATGTACATATAACAATGAAATTTGGTGGAAATGGTCTGCTCATAAGTAAAAATGCTCTGACGAAGAGAAATTTACGAAAAACGTCCCGAGTACGAGTCTATGGTCTATGGTGATACATTCCCCATAACATAACCCGTAGAAATCGATTCTTCGACCTGCAGGCTTTTTTTCTTTTGAAAAATTAAATTAGAGGTATTGACCTACGATCTTCGGATGAAAATCATTTGAAAGGAAAATAACAAAGATTCTTATTTTTATCGTCGATTTTTGCTTTTAGCTACTTCTTTACGCATTGTATCTTATTATTTCGATTTTCCTCTTACTATTTTCAGCAAATATTTGGATAATCATTTGGTCTCTCTACTAATAATTACTTAAACAGTATAATTAAAACAAAGATAACTTTAAAAACACTGATTTTATTGTGCATGAAAGCCAAACCAGATCATAGCATATCTTACTGATTTTTCATATCGAAATCATATGTATTTGTAATACTTTTATGATAATCCCGTCATATTTGACGGGCAATTACTCTAGTATGTGCATAAAATTAGACGAACTGTTATCTAATAGTAAATGAAAAGTTTTGTTTATTTAATCTTTGTTGATAGCAACCTAATATAAATTGTAATTAGTTAGCGTTATTTACAAGAAGTGTTTTAAGTGAGTTAAAATATAGGTTTTTTTAAAACAGAAGCAGAAAGGTAAGAAGTTTTTCAATTCTTCAGAATCTTTTGATCTTACAGAGCTCAAAAAGATCCAGTAAATTGAAGTTGACATCTCTTTTGATCATCGACGAAGCTTTCATGTTGTCATCACACTCTCTGCGCGTCATTGATCGTCTCCTACGAGAAATCACGAATGACACTAGACCTTTCGGAGGAAAAACTCGGGTGCTTGGAGGCGACTTCCGACGGACCTCAAACATTGTTCCTCGAGGATCTGAGACAGGTATTTTGTAGGTTTGTGTGAATAACTCTCCGTTGTGGTGTTACGTCAAAAAATGCAGCCTCATAACCAACATGAGAACCGCCGACCGAGATGAATTCAATGAGTGGGTGCTACAGCTGAAAAATGAAGAGCTGACCAACGAATTCCCAGATGAATTGAATGAAGACCTCATCGAACTGTCCGATTTCATGGTGGAAGAAACGATCTCCTGTCGAGCATTTTTGGAGAACGTATTTCAACAGCCTCAAAGAACGACATTTTAGAAACGTCACTAAAGGTGATCTTAACTCCGAAAAATGTCGAAGCAACTGAGACCAATCATGCAGTTATGGAGCTCATGGACGGCGAAGTTCGAGAACATCGTAGCGTCGACTCAATCATCTCTGACGAATTCAACGATTCCATTGACTTTCCAGTCGAGTTCTTGAATAAACGTTGTCCATCTGGCAGGCCACCACATTTGCTTAAACTTAAAATCGGTGGATTCATCACGCTTCTGCGAAGCAAGGCCTGCTGAATGGTACAAGACTTGTATTCCGAGGACTCCGCGATAACTTTTTAAAAGCTGCAACGCTCACAGGAAGCAGCAGAGGCGCCCGCGTTTTCATTCCAAGACTGAATTTGGAACCAAGCGATACAGGAATGCCGTTCACCATGCGAAAACGACAATTTCCAGTCATTTTGGCTTTTGCAATGACCATAAATAAGGCGCAGGGTTAATCATTCGACAATGTTGGTGTCTATCTACCAGAACCAGTTCTCGGACATGGTCAGCTCTACGTTGCATTGATACGATGCAGAAATCATGAAAATTTAAGAGTCCATGTTCACAACACACGGTATCATGGAAAATTAATTCCAGGCGAGGATCACACATTAAAAAAAACGTTTTAAAACATCTGTTACACTAATCATTAAATATTCAAACAGGTTTTGCCAAAAATAAACAAAATACAAAACAATTAAAGAAGTTTTAGTTTGAGAAATTAAAAAAGAATTTTGCATTCGCTTTGTTTTCGAGGAGAAATTTGTCACAAACTCGAATTTCTATTTTTAGATTTTTATTACAATCCCGTCATTTTTGACGGGTCGTCGGTAGTAGTAATATAAGAACGATAATGTCAGACTCTTAGCCAATTTACTTAGGCAGAAAATACTGCGACAATCTTCAACCTTCCGAACGTGTGTAATGTTTCCACCCACTTTTTACCTTACTAGTCAGTCCGGAAAAAAATTTCTCGAAGTCGTGGGTAATAGAAATTTCTCAACCAAGTACTATAGGTCAGATTTGGAATGAACGGGATGTAGATACCAGCAAAGTAAATTTTGAAGGCATAAAAGACTTTTTTGCGCGGCGAAGGCAACCTTTTGGTGAGAATTTATAGCACAAAAATCTACGGTGATCGATTACTTCAGGTCTGCTATGGGCCAGAAGACGATGGACAGGGAATAGTAAAGTGAGTACCTTTTTAGGTTGCAAAAATAACTCGAAAGATTCTAGAACATCATGTGATTAGTATAAAATAACTATTTATCATTCAGCATAAGCAGTTATATTTCGGTTTATATCTAGATCGAGATTTGTTTTATGTAAGTAAAAATATAATAGGATTTATCAACTTCTTTATAATAAAGATTATCCAAATATATAACTGAAAGAATCTTTCAAGAACATTTGCAAAATTCAACAATGTCCGTTTCCCTCAGTTTCCATTTAATATAAGGTATTACATTTTCTTTTCCAGACACTTTTTCAGCAACTTCTAAAACTCGAGCACTATTTTAATATGACCCACAAACACAAATTCCTTTCCGAATGCATCAACTGACACGAATCACCTTTACCCTTTTCAAGGTCATGCATAAGCAATGCCTCAATGTTTCCTCTCTCTTTCCCCGCAGCACATGCCCTTGGCAAACTCATCCCGTCCTTCTTCCAAACCACGTCTAATCATCCCTCCCTCGGATAAACCCGCCATTTTTTCCCTCCTTCCTGAAGGCTGTCCCCGTATCGCCCGGTATATTTTATCTCTCTCACGTCCTCCCCGTCGCTGGAGTAAACCTCCTAAACGTCAACCCATCCAACATCTCTCCCCTCATCATCCTCTCCTTGCCATCCAACCGCCTGCCTCCTCCCTCTCTCGATCCAACCCTATACTTACAGTCCCTCCCTCTGTCCATCTCCGGTACCGCCATACCTCAAGGCTCATGCATCCCGTTCCTTATCATTTCTCCTCCTTCCCATCCACCTCCCACTCTCTTTCTCTCCCCTCTTTTCTTCCACGCGCCACAACCCCGCCTTTGCCTCCGTCGTTGATCTTGCGAGTTGAAAGGAAATGACGCCATAATTCTGCCGAGATGTCAACATTCTTTTCCTTGTCACTCTCCTTCATTCTTTTCAGCCCCTTTTTCTCTCTCTCTCTCTCTCTCTTTCGGTTCAATGCCTCGAGTATGGTCTCGCTCTTCTTTCTCGATACTCTCTTTCTTTCTCTCTCTCACTCACTCCACTCGCGACGAGGGTTTTTTTCGCATGCCTCGAGGCGAGACGCTGTGACATTAAAAAAGAAGCGGGCGCTATCTAAGAAAGGGAAAAGTAAAACTGGCTGAAATATGGGTCCTATTGCGTGAGTTCAACTCGCTCTTAAGTGGGGAAAAGCCGATAGTAATGACGTGTTTATTTTACAAAAACATTTGTTGATAGCTACCATTATCGTGTTGAAGCTTGCGTCTGAAGGGAATCAAATCAGATAAGATGAGAGCATTCTCGATAAGTTAAACTTTTCAAATTTCATTGAAAATAAAGTAAATTGAATAAGTCATGATAATTACAGTGCGTCAGTGTCACATCGAGAAGCGATTCTTTAAAACGGTCGTTTCGCAGGGATCTGGATGCATTTATATCACCGGGTCTAACGTGTAAAATTACCTCTGGTGCGCTTTATACGGAAGTTAATTTGACTATCTAATCTTAATCCTGTTTCCGATATTCCTTTTAGTTATGCACTAGAGGCTAAGTTTCACGGCGATCCAAAATTGTGTTTTAATATAGTAGGAGTTTAGCGAGGGTGTTTCAACAGATTTAACATTTTCTATTTTCTCTATTCAATGAAAAGATACTTCACAGAAAAGTTTACAATATTTAACGTTCACCTCAGAGGGTTGAGATAAAAATGATGACTGTGTAGAAAATACGGTTTGGACGATAAAACTAAAATACATAGTATATGACCCAAAACTGAATAAAATTATGCAATGAGGAAATATAATATCTATGAAAAGTTTTTCCTTGAATATTAATTCAATGTAGATTATTTTATTTTCGAATGACAATAAAGAAAGACAAACTGCTCTTAATAAGTAATTATAATCATTTCGTTTTATTATATGAAGAATTCAATTACAAAAATCTGATGTGGCCGCCACATGACTTTCTCCAAATCTGTAATATTTCTAAAAATTCCAAATAGGTTACATAATAATAAATATTTGAAGAAACAGAAAATTTTAGACTTGACAAAGAACAGAAATAAACTAAAACCATAGCCTTTTGATATTGGATATATCCATAAAGCTCCAACAATTAAGAAAAGAAAAAGGAGCGTTACTAAGACGTAACTAAGCGTTAATTGTTAACAATAGTCGTCGGTAGGTGGCGTGGTGGTGGTAGCTAATAATATAAGATATCTCTTCAACAATGCATTATAGGGAAAAATGTTTCAAACAACGGTTGTAGAAAAAAAATTTCTTACAACTTTTATTCCGATACATTTTTACATTTATTAAATATTAAAGCAAATATTTCAATATATAACGGATAAGTGACAAGAGTAGAGAACCACTTCCGGTTGACCGATTTTTACCAACAACTAATCAGTTCTTCTAACTTTTATAAAAATGTTAAATATAAAATTTCGCGTTGGCCTGATTAATAGTTTTTGAGTTAGAGCACCCACAAAAAAGCTATCACATACACACACAATCACCCACTCACACACACAAACACACACACACACACACACAGACATCATTGAGAAAATGGCCAAAACGTGTACAGGGTCCTCAAAACGTGTATTTCCGTTGAAATCTCGAAGTCGATTTTTTCATGAATACAATAGTTTCTTTCCCCTATACTACGTATATGGAGAAAGTAAAAATTTATTGAACCTAAATAACGTTTCACAACCCCTATATAATCATACCTGCAGTTGATTTTATCTTAATTATCCGGAGATGATGCGCGTAAGTTTTGTAGGTATGACTTTGACTCTACAGAGCGATAAAAAATGAACCGTACCTTTGGAAAATCAATCAGTGCTAACTTAATACGTTGGGAGGTAGGATAGGACGATAGGAGGGGATAGTCCGAGCGATACCACCCGCTAAAGGGGGAAGTTTGGGAAGCGTAATTCCCGAAAGCACCGCATGATGGGGCGGTTGCGAGCCAGGTGGCGCGAATGAATTTTTAGGGGGCGCGACACGACGACGCGAAGGAGGATAAGACTTATTAGGACCAGCAAAGCAGTCGTTTTGATCGAGACGAAGCTTGGATGAAAAACGGGCCGAGGTCAGGATCAGAGATAAAAAGGATTCTGCAAAGACAGAGGGGTCAACGAAAGGTTTAAAGTGCAGAAAGCAGGTGGGGTTAAGGGAGGTTAAACCGAGAGCTAGAATGTGTAGGATAGGATGGAGTGAGAAGGAGAGAAAGAGGCGGTAGGGAGGAGAGAGGAAGCAGAAGGGGAAGGAGGGGGGAGTGGGTAGAGAAAGAGCCTTGGCGGCAGCGCGAGAGAGGAAGTTGTGTCAGGATAGACGGGGACAGAATAGAGAGAGAGAGAGAGAAAGAAAAAAGACGGGAGGAGGCGGGGGAGGCGTGGGATCGCGCCATGTGCGAGTTTAGCGGGAGTAAAACAACAGACAGTGGGGGGATATATCGTACATTCCACCTCAAGAAACACATAATTTCCATTTAGCATCGGAGTGGTGACATCGTGGCATGAATTGGATTCGGTTTTAACTCTCCCGGCTGACGTTTCCTTTCTCGCGATTTTCTATTTGTAGTAAATGGAAAAAGAAACGATTCCCGTATTTCTCTGCTAGCTGCACAGCTTTGAAGGAGAGCGTTGAATTGAAATAGAAAAAGGGAATTTATGTCGTATTAACGCGCCAAGGAAAAGAGTCTGGAACACTTTCTAAATATGTATTGCGCAATCGTGAAAAATCGGTGAGCTGAGACGTTACACCTAGCTCATAATTTCCAGAAAATATAATACAATACATTTTTTCTCGAAATATCAAGTGAATGAGTGAAAAAACTGCAAATTTCCTAGGCGTAACATTCATAAACATTATATTTAACGTGAAGAAATTTGGCGTACTAATTAAAAAATTAGTTCCATTAGTACCGCAGGTTATTTACTCTTAATTTAAAAAAATTGATATGTAACGGATTACTCTCGTTGGAGTAATATAATACTAAACATGTTTCGAGAAAATGAGTGATATTAAGCACTGGTCGTGACATTAACGCGTTCCGGCGGAGTGCGGGATCATAATAGCCCACTTCAAAAGTAACGAGATGCATCAGAGCGGGGAAAATAAACCGAAATTTTATTGTTATGTGGGTAACCTCGAGGGCAACAGTTGAAACGGTGACGTAAAAAGCTGCATCCGACAGTCTGAGTCGCATGATAATATGACGCGAAGTTGAACAAAGGAGCCATAAAAAGTGGGACAGGTAGGTGATTTTCTTTAAAGGAAATCGTCGCATTGTTGTGCATCGCGATGGGGCTGCTTTCTTTATTTTCTTTTGTCTCTTTCTCGTTCTCCGAAGGACGTCGGCATGCGATTAAAAAGCAGAAATTTTTTGTCGTTAAAATAAAAGTAAAAATGTGACGCTCCCGCAAATTTCCACCGCTGTGAGCGGGTAATTATAACCCGAAGTTAAACCCCCCTCCCCCCCTCTTTCGCTCTCTCCCCTCTTCCCCTCTCCCCCTTCTCTCCCCCTCTTCCCCTTCTCCCTCTTTCTCTCCTCTTCTATCTCATTCTCCCCTTTTGATTTAATTTAAAAATATTTTTGTCTCCGCAAAATTTTTTGAAGTGTCCTAATTACGAATAGAAAGACTTAACGAGAAAAGTTTACGAGGGATGTTTTTTTTTTCTGTTCCTCTCGAGTAGAGGCGCTTTAAGTGCGTGCTAAACCGTGTAATTTTATGTCTTTTATCTGCAAAAAATATACGAACCGAGCCTTTTCTACTCTTTTAAATGGAATATTAGATTAAATGGCGAAAAATGGCACACTAAAACATTTAAGATTTGCACAGCGTTGTAATATGAAGAGGAGAACAACGGCGTCCGAACGAGACGTTTTTTTTTTAATATTGTGCAGTCGTTACGCGTAGCCACGGCTAGCTTCTCTCTACCATAAACCATTTAAGAGTTCATCCATCATTCAGAATTTAAAACTTTTCCGAAAGACGTGAAATAGCCGCAGAGAGAAATCCATAAGGCATTATTAATTTTCCCTTTTTTTAAGGAACAGAGAAAGAAAGAGAAGAGGAATAAAAAGCACATTTCCTCCTTCGTCGGTCCCTTAAATTTCCCTCCCTCAAAAACTTTACAACGAAGAAATTAGTTTTAATAGGCTTATAAAAAGGTACCTCGGAAAAGGAAGCCTTACCCAAGACTCGGGGAGAAGGAAGGGCTTAAAACAAAATTGAAGCCGGGAAAAGGATTTTGAGATGAAGACTCTTTCTCTCTCTTTCTCGCAAGACTGAAAATCTGGTTGGCAAGTTGACGCCTTTTTCTCCCCTCCTGAATTCCTCCCCACCCACATCAACGATCTCCTCCCCTCCCCCCCCACCTCATCGAGAAATCCCAATAACGGAATTTCGCGAAAATGGGGATATTCGAACACGACGACCGTTAAGCTCGAACAAAAGACTCACGACAAAGAGGAGAGGCGCGTGAAAGGGAGAAGATCGAGAGAGTCTTACGAGAGAAAAGGAGAGAGAGAGAGAGATGGAGGAAAGGAAGGGATCTAAGGGCGTAGGCGGGAGATAAGAGTTGGGGGAAAATGGAGGAGAGCGGAGGAAGGGGAGAGGAGTAAGTTGAAGAGAGAGAGAGATCGAAGAATAAACGAATCGGGAGGAGGAGATAGAAAGACAGACGAGGGTAAGAGGGCGCATGGGGTGGACTGGTTAGAGGTGAGGAGGAGAGGGGAAAGGGTATGATGTTCTTTTCGGCGGTATGGTCAAGGTGGCGGATTTAGCTCTATCTGTTGGAAAGGAGATAAGGAGGGTTGAGAGAATAAGAAGGCATATCCTTGACAGATAAAACAAAGAAGGGGGAGGGTTTTTTTTTCTTCTCCTCGTGCCCTCGTTGCCTTAGGGGGGAGAGAGAAACGAGGTGGGGGAAGAGAGAAACGAGGTGGGGGAAAGAGGGAGGAGGAGAATTTGGTCGGAAGCGTAGTCGCTGGAGAGTTTTATTCGGGAATCTTGTTTTTCTTTCGGCGCCCTTTTACTTCCCATCTCGGAAGCGATGTCGGAGGAACACTAGTTCTCAGTCGCGCACATGACGTTTATGTTCATCCAAGATGCCCTTTTCTCTGCCACACGCTTCTTTTTTCCTGTCTGGCTAGATCGCTTTCAAGATTCTTTGCGTCTCCCTCAGTAAAGTATTTGCGCTGTTTCGTTCTTTGTGGAGGTTTCTGGTGGGAGAATTTTGGACGTTATGAGTAAGATCACGAGAGATGATGCGACCGACACAAAAACGATGGACCGTAAGAAATGGAATATCATATTAAGGCTGCTTAAATCTCTGTATAGGAAGGGTAGTCGGTGCACTTTTAGCTTCCATATATCTGCGCAGTTAAACATGCGAATCGGTGCTATATAACTAATGTAAGCATATATAACTTACACCGCTATTTCAATACTATGAATTAGGAACATAAAGAAAGTTTACATATAGCAAAGGCATTGATCTACATGAAACTACAAATCAATCATCGTCATGCTTTAAATAACGACATCCTACAGTTCTGTAATTGATAATTTTTCGGATATTCCTCTGCCAATTTCTTCTTAGAACGTTCAAACTCTTAAGAATTTTAAATCATATTTCATTAATGAGTAACTATACCTACTTTTATGATCTGAACATAATATGATATCTTATGTTTTGTAATTAATAGGTCTTCGATCATTTCTCATTTGTTTACGCATGGTGCAAGTGTGTTACTATAAATGCTTGTCAAAAATATTAAAGGTGTTAACTGAAAAGGGAAGTATGTGAAGGTAAATGTTGATGTAACCTGAAGTAGTGCATTTTTACGCAAGTGGAAGAGAGAAGACAGGTATTCAAAAGCCTCGTGCGAAGCCATAAAATTGCATGGTCTTATGGCGCAACCAAGAAATTCTAGTATATTTTAAATATAACTTGACGGATTTCAAATGAACATGCTCCGAAAGTGAACACAAAGAAATACATTTTTAAAGTTGCCCATTCATACAAAAAATCTTTTTAGAACGTTTCTTAGTTATCTTTTTTATAGTAATAAGATTTTTACCAAGATAAATACATATTTTAAAATGTGACACAATATGTAAAAAGCGCGTTTTAATTATCAAAGTTGATTTAGAATTGTAAGCTTAGAATCCTTTATAATCTTAGTAATATAATCATATGACAGAAAGTAATTTACTCAATAATTAATTAAAAAGTATATTCATACCCTTACACTTGTTAGGCTACTAATATAATGATTATTGGCTTCTGATCTGAAAATACTATATTACTAAAAAGAGCCTTCCTGACGCTCTCCGATTTATCCAAAAAAGGACCCCTCCCCCCCTGACAAGCTACGATTTTTCAAAACATTTCTTTTGTAGTGTTTTAGATGACATTAAGAGTCACACAATCAGTGAAATTTTTTAACTTTCTCTCTATAACCATTTACTCAGAATCTTAATTTCAAAATTTTGACGTTACACCCTACCGCCCACCGATTTCTCCAAGAAATGTCTTTGACAGCGTAATAAATGGCATCATAAACCACATACACCCTGAAGATTTCAGTATTACATCTCTTACTGTCTACTTGCTATTTTAATTTAATTGACTGCACAGGCGGACAGACAGAGCAAAAACATATGCGCGTTTAGGAAATAAAACGCGCTAAAAATGGAGTTTTCACAGATTTTTTATAATAATAATAATAATAATAATACAGTGAAAAATACTGGCGGGCGATATCTATAAAAGTTAGCTCAAGAAGAAAAAGGAACTACTCTATAAACAACCGGATTATAATACCTTTTTAAGTAGTCTGTCAAAACCTTCAGCGGCTTGTGAGCTGCAGACAAGCAGCATTCGCCATAAGAGGCTTAAAGGACCTGTGATTTGATAAAGGATTATATAATTTTTCTGAATTTCTTGCCACCTACGTAGTCCTAAGGGCCTTGTATCACTAAAAGCAAGACTACTTAATTTATTCTAATTTTATGCAATTCTAGTAGATTGCCTTTTGGTTTTCTGTAGATAGTTACACGAAAATTGCAAAAAAAAGTTCAACATTTATCTAACCAACTTAAGGAAAGTTGTAAAGGCCAAATGTTTATCAATATGATATAATGGCATTTGCTGATAATTCTTCATTTTAAAACTTTTCATAGATACCATCACAGCCATAATGCACTCAATTGATTCGGAAAAATAGCTGCCATGGATTGTGTACCAATCAATGTCCCATCATGAAAGACGATTTCTCAGGTTTTTATGAACGAGATAAGTAATTTTATTTATCATCTATGTTAATAAAGCAACTTTAACTTAAATTAGCCTGGTATATGCTTCCTAACAATCCTTTCTGGATGCCGCAAATCTCGAAGTATTCTATTCAGGTTCCTACTCTATGGTTTTAAACCACGCGAATTTTCCTATTTAAACAAGAATCGGCAATTTCGATATATCTCCAGAGACACAAATAATTTCTAACAATTAAGTAATATAATATGAAAATCGTTTCTTTGAGAAACTAAAAACATATATTAGGACAAAAAATTGAAAGTTAAAATTTTTAGGAACAGAAATTTTAATATTTATACTAAAATGGCGAAAACTGAAATAAGAACTTATAAAATATCAAAAGCTGAATGCCTCCCCGTTTCATTCGCAAATTGTATTAAATTTCCATCAACTATGATTTTTAATGTCATTAAACTTATAAAATAAAAAATCGTTTTTCCAGTTTATTATATATACAGTCATATTTTTAAAGAATTACATGACGGAGAGACCCCCGCCTAAGAATCTTATCCGAGGAGACTCCAAATTATCAAGTTAATATTTCTTCTAGCATGCAAACGTCTTCGTAATCTCTTCGCTAATAATCTTACATATTTATCCATTCTTTAAGAAGCTTAACAGGTCCTTTAAGGAAATATTTTTAATAAAACGGACCTCCAAATGCACCCTTATCCTTCCAAAAAATATAAAAAAATAAGAGGTCCAAACCAGGACTAATGCAGGCTGGTTTCCCGAAGTAGACGTCCAGAATTGATTACTTATACAGGTTGAGTATCCCTAATCCAAAATGCTTGGGACCAAGATTATTTCGGATTTTTTATTTTTCCGGATTTTGGAATACATGATATGATCGTATTGGATGGCCTTTTTTAATATTTCCTGTAGTGTCATTTGCCTCATTACCGAAGGTTTTTGTTTTAAAAGTCTTTCTTTTATCTTATATATTGACATTATTTCTTGCTCTGTAATAAATTCACACTGCTCCCGTCCTCCAATGAGTTCATCACATTTTTTTACCATGTCGTTTATAGGCATTTTTACTGCAGTTTTAACAATTTCATCTTCATCGTCACTATCTCCACGATCTCCTTGATTTAAAACCATTTCAGCTATTTCGTTTCAATTTGTGGAATAACTAAGTGAATTACTTTTTCTTGTGATTTGTAAGGAGCTTTCGCACTGTCATTCACACAACTGTAAAGAAACTGACTGGGAGAGTTGGGCATAAACTTTTTATGGATAATTTCTTCTCATCTCCTCACTTATTTGATGATCTGAAGACAAGAAAAATTTATTGTTGTGGGACTGTTAGACCCAATCGCAAAGGAATGCCAAAAAGTTTTGATGGGAAGGTACAGAAACTAAAAAGGGGTGATACTGTATACGTGTTCAAGTAAAAAACGATTTTACGGCAAACGAAACGAAACAAATATGCACAATCCACCTGTAAATGGCAATTTCTGTGATGAACATGGAAATGCTGTAAAGCCAGCCATTTTTCAGGACTACAATCGAAACATGCGATTTGTGCAAGTGGACTAAAAAGGTATTTTTTCACTTAATGAACGTGACATTATTGAATAGTTTCATCATGTCTAAATCACTGGGCGGCACTATGTTCATATTATCCAAAGATATTTTTAAAAACTCAGGACTGAGAAGCGAGTTAACACAATGTTACGGATTTCGGAATATTTCGGATTTTGGAATTTCGGATTGGGGATACTCAACCTGTAATGACAGGAAATGTTTCAATATGTGTTAGTCATTCCAAGTAATTCTCATAAATTCTTAGTTTATCAATGATAGAGAAAAATTAGAAAACAAATTAATAGAGCATTATCAGGTTTAAAATACTAAAAGCGATGTCAAAATCTCTTTCTGACATTATATTTTGCATGTATTTTTTAAATAGGCGAATTTAATAAATGTTAATGTTTATACGCTAATCTGTCTGGATCAACTGTCCATTGCTGAAGGGTAGTCGAGTGGAAAAGAAAATAACCCATTTGTTTACTAGTCTATGTTTAAGCCGAGTTCGGTAGTAATTGTCTCCATGGCAACAATCCGACAAAATGCGATCTAAAATGCAAAAAACGCTATGTTTTAGTTGAGATTCAAGAAAATACGATCAATTATCAAAATTCGGTGATAATCGTTAGAATTTAAATTCTTTTCCCCATAGAACAGTACAGACCTCGCTCCAATATCACAAATTTAAAATATTTTAAAGTATTAAAGAAAACATTCCTGCACAGTGGATTTGAGACTTTCAATGTAAAACAAATAGGGGAAAAAAGTTCCTGAAATCAAACTCGGGACTTAAATCATCACAAAACAAAATATAGCCACGAGGTGGGCCCTGGCAGCACGAGCCTCATACCAAGTTTCATGGAAATCGGTCCATTGAAGCAAAAATTGTTAGTAGAGGCCACACACACACACGCACGCACACACGCGCACACACGCACACACACACACGCACACACACACGCGCACGCTAACACACACAGAGGACCATTTCATAAGGCTATGGTTTCCTTTGGAAACCAGCCTAAAAACAACCGCAATGCTTCAAATAAGACCCATTTTTCCTTTATCACTTCACCCGACACTTTTCTTCCCTCTCGGAACGCGCATATATAAAAGGACCCGCCCGAAGAGACATTTACACCCAAAAGGGACGACTTTTTTAACTTCCTTTTTGAGAAAAGGAGAATCATCAAACACATCCGCCTCATCTGACTACATTTTCTCTCTCGCCCTCCCACCTCTCATTACAACTCCCTCCTTGCTTTCATCTTAAACCAATCAAACGTCTCCCTCCTCTTTTCCTCCCGCCAAACTTCTTCCGTCCGCTACCCCACGCGGCACTTAATGAAAATATTTTTCTTTATCGGCTTGTATTTTTTTACTTCTCCTCCACTTCCTTCTACTTTTCGAATGGCGCTTGCGTGTGCGTGCAGGAGTCCACAAGAGCGTCTCGCTCGCACCATTTCCCACCACTTCTTCCTCTCTTTCCTCTTGGAAATTCTCTCCCGACTCCCTGGCGTTTCCTTCCTCGGAGGAGAATATTATAAAAAATATTCTTCCTTCCTTCCTGCCCCTATCTATCCCTCCCTCCCACTCCTTCCTGTCCTTCACTCCGAGAAGCTTCTTTTTCCCCGTTTCCCTCCGTCTCTTTCCAACCTTCCGTATTTAATTTACACTCATTTCCTCCCATCTTATCGCCCGGTTATTGTTTATACTCGCGTTATCGGTCCATTTCTCCTTTTAAGGAGTGGATATATATGTTCTTTTTCCTTTGCCGGGAGAAAAAGAGACGCCCGACGTTTATCTTTCCCTTTTCAGGATCATCAGTCGGTTCTTTTATCTCTATCATTCTCCCTAATGTTTTCTGCATCGGATGAAAAAATTCTCCTTCTTCCTCCATTTTCTTTTTGCTGTTTTCGTTACTTTGTTTCACTACTGAATTTCCAGTGGGGACCTTTATTTTTTCACGGAAAAGTTTCCTAGTTTATATACAGTGGAAGGTAGCGTAGTATACTAGGAAATTTAGCTGGCCAAATAATGTTTCCCTGTTTTATCCAATGTAGATTAGTGTCAATTTTCAAAGACAGTCTCATGATATACATGATTAATTAAAACTATGCTGAGTTTAATATTAACATTCTTCTATTCTTCTGTAGTAATTAAAATTAATGTGGGAACATTTAAAATAAGTACTTCTTCACTTTAATCAAACGATATCAAATAAACAAACAAACAAACAAACAAATAAATATAATATGCAGCATAATTATTCGAAGTCCGTCATTGATCTTAAGCTGTAGTACATAACATTTTCACGAATTAATTTAATGTTGCCGCTCGATATAATTCGTCAGTATTTGCTCTGAATAGCGATTTGAATAAACGATAATTTTCATTGGAAAGCAATATTTTACAAGTTTATTTTAATATGTGCAACAAAATAATCAGATTAAATTAACAAAACGTGATTAAATCATTTAAATTCTATATTAAATATACACAAAAAAAAATAATGTACGAAATATTTCAAAAGATTTGATGAAAAAATCATGGGAATAATACGGAATCAGGTCTGCTACAAAAGACAGTTTTTCTCATGAAAATATTAAGCTGAATTTACACATTTAGTTACTTGTATTCAATAACTGTTGGTAACATCGATATAATCGCTCCAGGTCTTTTTTCCCTTTCTGAGATTTAATATCGTAGAACAAGCTAATCATACATTTCTTTCATTTTTTAAAAGGAGAATTTGGTCGCCAGAGGGGCCATCGGACACGGCTCAAAGAAAGAAAGAGGGAGGGGGGGGGGGAGAAACGAGCGTGTTCGCGGATTCGTAAAAAACACAGCAGTTGTTCCCTTTTTGTGGAAAAGTTAGCGGAAGAGAAAGGAAAAGGAGGCAGGAGGTGAAAGGACGGGCTCAGAATGTATGTATGCGTGCGTTCGTCTGTCGCTTTCCCTTTCCACCAAGAGAGATTCTTTCATTTTTCTCTCTCCTCTCTTGCCATCTCTCTCTCTCTTTCTTTCTCGAGGGAGAGAGAGATAAAGAGATCTCTTTCTCTCCCTCATCTTCCTCTCCCTCCGTTCTCTCTCTTCCTCCTTTATCTCTCTCCCACTCCTCTACCTCTCTCTCCCTATTTATCAAAGCAGCGTGACCGAATGCTGCTACTAACCCTTTCTCTTCCTTTGTTTCTCACGACTAACTTTTCCGTCGCACTCGATTTCCATTACGCTCGTCTTTTCGGCCGCTTCGAGTCACTCTCTCTCTGTCTCTTTTATTCCCCTCGTTCTCCGTTTCTCACATTTGCCCTTCCGGTCCTAGCCGTTATTGCTTCCCTCTTGTTGTTAGTCCAGTACGAAGATAAATATCGGATGTTTTTGTTCAATTTTTAAACGTTTAAAGGAGTAATTTTTCTTCGAGATTGCGAGGATAACGGTGAAAATGATTATTTAAGGCAAACAAAAATATTTTACGCTTCACCTTTTGTATTTTTTCAGTTTTTTCGTCGAATAATCAAATTTCTAATTATGAGAAAATCTTTTACAGTGAAAAGTTAAACCTCGTGTTCGGGATTATTTGAGCCATCGTATGGAAATGGATGATTCATTAAAGAGTTCTACTGATGTTTTTCAAATACTTTAAGCGTTTAGAGATTTCCAACAAGTAACATTTCCCTTGTATTATTGGTAATTAAAATTCTTAAGTTAAAATAATGATCAAATTGTCAATCAATAATCATTGGTATATATGAGAAACGAATAAAATGTTTACATTTACATTGGTTAATGAAATATCCATTATGCATGTGTGTTACATTTTTGTAAGGAGAACTTCATATTTTTTGTATTGAAGCACTTTTTCTACAAATGTTTAATGTTACTTAAGATATTAAGACCAAAAACTACATAAATGTTTTCATAAGAATAAGTTTACCAAAAATGTCTTACATAAATTATATAACAAATTTGAATGACCTTTAAATTACCGAAAATCTGTTATTTAATTATCGTTCAGCATATGAATGAAAAATTTTGCTAAAGACAAAACTTGCATAAAAACTGACTCACAGATATTTCTACGAGCTATCGTTTTTTCAAATTATATGACGTTATGTGAATCGTATTGTACGCAATCTTGGAAACAAATGTTAAAATAAAATATATTTCGGACGACCTTCCTAGAAGATTTCTCCCATTTTCCAATTATTTTCCAAAGTACCCTTAATCTGCCTCTACGATCACTCGATCCCTTTCTCTTCCTCCCTCTCACAAAATAACCTCCTCTCTTTCTATCTGCTTTCACAAACGGCTTTTATCCTACCGATTTGCGACAAATAATTCTTCCGGTGCGCGAGTCAAAAATTCTCCTCTGCTTTCTCCTTTGCCATTCTCTAGCCTCCTCTCCTTCACCCACTATTTCCCCCCTTATACTCCTCTTACTCTCCCTCCCATTCGTCTTCCTTTCTCTGACTTTCTGTGTCATTTGTTTTCAGGTCATAGGATTTCTCGGTGTATATAGCTTGTAATTTGCATTTCGCCTCAAGGATTCCCCTTGTATGCCCAAAAGAAGAACAAGGAGAAAGGGAGGAGTGTGATAAAGAGGGGACAAAAATGGAATGAGATCTAAGTCATCAGCCTAATGGCGATAATGTTGAACTTTCTCTGTCGAGGACTGTCTCTATAAAGGGCACGACGCTCCTTCCTCTCCTATCCACCTCCTTCCCCTCCTTTCCCTCTCTCTCCTCCTCCCCCGCTCCTCACCGTCCCTTTTGTGTTTGCAGGACGACCGGAAAGTATAATTTTCCATCTGCCGTGTATTACTAAGGAAGGATAACATCGAAGGCATCGGAGATTATTTTCTCGACTCGCGTGACTGCGCCACATTTTATGGGGATAGTGTCAATTATCAGAAAGGTTCTTGATTGAACTAGGGGCGAACTGCTATTGATGTCTCCAAACGCGGCGACATTAAATTTTGACTGTGCGCCGCTATTTTTTTTTAGTTTCGAGCAAATTGCGTTCCTTTAAAAGCTTAACCTTGTGTAATTACGGGAACGACATTTAAAATTTCAATGTCAGAAACTCATCCTTTGCGAATTTCCATGTTTTTCACCGAACAAAAAGGTTAACATTCGCTAAGATGAAAGGAATTCGTTCTAACCAATATGACATACTTCGCGTTGAAGGCATTGTCGAGTTTTAAAAGTTGAAAGTAAGAGAAAGTTAGGTGAAAAAATATAGGTATAACAATTTTGTAAGACCTTCATTATACAAAGTACAACCCTAGGACGATAACGTATACGCGTAATGACTTAGGATCGGTCACGCTACTTTATCGGATGAAATAAACGCAAGAGGATGACCCATCGACGTACGATTATCTGTAATCATAGTTTCACGTGATAACTGGCCCAGAGAACATAACCACGCAAAAGCAATTTTACTGACTGTGAGTCACGAGTGACCTAAAATGGTTCGTCATATTTGATTCCCAGTTTTATTCCAAAACGAGATAACGAAAGGTAAAGAAAATAAATTCAGCAAGTTTCCTTAATCAGTTTTCACTTATTTCTCTGGGGAAATATTATTTCTACGACTTAAATGTGATGGTAATATTATAACGATGGACAGATAACAACAAAACTATTAGATCAGCTACGACTATGACTTTGGAAATTACGCCATCTGGTGATGCTAATTACCTATTGGAGCGAGAGGATCCAACATCGTGATAAAATTTAACTTCGAGGGAATGACATCATAAAAACAGAATTTTGACGATAAATAAAAATTATTATAATGAGTAAATTTTATTATCTTTAATCGCCGGTAGCCTAATAATGTCATTTTAAGCAATGGTATTCCCGTTGGCAAATAGACATAAGTGAAAACAATTTTTGATGGTTGAACTTAAGCGCTCTTATAATATTTCACCCTTAAACCATTGTAATTCTTTATTGTGATAGAATGAAATTACAAAGTTGGCTAAAAGGTCTATTTTACAGAAAATGGTACCAAATTCATTAAGTACAAAATCGTGCGACACATCTTCACGTTTTCGAGATCATCAGTCCTGATGGTTCCCTCAAAAGGAAAACGCTCTGACACGCTCGGTGTCCGCTCGGATATTGCCCTCGCCTTTTCCCTCTCTCCCCGTGATTAGTCCTCAAAACTTTTTCTTTCGGCGTCGAGATCTCCTCCGCTCGTTACTATCCCAGCAACTCCGATTCCCACCGTTCAGACGAGCGTCGCTTTCACTTAATCGCAGCCCATCACTCATAGGATTCTCACGTCGTCCTTTCTCTCGTGTCAACCCCGCTTGCACATTTTAGTGCCATCCGGATATAGTTGTCTCTGAAAACCTTTCATTATCCCGCCTCTAATCCACACATCTCGCTCAGGTGCAATACCGTTCTCTTTCTCACCCGACGCCGTTGCGTGAACTCTGTGGAACGAGTTTCCTTTTCCCAAACAAATTCACACCATTCTGCCAGTTTCCTTCCCTTTTTTCTATTTTATTGGCCTTAGGAGTCGATAAATCGTTAAGAATCATTCGACAATCACTTAAGAAGAGTTTACTCACAGTTTACGCACGAATGAGAAAGAGTATTGATGAAATTGTGTAATTCGATAATTATGCCATACGAAATACCTATGATTAATTACTTTTTACGCTGGATAACTACCTAACGTTATCTTTTTTGTTGACTACAAAACTAATGCGTTTTTGATTTGTAAATATATGGCGAAATATTGCAGATATTTTAATCGCTTCAGAAACGCCAATAATCTGCATCTCTTAACCATCGATAGGAATCACCATGTAACTATGAAACCAATAAATTTAACCGAGTTCAATTGAATTTTTAAATTTGTAAAACTTCCTTTATCCCTTTCAACTTAATAACGGAATAAAGAAAACAAAAAAAAATCAACGCGAACTTTTGCGTTGTCGATTATCTGGTAAAACTTTTGGAAGCGCAGAAATTATTGTGTAATCACAACTCTGCGGTAGTTGTTCGTCATCGATTGGAGAGACGTTACTAAATATTGTACTTCCACTCACACTCAAGACTAACCTACGAGTTCACACAAATTTCTATTAATAAGGAATCCCCTTTTTCCAATAATAACCGCCATTTGTAAGTTAATAGCAACGGAGAATCTTTTCCAATGAATTTCCAAAGGACCCGGAGATCGTCCCCACACCCCTCTCCTTTTTCCATCATGCCGCTCCCTCTAGCCGAAGTGAAAGGCGAGTGCAAATAATCCCCAGGGAACTTCCTAAAGGATCCTGGTTAGTGTTCGGGCGGAGTCATATCCGGTGTCTTCCTCCCACACATGGCTGCGTCCTCCCACTCAAAATGGCGTCAGGAGCCACGGAAAAAGCAGCCGTTAATCACTTGTAATTACGGAGCGGGTCGCCGACTTCTCCGCCCTCCCCCTCCCATTGCCCTTCCTCCCATTTCTCCTCTTGGGTTTGCCAATGAGCATGAGTGGACGCTGCTTAATCCCCCATCCCTTCCATCTACACTCGACCGTACTTGACTCCCTTGGCGACCCTTCCACCCTTTCTGTCTTTCTCTCTCTCTCTCTCTTTTGCTCTCTTGTTCCATATCCCTTTCTCTCCCTCTCTCTTCTATCTCGTCTCTCCGATCTACTTTGAAATCACTTGTTGGGGAGAGCAGACCCTTGATTTTCCAAAGAAACCACCACGTGTGTGAGAACATTTAGGATTCGGTGGCACGGCTAGTTCTAAATGTTTGGACGAATCTAATCACTTGGTTACTGGGAGATTCTTTTTTCCAAATTATTTTAACTTAATTTTATGGCATGTGTACGTAAATTAATGCGGGAAGAAGCCATCCCGAGTGTTTTTATGGTCTGCGATCCATTACACGCCGCGCATTTAAAAATAAATTTATATCCTAGTTATATGTACAGGTTAATAATTCCCCGCAATTAATCAGTGTGTAAAAGTCTACGAACAAAGCAAAGTTTAATAATCGGTCTAGATTCACCTTAACTCATTGATATTATTACGCTTAAGTTTTCGCCGAGATAGGTTGCAGATACCTATCACTGTACATAATGTAAGAACTTGGCATACATTATCAACTAAAACGGCTCTTATTGTCAATAATAGGAAGTTAAATAAATTTTTATAATTGTTTCAAATATAACATTCTTAGCCCCAACATAAATTTTAAAGTCATCCTCGTCCAGTATCTGAATGAATAATATCGCTCAAGATTAAACTTTATAAAAAAATTGTTTCACAAACATTTATACGAGCTATCGTTTTTTCAAATTACATGACGTTATGTGAATCGTCTTGTACGCAAATCTTGGAAACATATGTTAAAATAAAATATATTTCGGACGATCTTCCTAGAAGATTTCTCCCATTTTCCAATTATTTCCAAAATTCCCTTAATCTGCCTCTACGATCACTCGATCCCTTTCTCTCCCTCCCTCTCACAAAATGACCTCCTCTCTTTATATCTGCTTTCACAAACGGCTTTTATCCTACCGTTTTGCGATGAATACTTCCGAAGCTTGAGTCAAAAATTCTCTACTGCTTTCTCCTTTGCCATTTTCTCACCTCCTCTCCTTCACCCCCTATTTCCCTCCTTATCATCCTCTTCCTCTCCTTCGTCCTCCTTTCTCTGACTTTGTGTAATTTGTTTCCAAAATTATTATATCTTGCAGAAAATGATCAACATAGTTAAACAATTTAATGGAGAAATACCACTTCCGTTGATTAGCTTCTAATTGAAATGCATTTGAGATTATTCAATCATTTCGTATGAATGTTTTATACTAATGTGCATATTTATGCAATGTAAACTATAGTCTAATCTTGGTCATTCGTCTTTGAAATATAAAGTAAAATGAAAAACTGTGGTAATATTAAATAAAAACGAGTTTATCATTCCACATCCATATTCACGCAAATTACATAAAATGCAAGGTTTATTCTTTCAAATCAAGTTTAAGTTCAAATCAATGATTCTCGTAAGCGAGTACATATTTACAACATTTATTTTTACGTTTGTATGCTTTACTAGGTCTTTTTTTTAATCGTTAAAATTTAAAATTCACATTTCAAAATTCCTCAAAATATAATTTTTCCGTTTTGGAAGTAGTGAAACTTTTTCCGATACTCAGGTAACAAAATTGAAGAAAGTTCTAAACTAGAATGGAATTCCATGAAAATGAGAAAAAAATTTACACATTGCTAAGAGTTTTAATTGGAATAAAGACGGGATTGTTAATTAAGTAAGAATAAAATGTCCATTGGGGAATCGTAACTTCCGCAAGAAATTTGACTCCCAAAACTCTCATGTTTCATCTCTCTTTAAAGGGCATATTGGAAGGTTGTCAAACTAATTTTATTTCAAATGAGACTATTCGGCATGAAATTACTGAGGTGATAAACTGTATAAGTAATAATAAGGGATTATTACAAAAATGTTTACTACATTTTCCGTTGTTATGAAATATATTTTTTCCGAGACGCTTTAAATAATCAATCTTACAACGAACGTTATACAAAATTTAAAAAATTTTAAATGAACTCTTCAATCGATGAAAAATACTGTTAAGGCTTCACACAAATATAATGAAATTGAGGTGTAAATTCTTTTAAGTTTGAAAGAGAAATAGTTATTCAGGAGGTATTATTTAAAAGATTTACAATCTAATAAAAATATTTTAATATCTATTTGATTAAGAGATTTTGATTTATACTCAGCTTTTACCTTTCTTATTTTAAAGTACTGGCGCTCACAGTAATGATGCATATTATCTTTAATGACAATAATTAACTACCCTGGGCTAAAAAAACAAGAGAACGAAGATAAACGAATTAAATTAATCTCATATTCTCTTAGGGAATATTATTTTAGAATTAATCATTAAATGTTTTTATCCCTCTCTACATTTTACTCAAAGAGTTAAATCAGATATTTCCTAATTGCAGTTCAGTAATTTAAACTCTGCTGGATGAGGTATGAAAAATAAAGGTATTTTACATTTAGAGATATATTTACACCGTGTGATTTTATGCCTAGCTCTACTATTTATTACCACTTCCAGGGGCAACAGAGTCGTAGGAGAATTTTTGTACTTAAACTTAATTCGGAGATAGTGTACTAGACTAGCCCAGTTACATACTATTGAGTATCTCTTTCGCCATTTTTGGTGATTTTATTGTGTCTGTGAGTGTGTGTGTTTGTATATTATAATAAATCTACATATTATTAGAAAGAGAGAGGCGAACTGAACTGGATATTACCTGAAGAGGGAGAGCATGATTCCATACGGGTTAGAAGGAAAACTGGAAGGAAATAGAGAAAGAGGAAGGAAACGGTTTCAGATCCTAGATGACTGAAGAGTATAAGCAAATGAAGAAGATTGAGGAAAATAAGACCATATGGAGAACCTTGTTTAATTATTCATTATTACAGGCATATCTACAGACAGTCGACCTACAATACTCACACGCATACACATACGTAAAATTATGGAGGGCCATTTGGAAAATAAGAATTCATCCTATGAAACCCTTAGCTAACCAAATTTGGAATAAAATGCTGATGGAGATGAAAAAAACACTGGCTCGAAAAGTAAAAATGAGTGAGAGACATAACGGGGAGGAAATCGAAGGGAATCGAAAGGATGGAGAAGAATCTGGAAGATGAAGGGTGAGAATCTGAGAGGATAGGGTGAGAAACTGAGGGCAGGACGCTTGAGAAAAGGGCAGGAAGAATGAGAGATTGGAACGTGAGAGTGAAAGAGAAGGAAAAGAACATAAGAAAAAGGAGAAAGAGGAAGATGGAGGTGGCGGATCTGAGAGGGAACGTGATGGCTAGCAACACCGGCGGAAGGGGGATGTATGCGACGAGAGCAGTGGAGAGATAGGGGAGGGAGAAGAGAACAACTCAACACAATTTCACGCTTACCTAAGCCTGATGTTTACTGTTTCGCTCGTTTTGGAAAGGGATCGGAAGGAGGGGGTGAGTTAGCGAAGGAGAAGTGGGTGGGAGAGAAAGATGGGAGTGAAGGGAAAATGAACGCGTAAGGGGATTGCTGCAAGCAGAGAGAGAGAGAGAGAGGATATGCGTGTGTGCGCGCGAGTGTGTGTGTGTGTATGGTTTTAATAATTTATTTTGTTTTATTTCTTGAACGTGTTCATTCCTGTAATAAAAATGACAAGGAAATAAGAGAGAGCAAAAACTTCAAAAACTTTACTTATGAAAAATTAGGAAGACGCTGAAGACAAGTGAAGAAGAGCAGATGGTGAAGATTTAGAGATACGAGATGAAAGAGTAAATGACGAGGAAATATTGAAGAATGCTGCCTAAATGAGCGGCAAGTTTCATTCTGAAGAAAATGACTGCGCTGGGAGATGGATAGCGAGGAGGGAGAAAAGAGATTGGGGTATAAGATTGGAGGATAGGGGAGGGAAGGGGCCGGATTATGAAACAGGCGGATATCGAGAAATGGATGACGGAAAGGATAAGAATGAAAAAGGGGCCGAGGAAATGCAATTAAAACAAAATCGTGAAAATATGAGAAGGGGAGTAACAGAATTGTAGAATCGAGAAGAGATAAGTTTAAAGTCCGCAGTCGTATAGATAAGTCCTCAGATGTCTTTACTTACCACACTGGTTTGTTTTACACATAGAGGACGCTCGTCCATAGTAAGATTTAGGGTAAGAAAATTACCGTGAGAACGAGTTTGCGTTATTGTTATTTCTGTTAATATGACCATTGCAACTGGATTAAAGAAAAAAATCTGATAAAAGTTAGCTTCATAGCTTGTATAGTACATAAGAAAGGGAAAGGAATTAAATGACAGGAGTGGTAGAAAAGTAAAGGTAATCCATAAAACGTACTTAAACGTTGAAGCGAAGATACAAATACGTAACAAACGAGATGGAAGAAATAAAAGAGAATGCCTTAAATGGGTGAATATAAAGATTTGATAACAAAGCACAACGAGGAAAATGACTAGTGCAAGAAGATGAGGGAGAAAAATCAGAGGCATATAAGAAATATTGTCGTCTTCTCTATAAATGAATGGACTATATACGCTCAAAGGCCTATAAAACGGGATGTAGCGAACGTGGATCTATAGTGAAAACAGTTTAGACAGTGTTTATGTCACTCAAATATCTTTCTGACTCTTACGTAAACGACGTTCAAGTACTTATGATTTTTAGAAGAAGTTCTTTTTAAAGGTAACGCGATTCTGCATTTCCATGGCACTTCACTATTTGTGCCTCTTTACAGAACAGTTTCAAGCGAAATTATACTTTCACCAATATTTTAGAATGGATATCAATAATTCATTACTGTACGATCTATGGAAACCGAGATGTCGCGCATTTTTCAAATAGATGCAACGGCGCAGCAATGACTATAGGCTTGAGAGCGCTGAATTAGCACAATGAAACCTTTTTAACAGGTGCTCATGCAAATCACCCTAATTACTCCTAAAATTACAATCGTTTAAGAAAATTTTTATCGAAATCTTTTATTTTACCTATCAATCTCAAAATATTAACTCTTTTCATCGTTGTCAAAATGATAAAAGATGAATGAGTATGCAAGGAGTAAGAAAAAGAAAAAATAAGTTTTTCGAAACGGTTACGTTGGAAAAAGATCTGATATACTCCCACACTGGAGAGGAACCGAAATTATCGTCTTTCTCAACGCTTGCCATGTCATTAGTTGCTTGGCGAAGTTTCGGCGCACCTTTGTGTGTGCGCGCTTTCGCCTGAAAGGGAGTCAGGATAACCTCAAACTCCGTGACTTCAGTAAAGAGTTAGGGAAGCAAGGATGCTCCTTGAGGGAAGCTCGATGGTAAAAATATCCCATAATTCCATCTTTCGGTATTGGAGCAGTTTGATGATAATGGACTGCTTGCTTTGGAGGAGGGAAACGTCGGATTAGGGCGATGATGGAAGGAGGAAACGGAGTCCCAAGTTAGGATTCGATGCTCGCTTGACTGCACAAAACGGCCTTGTCTTCCTCTCCGTTCCTCAATCCCGCCATGTCCCGCTCTTTTCCTCCCAGTCCTTTACTTCGTATCTCACTCTCTAAAAAACCTCCTATCTTGGTTTCCTGATTCAATCGGAGAAATTTTCGTTTGTGTTGATCTATAATGAAGGGAGCGATACCGACAGGGGAGGGAAAACGACGGTTTTTGTCGTTAGCTAAAAACAGAAACAACTAGAGAGGTCCCAAAAGCTTGCTTGCCTTGACTATTCTGCGGGAATATTCGTGCACCTAACGTTCTCTTTCGGCATGAGTTCAATGGTTTAGAAAATTAGAAAATAATAGTAGCAGCGTTGCTAGATTTCATCAGCAGTATAGTAAGATGAGAAGGAGTGCTTGATGCCCATGTGTGAAAAATCTATGATATATAACTACTACTTATCAAAAGGCTAAGTAAGAGCGACTTGCCGTTACTATTCTCTTATATTATTATCTGTATTAAATACAAGGAATACGTTCCTAAAGTCATTTTCAATTCATAGGGACAGGCTGCAATTTTCAAATTTCTTAGAAAAAGTAAAAAAAAATTTACACATTCCATCGATTTTGAATTATTATAAAAATGTTCTCAGTGCATAAGTATACAAAAACTCCGATGACTTTGCATTTTAAAGAAATCACTTTTGTAATTAGATGAAGGATTCGTAGCTTTAATGAATCAATTACAATATTCACTGTCACCATTTCTCATTTGCATATCCCGTTATAAAACTGAGCGAATCACTTGATTTACTAAGCTAAATTTCTGATGGTTAGAGTATAATTATTATCAACGTTTCATGCAAAAGCACAAGTAATTTGTAAGAATTTTGTCCTACAAGCTTAAATTAAATAGGAAATATTTTAAATATCATCTTCCTATCGAGTTACTTATATACCGAGTCAAGTTATCCTAAACTGAACATCATATTCTTCTAAATAAAAAATGTAATTTTATGTGCCATAAACTCCTAGTTGCTGCGTTTAAAATCAACGTTGCAAGATTTGTAATTAAACATCCGCTCATAATTCGATATAGTTTTAATTAATCTATTTAAACATAAATGTTTTGATCATATTTTGCATTCGTTTGGTGTATCCTGAAATCTGAAACTATAACTTTGAAAAAATTATAGTTATATGAAATGTATGCTCACTCGAAATGGCACTATTATTGGCCGTAAATGTCTATAGCTTTTCCTAGAGAGGTCAGTACTTGAGGTAATCTGCCAAGTTTGCAAGTAGGCTAATAATGCCGGCACCCTGTCTCCTTCCTCCCTTCAGTGTAAATATTTGCGTGAATGTGTGCGTGTGCGAGGATAAAGAAGTACCAGAGGACCCACTTAATAATTCATTATCTCCACGAGCGCCTTATAATAGCAAAATGAAAGAAAAGCTGTTTATAAGGCCACGAGTTCTTAGCAATGAGGAAATCGATGAACGAGATAGAGAGAGAGAGAGAAGTTTGCGAGCTTTCTTATGTTATTTTTGTCATGGAGTCACATTACAATATGCTTCCGTGTTCTTGAGCTCCGAATACAGTTAGTATGCAGTTAATATGCAATTCTTATAGTGGGTTACTTATCAACCTATAAATTAAACCTTTTACTAAAGAACAGTTTGATTATTTTACTCGTGTATAATGCAATTCCTATGAAACGCATTTATCATCCATTTAATTAAACATTTAGCAGGTGGCACTAATGTAGATGACAAATTACAACAAGGCTCGTATCAACTTTAACAATGAGGAAAGTTTCATCAAAGCGCACCGCAGCTATCAAACCACCAAGGTCGACGCAATAAGATAGATAAAGAAATGATCAACTTTCTTCGCGAATCACTTATTTTCTCAAGGAAGGCAGATTCCAGTTAAAGGAGTGAAGATTCTGCGTACAAATGTAGAGTCGATTTCAGTGATAATAAATCGAGAAAAGCCCTCCTAAATGAGTGAGCAAGAGTTATTGGAATTTCCCGGTGCGCAATAAAGGGCAACCGAGAGAACCAATGTGTCACTGGAAGTGAAATAGACAGAGGGAGCGTGAAGGAGGGATAGGGAAAGAAAGGGTAAGGAAGAAGGATGGGAGGGAAGGGAAAAAAGCAATAAAGCAAGAGATACGAAGACGCATTGATGGCAGGCGAGAAGGAAAGGGTTGAAGAGGGCGAGGAAAGAGATTATGGAGGGAGAGAAAATGAAAAAACAAAAGAAACGAATAACGCAATGAAGATAGGAGTTGATGGGAAACGTTTAACTGAATTTGCACGGCTCTAAGAAGATAAAACTCCTGCCAGTTTAAATAATAGTGATTACTTGGAAGTATAAATAAAAATAACAGACGAGTTATGGGTTACATTTGAATCGCTTTAACGAAACTATATTAGCATACGTTAAAACCTCAATCATAGAAAACCAATATAACGTTTGCACGAAGTATATATGAGTCCTTTGGAAAGCATGCTATTAAACTAATACTATCGTGACTTAGTAACTGCAAGACTTGCTATTACTAACCGTGAATATTTCAGTCCCATGAAGTTTGTATAAAAGAGACTTTACTGTAAAATATTTTAATGAGTAATGCTTTCAATGCATCGCAAAAAATTAATGTGAAAAAACATTCGATACTAAAATATTTTCCATAATTAATCACAAATGATGATTCATTAACAACAATTCTACAATAATGTTTTTTAGGGAAACGTTTTAACCAAATATAACGGAGGGGAGCCAAATAGCACGAGAATCGAAATTCCGCAAAGGAAGATTTTTTATTCCCGAAACATCGTTTCCATCGACGCCCGCAAGTGGGTGCTTACTTAAACTTTTACTTTACGACAGCAAACGTAACGCTTCCCTCGCGCTCTCGCCTTGATTACTTTTCCCAACCCTCAAAAACATCTTCAAAATGTCTTTCCGATGGAAGTAAAACAACGGCGACCGTTAACTCCGCAATCTTTCCCTCCCCATCCACCTCCTCAATCCCTCCGCCCCGAAAGTTAACGTATACGTTTCCTGATCGACTTACGGGACCGGAAATGGTTCTAGAATTAATAAGGAGACGGGATAGATTGGTGCGGAAACATAAATAAGGAGATGATCAAGGGAGAGAATGGAAAGAGGAGGTCTTATATCGAAGGGAAAGAGAGGAATAAAAAAAGGGAAGACGGGAGGCGCACTGAGTAATGGATGCGGAAGTAAATGAGAGATGGGATGGCATTTGGGAGTTGGGGATGGGGGAGGGAGTAGTGGGAGAGGAGCCGTGGAGAAGTAGAGATGGAAGAGGGAATGGCAGGGGAGTATGGATGAAAGAGGGAGAGGCGAGGGAGTTGGGGTGGGAGAGGGAGTGGGGAACATGGAGGAAAAGAGGGAAAGAAGGGGAGGAGAGGAGAGAGGAGAGGAGGAAAAAGAAGGAATATGGAGAGCGGGCGGAGGAGGAGGGTAGCGGAGAGAGGATGGAAAGGAGAGACTGGGGTGTGGGATATGAGAAAGTGGGAGGATGGGTGGGGACGAGAAATAAAGGGACTCGGAGGGAAGAGGCAGAAAAAGAAGAAGAGGGAATAGGGGTCGACAGAAAGAAGGTTGCTATTTAGGGAGGAGGGGTGTGAGGGGTGAGAATGGAGTGATCTCGGGCATGAAGTGGGACTCCAATTTTATTTTTCTCGTGGGGTGGGGAGAGAGACAGAGAGATGGAAGGGGACTAAAAAAAGAAGCCTTGCATCTCAAACGAGAGGATACACGACGGGACGACAGAGAGAGGGAAGAAAAAAGGGCGAGGTTAACGAAGGTTAACTAATGAAACGCAAAATGGGAGAGAGAGGAGGGGTTTTAAGGTGGAGGAAGAGTGGAAATTAGAAATAAAGAAGAAAAGTGGGAGGGAGGGAGAAAGAGGAGACGGCATAAACGACTGTTTTGAGTTGGAAGCAGAAGGATGGGTAAATTTGGTATAATTTTTGGTTCAGGGGGGAGGGGAGATGGAGAGGGAAAAATAATGGGAGAGAAGAAGAATGAGGGAGAAAGGAGAGAGAAAGAGGGGGAGAAAGGGGGAGAGAGGGGAGGAAGAGAGAGGGAGGAAGAAATAGGGAGAGTGAAATAAATATGGAGATAGGGAAAGAAAGAGGCAGAGAGGGAAAGAAAGGAGATAGAGGGGAAGAAATAGGGAGAGAGAGGTAAAGGAAGAGGCAGAGAGGGAAATGAAGAGGCACCGAGGGAAATAAAGTGGAAGAGGGACAGGAGAGAGAGAGGGAAAGAAAGGGAGATGGAAAGAAAGAGGGAGAGAGGGAAAGAGTGAAAGAGATGGAGGGAGGGAGAGAGAAAGAGGGAGAGAGTACAGGATGACGCGTAGATAGAGGGGCGTGAGAAGTAGTAGAAGTGTGTTTAGAGAGAAATGGGAGGGAAAGAATAAGAAGAGGAAGATGAAAGCTGTGTGGAAGATATGATGGATTGAATGGGAGAACCGAAAAGCGCGGTGAAAGAGAAGAAAGGGGAGGAAAAAATGGAAGTGGAGAGGAAAATGGGATGGGAGGGCGAGATAGAACGTCGAAAATACAATAATTGGATTGCCCGTTTTATATGAGTCGGCCTGGGTGGAGGAAATGTAAGTGGAGGCGGGGGTGCGAGTGCGTGCATGTTTGTGTGCGTTGCGAGGAAAAAGAGGATGAAAACAGAACGGCAGAGGAGATCGAGAGCGAGAGTGAGCGAATCTGGTAAATCGCCATAAAAAGGGATTGGCGGTCAGTTCGAGGAAGAAGTGGTGCCGAGGATTTGATTAGGTAAGTACATTCAAAAGATTAGGCTTTTATTTTTATTCGCTGATGTTTATTTTGGCGATCCAAGCGATTTCAGGTATATATATATATATATATATATATATATATATATATATATATATATATATATATATTAGCTTTAATTCTTCGATATCTTTTTTACGCTAACATATGACCTGAGATTACTGAATCGATTTCCGTTTGCGACAAGGCTGTAGAATAATTCGGAACCTCTATTACGATTCAATTCCGAACATAATCGGTTCTTAGTGGATTAAGTAGGTGTGTATTGGAAATAAAACGTAAAAAAATGGTATAGTCTCCAAAATGCATTCCATACGGTCTTGTTATCATTGAGGATATTTCATTAACTGATCCATCTCTTAGGCGAAATGTTTAAGCATAATACTATCTATCAATTCCTCATTAAGCAGGCTCTCATTAAAGTTTAAATGCGCTGAAAAGCGTAATGCAATCGTAAAGGAAAAATTGAGTAAGGGACAGACATTTTTTATATTAATTATCATCAGATAAATCCGATTTTTACTGATAATACTCGAGAAACTAATAAAGACTGGGCTGCTCACATTTCTCTTCCCTCCGAAATTTAACTTCTATTAATTTTTACAATTATTAATATCTCATTTCTCCTTTAATCAATAGTCGTACTCAATTGAGAGAAATTAGGAATGAAGATGAGAGGTGCGAATAACCGCGATCGCACATTCTCTCAATTATCCGAAACGGAATCAGGTGTGAAATCAAAGCTATCGTTTTTTCATGTGCACCTTGCGATTTGAGATCCTCATCTCTCTGAGTGGTACATAAGGATATAATTTACATAATGCTTGGTTACCCAGCAGGGCTCCTTTTCTTCGACGCTTGGATAAAATAAAAATGCATTATTCGTATACCTCTTGGTAACTGATGGGACCGCCTCACGTTTTATTTTCCCCTTTCTGGGGCGAGGAAGCTTAGAGAAAAGAAGACGCAACGAAATTGCCCCTTAAGTATTTCCACGGAGGTAGACGGAAGAGGGGGGGGGATTCTCAGGGGGAGAGGAAGGAGGGAGTGAACGAGCTAAAAGGAAAAGAAGAGAGGGTCGATAGAGGGAGAAAAAAGAGGAGGAGCAACCCTGGGGTGCAATTACTAAGAAAAAACCAAATGAATAACGCAGATCGTCAAACGCTAGCGGGAAAGATGAAGAGGGTGAAAGAAGTAAAGAGGAAGAAATGGGAGGAGAGAGAGAGCTGAGAAGAAGGAAGGAAAGGGGGAGTGGAAGATTAAAAAGGAAACCGAATAAGAGTGAGAGCCATATAATAAAACGATATTTCTTTTCCTTTCCCTAAGACAAATATTTTATGAAAATTTCTGAAAAAATAAGTGAAATATGTGGAATATTAGGAAAAAATAAATAAAAGGTAAGGCAAGAATTGAAAATTAACGTTTAAACTTTGTGGGGGGTGAGCGTTTCCTTTTGAATACTAAAAATAATAAACGTAGGAGTGTTTAGGCTAAATTTCAGGAGAGGTGGATACCAAACCAGGATAGAAAATGGAGCAAAAATTACAACCAACCAAGTAATTTGTGATTTTCTTGGTAGAGGATTACGAAATATTTCATCGCGGGCAAAACTCATGATTATAATTAAGATACTTCTAAAGCAATATTGCGATAAATATTTCCATGTACCGTTTTTCGTGTATTTTAATTCAATTTCGGAGGGAACGAATGGTAGCCAATTAATTCACTTTTAAATTTGATATTTTTTCATCGCAGACATTTGAAGGAATTTAAAACGGACGAAATGCATTTTTCATTTCACCGTTAATGAAAATCCGGACGTATCCTATTGCTTTAATAAAAATGCGCCCCAAAAAAATGAAAAATCTCCGGAGCTTTCCGATTTTTTTTCCAAAGCAAAAAGCCAAAAAGATAGTATCATCACGCACGCTTCACTTTAAATCTCGTGAAATTGCTGCGATATATTTTTTTGCCTTAATGGTCGATCAAGGAATAAATTCGGAATATATTTCAAACACTCATTTTCAAAAACTTAGTTAAACGGCTCACTAAATTTGAAATAGCTTAGAAATTTAGCACTCTCAAATTATGATTCTTTTTTTTTGTGAAATAATTATGATTTACTCACAACATGGATAATTCGTAGGGCATGATACCCTCTCGTGGGTGTGTGATACTCACCTGAAACAAAAGAAAATGATGTTAGGAAAAACATTGCATTAATCAATATTTGAGAATAATACATTATAAATTAAAAATAGTAAAATACTTACACATAACTTCATCAATATACTACGAATTGCATTTAGAAATCTATATAAATAAAACACTAATTCTGTCTGTCTGTCTGTGATTCGGTTTGTTCGGGCATCACTTGAAAACGGCTGAACAGATCAGCACGAAATTTACATAGTGTTTACAGTATGGTCTAAGGGTTTACAGCGGGCTATTAAAAATTTTATTCGCCATCTTGAACACAATGGCGGTCATAAAACAACCTTTTCTCTGGATAAACTCAACGGATTTTCACGGAACAAACTTTAAATAGCTTCTAGCACTACATAAAAGTCGAATAGACATAGATCATTGCATCGGCCATCTTGAAAGAAATGGCGACCATAAAACATAATATATAAAAAGGAATGTCTGTATATATGTATGTTTATATGTCCCTTATACGTTTTTACATCGTTGAAGCTATCGAACTCAAAAGTTTCATGGGCCATCCTATGGACAAAAGGAAGAAAGTGGTCTAGGTTTGCAGACTGTGGGGTCTCTTATACCCCATGGGGCCAACAAAATACTATATCCATAAAAATGCATGGGAAATGGTGTGGAGAAACCCCAAAATGCCATGCAGACCTTTACTGATGTGGATATAAATATACCTAAATATTAACTTACGATCACGGGAAATGGATTATTTTACGCAAGAAAGACTGAATATTTTAATTCTGTTATTTAGTCGTATTACATGTTAAATCGCTCGAAATTATCCTTTAAGCTCAAAATTTATTAACATTTTCCAGGCGGCAACAAAGCTAAATTTCTTAATTGTTGTCCTCCTCAAAGGGAGATAGCCACGTAAAGATTAATGCAAGGAAAGTCCACGCCGTAGCAAGCCGTAGAAGAAGAATAGCCAACGCCAAGATAAAGGGTACAAATGGATTAAATATAGTCTATGAATAATTTTAAAGTGAGTTAAATGACTTTTAAGGAATATTATAACATTGTTATCTTTTACAATTAACATTGAAAGATTTATCGCAACATAAATCAATACATCTACTTACATTTTTCCATAACCAAGATTTTGTTTATTGTTTACGTTTTGGCTAATAGTATTGACATAATCCACATAATTTTATTTTTGCTTTAAAGGCTTCGGTGCATCTATCCATGTGGATATTAAACAAGACGTTAATGCGTAAATATATTAATGGTAAAACTTTACAATACAATAGATAAAATATAAAATGTTAATGTAAACGTCGCTTGTGTAATTAAGGAATGGGGAACGAAAATTCGGGGCTTATGGTGCACTCGAGGTAATTTCTATTTTAATAAAACTGCTCGATTATGCCAAATATTCCTGGAAAAGCAGTCTGCCTTGATTATATGATGGATTGGCCATTGAGATACACCCACGAGCATAAGCCTGACTAAAATTTTTCAATAGTGTCTTTTGGTGGTAGTTAAAATTCTGCGTGAACCTCTTCTCGGAATAGCACATTTGAGAAATTTGGAGGCACCGACAGCGCGGGGCCCCGAGAAATAAAAATCATTTGCTACTTAAAATAAAATTCTTTCCCGATCGAAGCCGGGTAACTCCAGCTAGTATTTAACAAAATGTTAAAGTTAAAGGCCTCTCCAACAGTTTATAAAAAGGTTCGTAAAACTACATGCGTAGCTCGGCTACAAAACAGCCTTCATCAATAATGATACACTGGCAGGAAAGTACATAGTAGAATATACTATTGGCGGATCACCACTGATGACTGCTGCTTTGTAACCGGGGTACCCATCTGATTTCCAAACTTTTTACGACTGTCGGATAGACAGTTTTTAATACCTGTGTCGGTATAGTTTCAGCGAGAAACAGGCAAGGTGAGAGGAATCGACCTTGTTACGGCAAAACGGAATATCTAACTTGAAATCGAAACAACCTCCGAATAATATTTTACAAGAACTTCACAATCAGACCTCGTATGACAAACGGCATAGACAATGAAAAGGAAGAAAAAGAAGCACAGGGGAAAGTAGAGACTTTATAAAAAAATCCCATATGAGAAATAAAAGTAAAAAATGCTTAAAATTGCCGCTTGATGAAAAAGGAAACGATTAGGTGATAAGGAGAGGAGAAATGAAGGGAGTGGATAGGGTAGGAAGAGAAAAAATGAGCAAAGGAGGGGACACGTCTCTGAGAGGATCACTCACCTTCGTATTGATAAATGCGAGGGAAAGTTATTAACACGCATAAATTGAGGATTCTGAATTTGAAAAGTTAAGAGGCAAAATAAAGCTGAGGTCGATAGGTAAGGAAAAAGGAAACGAGAAATTAGGAGCGAACGGCTGATAGGAGAGAAAAAAATACAAAAAAGAGGGAATGGAAAATGGGGAGGTAGCGAGGACAGTGGGATATTTGAATGCGCAAGTAAAAATTGACTGAGAACACTGATAAACAAAGTTTCAGAAGAGATTAAATTCACGAGAAAAATGAGATAAAAGGACATATTTAGCTGAGAAATAGGATAACGGGGACTAATAGAAGACTACTGTAAAATTTATAAAGCGGAACGCACAAAATTTATCCGAGTATGTATCGACCAATTTGTGTCTGCCGCCATTCATTCACGACTAATTTAATACAAACCGAAAAGTCATGTTTGATGCATAACTTTGAAAGAATAGAACAGTCGTGCCATGATGCAGGTCAAGGGTCATAAACACGAATGGAGAGACTTAAGCAGGAATCTCAGTTAGATAAACGCCAAAGGTATAAAATAAATGGAAATGAATCCGCAGCCGACAGGCCAATGTCTCATGCCTCGAGAGTCTCGTGATTCTAACCTGGAAAGTTACTTTTTTCATCTTTGAGCCGCGAAACCACCGAAAGGTTTCACAATTTATGCACAATCATTTTGGCTCGGTTTGGAATGCTCTGTAGAGCACGGTGTTTAATTGCGAATCGAAAAAAGCTACATATAAAATATTTATCGGCAAAGAGTTTTGATCAAATACAACAATACTGAAACGTATAAACTTTGAAGAAAAAAGGTTCGAGTTCATCTAGAATTAAAGAGTTTGCAATCACGCAACTTACAAAAGTTGATAGATAAAGAAACTCTTACAAGTAAACTATACATAAAAGTAGTAATAAAAGGATAAGAAGAAAGACTTCGCAATGAAAAATTGTTTTCATTGTGACCAAAAGTTTATAAAGGAAACCATAGAGGAAAAGATATATGAGGTAAAGAATGAATGAAAGGGAAGGAAGGATACATGGAATAGGATGGAAAGAAACGAAACGAAAGCATCCGAAAGATAAAAGACAAGAGAAATTACAGAGCTTTAATTTCGGCCGAGAGTGACACCTATCGAAGGGCAGGAGATGGGTGGAACTGTGTGGGATACGTCTTGCGATGTCGGTCTGGGATAGAACGTGTCTCGCAGAGTGGAGAAGGAGGTGGGCGTCGGGTGAAGGGGTGTAACCGGGCGAGAGATAGGAAAGGGGAAGGAGGAGCGTGGGAATGCTGAAGGATCCGCAAAGAACAAAAAAGCGCGCGTGGGAGATTACGGCCAAGAGACCGAACAAGGTCGCAGAATGACGTAGATCTAGTTTCGGTGTCTGAGAAAACCAATTTCCGGAACCTCACTGCCGTTACTAAGGATTCAGGGAATAAAACCGCTAGGACCTTATATTTTGGCACCGGAGACTCGGCGATTGCGGTGTTGTGATTTTTTAAAGTTGATATTTGATAATTTCCGGAAAATAGGAGATTTCAATCACTGCAGACCGGATAGTACCCAAATAATGATAATATAGTACGTGGTAAATAAAAAATTAATTTTAGTGGTCTATATGCTTCTAAAATTGCTAGTTATCAACAAAGAAATATCCGCAAACTTGCGCATGAATAATATTTAGGCAAAATGTGTGATTCATCCGTCACAGCAAAGCAGGATATTCGAATCCTTTCCGCATGATAGTTTTTTTGCACGTTCGCGTGCCTGCGCTGTATTTAGTTCAATTAGAGATTGATTTATTAAAAACTTGAACTGAAGATATAGAATTTGCATTTATTTAAAAAAAGAATTTAATTCATATGTAAATGTTCTTGAATGAAAAGAAATATTTCATCTTCCGTTGCGGACAATTTCATTCCTCGACCCTCACTAATTTAGATTCCTGCAAGTTTACGAGTATAACAAACTATTCACTCGCTTTTAAGAAGGACAAATAAGACGCGGTGGTAATCTCGGAATAATGAATAATTTAAAATACCTTCTAAAAGTTTCTGTACGCGAGATATAATATTGTGTGCGCTATCTATCCCGAAGTCGTGATCTCAGGATTATACCATAGGGAAACATTAACCTACTACAGCGATCATTACAAAAGATGGTTCTTACACCTTAATGAAGTTATACGCTAGTAAGGTACTCTCACCCGCTTCTCCTTCTCTCTCTCTCACTCCTCTTTTTCCATCTCTCCCCTCCTTCCGGAGAGACGGAGGAAGTTTGTGAATTCCAGGAGCGGCGGGTAATTAGCTATTCCAACGGCTCACGAATAACCGTGAGAGGAGGCGAGGTAGGTCTAGGCAAACTTTTGTCAACCAACACGAGCAGAGAGTTCATATCTTGAGAAGTTGCATGCATGCGTGGCTTTCCGTGATTACATTAGGCATTTGTTCGGAATACTACATTCTGCGCAGCTAAATGAACGTATGTCATTAGCCCAAAGTAACAAATGATAAATGCATTAGTCCCTCGGGGCACAGATATCGCCGATTATAATTCTCGCCAAAGAGGGTGTTGCACGAGGAATTAAAAAAATACTATCGCAAAAGTTGACCGACTTTGTTAACCATACAGGATATCACTAAAAATATATGCATATTTATTCACCTACATATGTATTTACTTATAAAGCATATGGATGGTGGAACATTTTTACAACACTTATTTTAAGGGCGCAAATGTTCGAAATTCCTACCATCAGCATCAATTCATTAATGACAACGACCAAACAACGAAACAGCAGTACAAAAAATTAAATCTCATGCCCCAACTCCTTCGGTGTTGTTGACTTTTTGGTGTATATTTTGTTCTAATAAGTTCTTCACAAGTAAAGGTGAAAATGAAAATTAATTTTTATGTTCAGTGTACAAACGATTCACATGATGATCTGGATCGTCTTCACTCATATCATGCACCTCTCGGTATGTACGATATTTACCTGACAGCTTACAAAATTCCGCAAGCACAGCCTCAGGGACATTCTAGGTGATCGCGTGAAAACCTTCAGCACCTTGGCGACACTGTCTCCAAGAGCTTGATGCACATCTTGCACTCTACCGACTATCTCAAATTTATCAAGTAACCTTGAAATGGTTTAACATGTCAGTAATTCAGCTTCAGATTCATGTATCCAATATATTTGCACCTCTTTCATGTTATCTATTCTCCAATAACATCTTAGATTATACCTACGTTGCTTAAAATATCAACAATAGTGTGATATTACATTAACAACTTTAAGCATTATTACTGCAAATAAATATCAATATCCATCTATCTAGATTTTAAAATGTTTTATAAAGGTTTTGAGACTGTCTAAGATTTTAGAGCCCTGTATTTTTATATTATAACAGGTATAAAAATAAAAATGTTAATATATTTCAATAAATATTAAAGAATTTCAAATAACACTGACTTGCACGATTTAAATATTCATGAGAATAATTTGGTTTGATTAGTTTTAATAATCTGAGTTACAAACGTGTCTTTATCTCATAATACATTCGTGTCAAGCAAAAAAAAGACAAAAGAATAACTCGCTATAAACTTTTGGAGAGCATTAAATAATCCAAACAACTACCTGTAATGACAAACATGAAATGTATTACTTCGCAAAGACCACAAGAAAGCAATTAAACGTTGAAAAATATTACATTCACTTAAAAGAATATAAAAAGCCTTTATTTTTTAACCGATTGCTATTTGTAAAACCGACAGAATATCTTATGTGAATGTTTGGAGGAATCTTCAAGGCGGATTCTTGGATATTAATTCGAAGTGATTGCGCCTCGATTCTCCGGTTCAATTTTCTCGTCGTCATTTAAAAGTCGAACTTCATAGTCGAGTTCTTTCCAAATATTTGCCGAGTAAACACTGAATCTTCCCTAGGAATTCATTAAAACGGCTCTCATAAAGTTCATTCGGGATTTTTAAATCACACCTGAAAACGACGAAATTTGCGTATGCTTTAGAAATTATTTAATGCCACTTAAATCGATTTTTGTTGTTTTATTAATTTCCATCCACTGACGAAAAAAGCAGTTTCGAAAAAGTACAATGGTGGTAGTTCTTATAGCAGTATACTCAGACTATGTGTTAGCATCAAGTACTGCATCAGCGCGGTTTTGTAGAAATGCACAAACGCGTCCTATATCCGCATTAAAATTCTTAATTTTAGTAATATTAAACGTTGGTCTCGTTGGAATATAAGCAAAAAGAAAAAGAAAATCTATATATCATTTAAAGCATATTACTTTTGAAACTATGATTAAAAACTAAATCCTGAATGACTGGTTGAAAAATAATACGATATTTCAATCGCATAACTAAAGTTCTAAAAATAGGTCCTCTTAGGAGTAACAGTTCTGAAACTTTTATTGGTCAGAAATTATGCTAAAATAAACGTTACGCAGTATTTTTTATATTCGTATTGGAATGGGAATTCTTGTTACAATGCTCAATAAATTTCCTCACTGACCTTTTTCAAAATTTCCTATTCTTTCCTCCCCCTTAATGTTCCATATCAAAAAAGTATTTTTTCTGGATATGAACAACTTGTAATTAAAAATAAATTCTCCGCGTTCACTCTCAGCCCTTCCGTGAATCAGTCACGAAAATTCCAAATGAACTCATTCACTCTTGTCAAAGCGTCCTCCCATAAAAAAGGGATACCATACACTGCTGTCTTACACATTCGCTCGCATTTCTTCCCATAAATTCCTTTAAAAAAAACATACAGCGACCTCAATTGATCCTCTCTTCAAATATTCCCTTTACCTCCGAAATATCTTTACCCCGTCATACCTTTTCCTACGCTCGATAACGCGACTTCTACCTTGAGGCGTCCCTCAACGGCGTCGGATTTTTTTACCCCTGCCATTTGGGCCACCAGCCTCTTTTCTTGCCTCTTAAAGCCATTGTACTCCCTCTCCCCCGTTCAACCTCTCTTAAGGGAAACTCCTTTTCGGAATATACGCACGCCCATCATCTCCTTCTCCAGCACCAGCCTTATATTACCCCCATCCCCGATAGCACTCTCCCCCTATTTCCCACTCCATATCCCTTAACCCCCATCTCCAGAACCCTTAACACACCCCCAAAAGAACCCGCTTTGCCTAATTCACGTGAACGCTCTCCACATTCCCGTACCTTTTTCTTCCATCCCCTTTTTTCTCATAAATATACATAGAAAATTTCCGCGCGTTTATTTTTATTATTTTTTTAATTCCCTTAACTTCATTTAATTCGGCTAAAAATATCTTCCATCCTTACACAAAGAAGCCGCCAACGCGGGCCAAGATTCTCCTAGTCCCTTCTTTACGCCTCTCTAGGGAAGTCCCAGTCGATGCTTGCGACTGAATTTTTCATGTCTATTACTTTATACACCCTGGATACGACGATCGTTTTAGTAATTTCTCAGGGAATGGGACGAATTTCCTTCCCTATTGCATCAGAGTAGCCGTAAGAACAGTTCACGACTGCATATTCATTTTGCATTAACATAATTTTTATTAAAACAAAAGTGAGAATAAAAATTAATTAATATGTTTAATTTATCAATTTATGCGTACCTAAAATACGGTAACATTTTACTGTCCCTACGTGCGCCAGCGTCGAATGGGCTGAATACATTTTAAAAGACTAAAATAGAAAAACTGTTGGATATTTAAGTAGAATTGACGCACGAACACTAATGCCAAAAATATTTTCATCAGCTGCAAATTACCCTGCTTTGAGCAAATGTGAAATTGGTGATAATGTTGGGACCAAATGTGTACTTACCTTCGCTAAAATCTATTTCAATAAAAAGCAATGTGTGTGGACAGCATTTCTCAAAAACCAAGAAACTTAGAGTCTTACAACTTGGTACACTTACTAATGGGACCGTGAGAATGTGCACCTCGGGGCCAGAATTTTGATTTTTGCGGTAAGGGGAGAAGTGGAGGGGTGCCATTTCTCATAATATAACACGTAAAAATCGATTTTTCGAATTATGTACAGGATTTTACTCATTTGCAAATTAAAATTAGAAATAACAAATAGCGTTTGTTATTTTTATCGTCAAATTTTGCCTATGATACAAAATCGCTCAAGTTCTACGTTTAAATCATATTTATTGAAAAAATTTAAGCTTTTTAACGATATTTTATCTTGCCGACCGTGTCATTGTTAAAACTCGAGATTGTATTGTCGCCTCAATCCTTATACTACATATATGCGTAAGTAAATGCATGCTTTAAATACTTTAATACAAGAGCGAGAAGGAGAGAGAGGAAGAAAGAAAGGAGATATACAGAGAGGGAGTGGGAGAAAATTAAATGTTCCATAAATTATAAATAATTTTGGGCATAATGTATTTCTTTGTCGTACAGTTTCTATTCGCCCAAAATTATTTTTATTCTCTGGAACACTCAGTTATGTGAATTTTATTTGTATTGCTTACTTTTAGTACCTATTACAATTGGTTCATTAATTTTTATTTCAATTTGAACTTAATACATAATTCACGCATACCCGTCATATATGGCTGGCGATTACGCTAGTACGTAAATAAAAGAAAGGTTTAAGAAGTAAAAGAAAGGCGATACCTGAAAAAGGAAATTATATAAAAGTTATGAAATATATATATGTAATTCGTTTTTTAACGAATATCGAAAAAATCCCTCATTTATTCCCTTCTGTACGATATATGTAAGCTAAAATCAATAAGTCTAAATAAAATCTTCCCGAGAGAAGGTCTGAATTTAGGAGAGAACAATTGGCTGATTCACGCCTCGTTATCATCACAATTCCACGTTTCCATCCCTTAAAACGGCCACAAAAGAAGTATACATGAGCTGGAATTCCCTCTATTCTAACATCATAGAGCATCCCCTTCACAAGGCAGAAGATAGAAAGAGAGGCTTATCTACTAGATTCACTCATCATACATCACTTCTCTTCCAGCACAGTCCCAGTCCACCAATCCCCTTAAGTCCCTACTCTCTCGCTAAATCTCTTCCTTGGGAACCCTACCTTCGGACTATTCCACAATTGCAGACGACTTTACCACTGCACATTGGCAATCCACTGATGTCACAGCGAGGCGAGATCAACGTGGTTTCATCCTCTCAACCGGAGGAAAACCCTGTTCGGTTTTATCGACGTAAACTATCTCTATTCCACACCAAATCCAATCTCGTTACAACGCATCCCTGAGATTTGCCCTTTCTTTTCAGACGCAATTCACTTTTCGCAAACTTGCACTGAATAAAGTCCTTAAAAATCGTCAACATTTACGGATTTTCAATGAAGAAAGCTTAGATAAAAAATAAATTCAGAACATAGATGAAAAAACATAAGAAAACGCGATGTGACCAGAGGAGTAACCGAATCCGTCCAATCAGATGTCTGTTAACAAACTGTACGATTCAATTTTATCTCTTTATTACAGGAGTAAGAGGGCCAAGGCAGTATTTCTCATAGGATATAATGCGCTAAGGAAATTTGTTTCAATAAAAAATAAGATTATAATGAAAATTCACTTATTCATGAGACCTTGGAAAAAAATTTCCTCGATAATACCTAAAAGAAACTCGGTGATTATCGCGTTAAAAAACTGAAAGACACATCGATTAGATTCCCAATTTGAATGTTACTATATACAAAAACCTTTTGAGAACAAATAGTATGGGCGCCGAGAAGCATTTGAAAAAGAGAGTTTAAAACAACAATTTTGTTATCTCTATCTATATAAAACTCAACTTGTCTGACTGGCTGGGAGTCTGCCGTTTCCTTCAAATATTTCTCGCTTAATATCGACGGATCTACTAAGCCTAACGAGCTGAAATTTTCAAAATCGTTAAACCCCCATGAGATGGTCGCTAAAAAAATCAAACATCCTTGAAAAGTTCCCGGATTGGACTCCGGGAGACAATTATATTTTCCCACAAGTTTACACGGGATTTTCGATTTTTCAAGGTGCACGATTTTTTTTCATTCATCAAAATACGTAAATATCGACCAATTTTCTCCATTTTTGCTTTATTCGACGGCTAAAACGATAAAATATCTTATTCTTGCGATGTTTAGATGTTATACGGAGAAATGTGTCAGAAATGCGCATTTATTTTCGAAATTTTATCGCTTTTTCGTACTTTCTGGGTGTTTCCAAGGCATTGTTACCTCCGATTGAATTAGCGTCTATTAAACCTTCAAATACACGAAAGAATTACGTTATTTGCTTGGCGCTTTTTATGAAGCATTGAAATTATTGTTGTAGCAACGTCAAACGTAATAGATTGCAAGGTAATTAATTGCAGATAAGTTTGATTGTATGGTTCACCTGTGTGTATTGCAGGCAGAAAATTTTGGACTTTTTAAAAAAGTGGTAACCCTCAAAGTTCACCAGTCCTTTTGAGTGTTACATTTGTGCCAAAGTTGAGGAATAAATCCAGATTAGATTTTTATTTTAGATTTTAGCCCACGTAACTTAACCATCCTAGAACCTGGAGCAACATATATTGTTTACAAGGAAGTATTATAAACGAAATGTAAAGTATGATGATATATTACTATTTTAGATTATTTTTAAACAGCCTCCGGTATCTGTTTTATTTCGTTCTCGGACTTCTTTTTCAGTTATGTTATTTTAACCTTCAACAAAATAAATACTGTGCCACTTTAATATCCCGAGCGAAGCCGGGTACATCTGCTAGTAACTCAGTGGATTTGAGTGAGTATAAGTTTGAGTTTATTCAAAAAATTACTTTCGATAAATACATCTATATATTAAGTGCGTTTTGTCAGTGTGTCATAAAAGACGTAAATTCTCATCTCTAATATGCGAAGGTCTCGCGTCACTGCACTGTAACTATTAATACAAATTTTTGAATTTGAATGCCCAGCCGATTCGCCTCTGTCCTACGCACAGTGGGTATCTCAGAGGTAGTGCAATGAAAGCCGGGAAAGGGAGGAGGGAAACCCGGTGCCGGCATTCGCCTGCTCTTAAGAAGAACACCAGGGGGGCCAACGGCTTAACGTCCCTTCCGAAGGACGGAACAGCTGAATTTGCGCGGGCTCCTCAAACCACACAAACAGGGGGCCGGGCGAGTAGCAGCCAGCGGCACCCCCATTGTAACTATTAACCGTGCTTTATTGGGTTTTGCCTGGTGTACAGGGCTTTTGTGCTGCTGTGCCCACGTTCCGTTTGGATTTAGCCGGAGATTTTCCCGTTTCGGCGGGTTTGTTGTAACTATTAACCATTACTTCTGTTTCATAATGGTTATTGGACAACACTGATCCATGGGCTGTTAACTACGTTATTTAAATTTCATTTAAAGTATTTATACTTCTTTTTTGGTTGCAAATATCGCTTAAGCATTAAAATTTAAAAACTTAAGAGTATCTAATATAAGTCATTTTAGGAAAACCGAATTTGAAAAAAGAATTTAGATAGAAAATATTAGCTTAGTACAATTTTACCATACTGCCATCCCATGGCAGTATTAGGAACCGGTAAAACCTAAAATGCGGGACCGTCGGATATAGTTTAAGTGTTTACCACCAGGAGGCATTGTAGTATTTTGACATGCAATTTTAAAAATTATACTCATGTACATTTTTTATTTCCATCGCATTACATTAATGTCGTAAAAAACATAATGATAAAGTATGAATATCTAATAGCAGCATTTGTCGCAAAACATAATTTGAACAGAAAATTTTGATAGAAAATATTTGTCAAGCATCTTTCTATTATTGCCATCTCAGGGACTAACATGGAACTGGTATAACCTTAAATACGGGACCTTTGGAGATAGTTGAAAAGTTCTCCACCAGGGTATTTTGTAGTATTTTGGAATAAATTTCTAAAAATAAACCCACCCATTGCATTAATTTACCATGCCTGGTGTAAATAAGCACATATCTTATTGATGCTGCAAGCAACGCTGCACTAAGCAGCTAGTATTGAATTATGTACGGAGAGAATAATTATCTTCAAAATCATTTCTGAAGGTCATATTTGATTTGGAAGTTTTATTGAATAGGAAGTGTAGTAAATATCGTTTTTGAAATCCATATTTATGAAGGCGAAAATCAGAATTCATTACCAACGATGAGGTCCTGGAGGCAATACGTACACGCGCAAGTCTGCCTTTTTTGCGTGAGGGACGTCAGGTTTCCATCAAAACCACGGCTGACAATAACCTCCGGTTTTCCTTTCAATCCCAGCCCTCCATATGCTGATAAGATTCCGGAGAATAACGGGAAAATTTATTTCCATTTGTATTCCGCTTAGGGGCAAAAAATCATGTCCGGAGCCTCAAAAAATCAAGACTCGATTTTTCAACGCAATTTACATTTATGAAAGCTCTCATTGATCCCCGAACCTTTTCTCCCATCCCTCCCCCTATCATACCTTATCCCCCTTCCACGGGCCAAAAATTTACACCTTTTCATTTCCTTCCCCCTTTTTTCCAATCAGCTCTAAGGAATATATCCCGTCCCCCTATTTTTCCAAATCTTTCTTTCTTTATCTATAAAATTTCCGCCTTTTTATACCTAGCTCGTCTGTACCTCTAAACCCACCATCCACCAATCTTTTCCTTTAGACACCTTCCTTTTCAACGATATTCCCTTTTTTAATCTAGCGACAAGCCATTCTCACTCCCTACATTCCACCTTCCTTCCTTCCTTCCATTCTATTTCTTTTCAAACCCTCCCTGCCCTTAAAACCTTTCTTTTTCTTCTTCGAATCTTAACTCTGACCCTATTCTCAGCATCGCGTAATGATCATCCAACCCTTTGCCCACCTTATTTCGACATTCATCCCGTCCATACTCTTGTTTTCTTCATCATTCCTTTCACATCCTCCCACCGAAATTTCTCCATGACTACGGGATCATCCTCATTCCCTAGCCCCTTTCCCTCGTTCTATTCCACTCTCTACGCTTTTCCGGAGCCTCCTCATCCTTCCCCAACTTCACACTTTTTACCGCGCCGCTTCTCTATTCATGGCCGGAGAGAATTTCGATCTCATCCATATTTTTTCAAGGCTTCCAATCTTCGCCAAAAGGCTCTCTCATCTTCATACATCTCTCTTTCTCTCTTGGTCCTATCATTATTTCATCTCTTTTCTGACTGTCCCTTCTCTCAGCCCCCTCGGAGCCAAAAAAGAGACGAGCTTCAAAACTCACTCATGCTTTCCCTTGAAAATCCTTTCCTTTCAACATACGTGGATATTAGGCGAGATTTTTTTATACTTAAACCCTTGTCGTCCGTACGTACATTTAAATGTACGTTTATACGACCATAGGCTTATTATATCGTCCAGACTCTGTGGAATGATGTGATGTCCTGAGGTATGGTAATTTATACAAACGTAAGCATATATTTAAGTATCCCAACTAAATCGGCTGATAGACAGAGCGGCGGGAATTTAAATGCCGTACGATAAGGGTTAATTACCGAATGGTGAGAGACAAAGCTTGTAAAAAGAGGAAGTCTTTGTAGTAAAAATATAGTATAATGGAGAAGGAAGTTAAAAAGAGAGAAAGAAAGGAGACTGTGGAAAAGATGATTACGAAATGATTTTAGGGAAGAACATTTTAAGTTCATTAATCGGAAAATTTTGAATTTGTTATGGACAGTAAACATCTATGCTTGACATTATCTGTTAGAGCCCGATAAATTCATCGAAAATAATCAAAGGGCAGGAAGTCAGTTGTGATTCCCAAACAAAAATATATGAATGTTTTTTTCCGGAGGGGTATTTTTACGCCTCAAATAAATAAAAAACGTTCTACGAAAACTCATAATATTAAACATAATCCATTGCAGTTTTTACCATTAGCGTCTTAAGCATCCGTCCAACTAAAGCGATCCAAATATCGTTGAATTTTAAGGTAGTCCAAAACTAAGAAGCACGATGAACAGTAATCCAAACCTTGATGTTCTCCTAGCAAATCTGATTAGGACATGTGACCCTTATTTACTTATTTACCTTTATTTAATTATTTATTTAGGATCTTTTAAGGATAATTTGCCCGCCTATTTTCTTCTTTCAGTTAAACTCTCCAAATGTTTAGAGGACTTTTTAAATTTGGAACTCATGAGATATACACTCGTACGAGAGCAAAGAAAAGGGAAGCGCGGTGGCAGCGGAGAGGGTGCGAGGCACAGAGCGGTTACACGACGGATGAAAGTAAATAAAGACGAGTTTTTCAGTCACCCTAAGGTTTTAAATGGAGGCAACGAAGAAAATGAGTATACACATAGACATACCGAATAAAAAATTACGCAGTGGACGAAAATTGAACGGGTCCTTTGGAAAATTGACGCGGGAGGTATTTCGTCTCTTTAGGCAAAAAGAGTTTTAATCTCTGAGAAAGTTGAAAGAATAGAGTGAAAACCATTGCAAAAAGTGCGTCGGCGATACGGAAAATGGCTGGCCCAGAAGTCCACTTTTTATTACCCCGGGAAAATTTAGGATGCCAAATGCTTGTTTGATGACTTTTATTTGAAATTTGGTCTGCGGAGTACAAATCTCAACTTCATGTAATTTTGTAGATGTAGTAAAAATACTATTATTTATCTGGTTTTGGACAATTAGTCCATCCTCTAACCTGATCTAAGTTGTAATGCAGACATTTAAATATCTTTCTGCTCGAAGAACGAATACACTTCAAACATTTCATTAAGTAATTATATTTCGCGAAAAACTCGCCATCGATATATCCTCAAAAAATAAACCCCTTCAACTCTGAACTTTAATTTCGTTGAAAGTCATATCGGGAAAATGAAAAAAGAGAAAAGTTTTCAAAACAACAAAAAAACGAGTTCTCACGCAAAGAGATCAGTATCGGTACCATTCAGTCACTATATTCTGACGGGAAAATATTAAAATGAACATTTTTTGTAAAAAAATCCTTTATCTCCTCTGTCCGCGTTTCACGGACTTTCAAAGAAAAAAAGCGATACGGGGAATGAAAGAAAGGACTGCTAAATAAACGACGAAAAAGGGACGCCCCCTTCCCATTTGGCTACTCTTTGGCTCTTTGTCTCTCTTTCTTTCTCTCACTCCGTTATTTCCTCCTCTTTTTATTTTCTCGCCGACTTAATCAGGTTATTCACGTTGTTAGGAGCCTTTTCATCGCTCCTCGCCTCGTGAGTGGTAACACGCGCGAAAAGGAAGGGGAGAAATACAAAGGACAGCAGTCGGGGCCCGCGCGATGAAACGAATGGGAGGGAGAGAGGAAAAGGAGTGCGAGCGAATGGACGGAACGAGGAGGGGATTCGAAGATGGCTGTAGGACAAATGAACAACGAAAAGCAACGAGCGAGGATACGAAATAAAACGGTGGTATTAACCCAAGCGAGAACGTGTGCAGCCGAACCAAGATAAGTCGAACAGAAAAGATCGAATTTAAGAATTTCATTTTGAAGTAGGTGTAAATTCAAAAATAAAGTATCTTCTTCGAATTTTCGGAAATTTTAGATCGTTAGAGTATTTTACAGAAGGAAAATTGATGCATAAAAGTTTTCTTAAACATTATTTGAACGCTAAAACTCTAATATAAACTATAAATATGAATTCAAGCAAGAATCATTGAGCCTATTTTATGGTTGAAATCAAATTTAAAAACTGTTTCTCCTTTAGCCACAAAAAAGTTGAAAAAAACAGTTGTCCGACTGCGATGCAGTCGTCACCTTTAGTGATTCTTCAAACCTTTTCATAGCTTTTGGAGAAAGGTTTTTTCTACAAATAATCTTAATAAAATGCTTCACTATTTTCTAGCAAAAACAATCGAATCATTTTGGGATATCTGTGGGTCCACCATGAACTGTCTTTCATAACCCAACGATTTTTGTCAAACTTTTACCTTAATATTCTTATTGGTAACCTATAAATCATATCTCATTTCAAGGGACGAAAAATTTCACAAATGAAGTCCCTTCGTCGCTCATTGTGCAGAAATGCTTTCCATGCCCACAAGGGCACATTTCACCGGCGAAGAGCAGTTATTGCTACAGATAAGCAAGTATCTACGTCGCGTAATCTGAATTCAATGGATCAATGTTACACGAAACGGAAAAAATGAAACATTAATCCTTCGACGAAGTGTGAAGATGAGCTGAAAGATTTGCGTCACGCGCGCATAAATGCTAACGGCCGCTGGATTGTAGCATCACCTGCCTCTCTGGGCTCTCTTGGATTTAACCCTACCCATTTCATCGCTGCCATTGGACATTTAAAAAATTGGGAAACATAAGTTACCGGCAAAAAAACATACCAAAAAACGAATGTGCGTACCTTCACTCCCTTTCTCATCCTAACCACCGATAAATTCATAAACCAGAATTTTTGGCTTTGTTTTTTTTACGTTTCTGTCGCGGTTTTTAGTTTTTCCTTGCGTTTTCCCCGGTTCTCTCACTTCGCACCGCTTTTTATACCATTTCCTCTTCACCATGCTCTATCTCTCCCAATTCCCTTTCTTTCCCACTGGCATTCCAAAACCCTCACGGCACAACTCTCGCCACGTCCCAGCGGCATAGGGCGAAACAAAACAGGAGCAAGTGTGTTAGAGAATCCTTTACGCCGCACCGTTGGAAAACACAAACACACACAAACAACCTCGTCCCACCTATTTTCAAGCGTCCCTTTTTCTCTTCGCTGTACAAGTCCCTAACCGTGCCAACGTTACACGTACGAAACACTTCCTTCCCCTTTAAAAATAGATGAACCAAGAATAAAGGGGAAGAGGAGGTAAAAATCACACTTCCCGTCGTCCGAGTAATTCCGTTTTTCATTTGTCCTGCATGCGCACGCCGGACGCGCGCGAAATGGGGCGTCTCCCTTGTCTTTATCTCTCTTGAGAGCGGGGATTACGCAGGAAAAATCCCTCTTTTACGATCCTTTCGGCGCTCGCAAACGATTATTTTTACTCCCTAGACGCGACGGGATGGGTAAGAGAAAACTTAATCCAGTTTTGTCCACTTGGCCACACACGCACCCACCGAGTCCCATCCAAGCTCTTTTTTTCGCTACCTGAAATACGACTTGAATTGCATATTGCGGAGCGGTGCGGTTTTTCTCATTGGGTTCTATATGGATCGAGTTATCGTCGGCGACGTGGGGATTAACCGTCAGCTTGACAGGGATGGAATGGAGTTCAAAACCTATTCACGATCATTTACTCACACTCAATACTCAACAGACATTTACGATCATATTTATTTACCGATCGGTGAACGACAAATATATCATTTTGATTTGTCATAGCAGAGCTTATAAACTTATATAAATTTACCCATTCATATATATTTTGATGAGAAATTCGTCGCAGCAATCAATTATAAGCAGACCATGCTCAACCTGAATTTTGCTGAATTCGTACCAGTAGTAATGGTAAATAGGTTTCCCTAGGATTTGGACATAGCTGTGATATTCTGGGACCTTCAAATCCAAAATAACCTTGAGTAAACTGGTATATTACAGAATCAAGAGAAAATTCAGCTTGTATTTTCTATAAACTTACCAACACTAAAAGGATGACGACCAGAAAAGAGGAAAAAACATGGATTTAAAAGAATAAATAAAAGTCAAAGATACCCGAAAGCATAATTCCAGATTTGTGAGAGAAATCTACGAGGAACCAACTAGTGCCTGCCGAAAATTAATCCGGATTTAAATGAGAAGTTAACAGAGACGACAAAAGATTCGGAGAGCGGAGAAATGCAAATATTAATATTTTTTTGAGGACGTTACACTCAAGGAGCAGCTGTTTATGAGATTAATATTTTTTCAGGATTAATTTAAACTAAAAATTGCGACATCATTAGCGATTTATTATTAGCTTTAAGTTGCCTGTGAAGCACTAGATAGAGAAGTTAAGGTTACAAAACTTTCTATATAACATGCATTTTGCATACAGTTAGTGTATAATTTATTGAAGAAGAATAGTAAAATATGTATATTTTTTGGTGGCGAATCGCAGTGCATCTAATGTCTTCATTTTTAAATGTATTCCCATAATCGCGATACCACTGACTTTTGCATGCTTTATAAATTTAAAAAGACCTTTTGACTGCCTTGGGATGGCTCATAAAGTAAATATTATTATTGAAATATATATTGGAAGATTATACTGGATACAATGAATCAAATATTCATGTAAGTTGTCAATTTAACAACTGTACAAAAAATAAAAGTTCATCTCTCTTGATTCTGTTCTTGAATGATCTCAAAACACTGCGCGCAGAAATCCTTCGGTGCCTCAGGGTTAATGCTGTTAACTTATGTTAGTCCAGGGAACGAAATAAAAACAACCTGCGAATAGCTGCAATTATACCCTTTGTAAATTTAAACGTACCCTTTGAAAGGGACGCCACAGCGACGCTTTCTTTAGCGGAAATGGAAAATAACCGAGGTACGAAGAGCAAGGAGCAGACCGTGGGTGGCTCGGGCGAAGGGAGGGAGTGAGAGAGGGGAGTGGGCGGGTTGGAAGAAACGAAGTGGATTAGGAGACGGAAGGAAGGGAGATAAGAGGGAGGAAGAGATTTTGATGGGAGTGGCCTTAATATGCGGATGAAAGCGAAAGCCTTCGCGTCAACATTATAAACTCTGGACGTCTACTCCCTGTATAAATGAGAAGGAGAGGGAGTGAGATGGGGTAGGAGGGAAAGCAAAGGAGAGAACTTTCGAGGTAGGGATGGATTGGGAGAGAGGAGGGGAGCGGGAATGAGGGAGGGAGTTGGGAGGGAAGAAAGGGAGGGTAAAGAGGAGTATGCTGAGGGGAGTGGAGAATGCGCGGGGCGCATCCCTCAGGAATATGTTCCTCCCCTCCTGTCCCAAAGTTTTGCCCCAAACATCCCTCTCCCTCTCTCTCTTTCTCCTCCCGATCCTCATCTGCTTTTCCGTTCTCACTCTCTTTCACTCTCTCTCTCTCTCTCTCCCTTAGGAACATCCATCCGGAGCGCGAGGGAGATAGATGGAGGGAGAGACGGAATGAGTATGGCGTACAAAAAAGCAAGTCGTACTTATCCGAGCGTGAGACACATGACTATCGGAGCGGGATTTCTCCTCACTTCGGGGTCGTGTTATGTGTTTCGGGGGCTGGGAATAAGGGTTGTTTTAGGCGCTTTAGTGGGAGGAGAGTAGGAGGAGAGGAGGTGGAGGAGAGGAGGAGGAGAGGAGGAGGAGAGGAGGAGGAGAGGAGGAGGAGAGGAGGAGGAGAGGAGGTAGGGATTGCCAATGAGGTAGGAGAGATTGAAAGGGGAGGGTATGACGATGGAGATTTTGAAAGGGGGAAGTGTTTTGAAGTGAAATGTTAATTCGGTTAGTTTATTTGCCGTCCGGTTTGACTCGATTCCAGTTTAGAGATGATCAGGACGGTGCGTTTGTGGTAATGAGGGGTGAAAATTGATTAAAACAACAGCCTCGATGGGTTGGATGTAAATATACGAAGCAAAAGCTTTAAAAATGTCTAGTAAAGTGAATCATTTTGTGAAGTTCATCCCTTATATCATATACAGACCAACGGAGAAAAAAATTGACTTGAGTGGCTCTTTCGAACAAATTATAGTCGTTTAATTTCTATAGCATGATCAAGGCGATGAAATAACTGCAGCTATTGATCCAAAATATTTATTTCGGTGGGATTACGAGATAAAATAAAAAGCAGCGTTGATTGAAGTACATAAATTGTATACAAGAGATGAAATTGCAAATTTAACTACATTCTTAAAGATTCACTAACTTCTCGAAATGAATCATATAACACACTTTAGACTGTAGAACAAAACGAGTTTTTCACGTATTTCAAACTAATACATAAAGAAAACCGGAAACAAAAACACTCGAAAGAAGTTGAACTCGGAACGATATCGAATTAAAATATATTAACATGCATCCTAACGCTCGCTTCAAATCCTGCCTTATCCAAATAATTACGTGAATTTAGATAACGTGCAACGTTCAGTATTATTATAAACGTCAGGAAGTATTGCTACCAGGATGGTAAATATCACACGGAAACGTTTCTGAGGCGTACCAAGAAACTGAATCGATCCAACCGAAGAAGCGTAAAAAGAGAAATATTTAGTGAGGAAGAAAAGACTTCTCGCGCTATCTTCCATGCGAGTCGGACGAGCAATTGACGCGGTCAGCAGGATGAATTCAGTGTAATGAAGTGCAAAGGGCTTTGTGTTACAAAGCGAGAATAAGGCGGGTGTGGGACGATGCTTGGGCGAAGTACGGTTGGGAGCGAATTGGAGGGAGCGGAGAGAAGCTGAAACGGTGGATTATAACGGAGAGAGGGGGAAGAAAATGGGATTCGCTATAAACGTAAGCATCGATGGGAAAGGTTCTGGATTTGAATTTTCAGAGAAAGAAGCCGACTCTTCAAGCATAGACAGATGGGATTTCAGTCTTATAATCTCATTTAGAATAATTGAGTTGAAGAGCGAAAATTAAATTTTCTTATATCACCAAGTTAAAGGTATTGTTGAATAAATATGAATTACAATGTGGAATTTGCGCAAAAACGCTTTGGTTCCACTTATCGGAATCGTCGACTAATAAGGACAAAATTAAATGTATGTAAATATTTTTATTTAGAGACTATGCATTGAAATAATGTTTGTCGATGCGGGCAGTCTAAAGTTGTAACAATTCATATAAACTTGGAGGGCCAAATGATGGTTTCAGACATAACAAACAAGTATGGATGTAGACGGGTTACCCGGGGTACAAAAGTGCTTTTCGTCAAATTCATAGTTACAGAAAAATTCTAGCCTTGATATTGTGGTAGCCCTGTTAAGTCGATCCGGTTGAAATATGCTATTTTGGTTATTTATTACCGTGAATATTTTACGTATATATCATATTTGGTTAAAATCCAAGCTGTCAGATCTCTAGAAATACGTGTAAAATAAATATTATTTTATTTTTTATTGTTGTAGCTCTACTCTTTAGCTCCGCTTTAAACATCTTGATTTCATTAAAGTATGCTGTTCAAATATTTTATACAAAATTTAGTTGAGATCCATCTAGCCAATTCCTTCCTAATCCATAATTACTGAAAGAGCTTAATTTGTAATTGTGGAACCCCTATTTGACCGATAAGGTCCAAATATACATGGTATGGTATTTTATATGTGTACATTATAAATATCGAATTTGATTAAAATTGATGTGGACAGTTCAACACATATGTGTAAAAAGAAATCTTGTTTTTCCTTATATTGTGGCAGCCCTGCTTTCTATATCTATACTAAAAATCTTAATTTTGTTTTTTACATTGCACGCCTCCATCATAGAAAATTTCGTTGAAATCGATTCGGCCAATTCCTTCCCAATGCATAATTGCCGAAAAGTTTAATTTTGCAATTGTGGCTCCCCTGCTGAGTCGATTCGGTCGTTATGGTCATGTATTTATGTGATAATTCTATGTACCAAAATTTAGTTGAAATCGGTTCAGCCAATTCTTCCCTGATATATACGGACGGACATCACGAAGATAATAGTGCTTTTCAGCAATGCCGAAAAGCACTAAAAATTATGTCAAATATATCAAAAGCTGCTAGAAATTTTGAACATTAATTATATTTAAATTATTACAGTATTAATTTATAAATATATGGCAGCAGTAGTTCATTTATATTCCGGTACTGAATTTACGTTGCTCCACGTCCATTATTCAACAAAATTGGAAAGGTGTACTCCATGTCGGGGTACACAGAGTTTCCAAATGCGTTCTTTGAGATTTCACAATGTTCTCAATATTTTTCAATCAGATGAGAATTTCACGAGAAGCAAGTTAGGTACATTGTAAAGTACATGTAGGTCTTCATGTAAAGTAGTCTTAACTATTGTCCGATTTTAATCAAAATTGGAATCGGTCAATTAATTTTAACAAAACTCCCCAATACCAAAGTTCATCACAATATGACAAGCAGTTCCCGAGTTGAAACAAATGAACCTTGTAAACTACATGTAGGTCTTTATGTAGAGTGGTCGAATAATGGATAGTGCTTTGGCATCCCTATACCAGTGTCGCGGGTTCGAACTCTGCCGAGGGCATGGTTTTTCGTCCTCTTCTTTGTTACCATTATCATCACATTTATTATGATCAATCCAAACGAGGAAACCTCTTTGCGTTCAATAAATCATTAAGTTAGTATTTTCTACAAATAATTTAGAAAAGAATTTTACCTCCAAAAGCATTGGAATCTTCCTTCAGATTAGAGTCTTCCGGCGTTTCACGCGTTCTACGTAAATACTTAAAAAGTATAACGCATCGATTGCGTTTGGACAATAACTTTGTTTCATGCTATCTCACGGGTAGAAATCATCCAGCGAACAGCGCCCCCAATTTCCCGATCTCTTTTCAGAGCCGAATGGCGTGCTCAACTTCCTTTACGAATCACAGCGAGACATTGTTCATGGACAGGAAAGACAGATTGAGCATGGGGATGGAAACTAGAGGGAAGGCGAGGAAAATCACATTAACAATAGCGGTTTTATTTTATTTTCGACGGATCGCGTGCGTAGAGTTACCCGCCCACGTAGGCGGGGGTGTGAGGGAAAGGAAGGGCGGTCGCCAACGTAATCATGCCGATTCTTATGATTCCCAAAGACGGATTAATCTCAAAGTTACGCTAAATCCGCTTATATACGCGCAGAGTTCCATTTATAATCAGCAATTATTTCTAATGGATGTTTGTGTGATCATTTATTGAGCTTATAAAAAAGAGTTATGTTTGGATGGATTTAATTTGTGGTTTTCTCAGTTAACAGAAATCAATCGTAGACTTCAATTTTTACCTAGTCGCATATAAATAATAACGCTATTGTTTATAAACACGATGAAAGCCGAATCATTTTAAGTTTTACTATTTGGTAAGTTAAAATTTCAGTGGAATTATTCATTTAAAAAAATGCACGTTTATATCATATGACTTGCAATGTGTTATTTTACTTCAGAAGTTACATTAAACATTGATAACAATAATTAAATATGTTATTATAGGTACTGATTGAGCAAAAATTGTATTTTCTTGACGATATAAGCATGAAATTCTATTATAAACTTTGTTCTAATGAAATACAAATTTTTATCATAATTATTAGATTTAAAGTGTGCAGTTTTGTTTAAATAAAGGCTGGACATGAATCAAAATATCTACTGGGCCACTTAATAAAAATTACAACTATTCTAAATAATATTTAGCAAATAATTAAGACATGATGTCAATTAAATGCACTCAAAACGTGATCGGTATTTATGTAATTTATTGCTGATATATTTTCCATACCAGATTAATTTTCGAATAAATATTTGTTTGTGGAATTAATTTTTGGGAAATTTTAAAATAAATAATTGCGATGACCGAGACAGCTGTTGTGTCAATAGGTGTCAGTATCATATACTACGTACAACTTATAAATTATTTCCCATTTTCATCCAGCATTGATATTCGCAATATAATCCGGTGCCCGACTATGTTATTTTATTTCTGACCCACGCTGGCCGGCAAACAAAATCGGAAAGAGAGAGTTCGATTTGCGAATCGCTCCCTCTCCCAGTAACTAAATCTCTTAACGTAAGTAATTCAACTCTCACAACCGGCGATATATGTTCCACTGCGACAAAGAGACAAACGTCCACCTCCCGCCCCACCTAAAACAACCACCTGTCACGTCGGACGCTGTTCAAATTAAGCGCAAAAAAAATAGGACACCGTCGTCACCCGTTATGGTGGGAGACACAAAAAACCTTTCTCCGACTACGTGAGGACAAAGCGCACCTTTTCCTGTCGGACGTGTTGCTCGAAAAGTACTGCGGGGAGAGACCGGCAAAACGTGGGTGAGAGTAAGAGAGAGAGAAACCCCCTCAACGGCTGTCGTGTATGTGTCGCAGAGAAACGGACATGGGAGGTTATGGTAGATGGGGAAGACTCGCGAGACACCAATAACAGCGGACTGCAAAGGGAGGATGACGAAAGAAGAGACGGGGTGAGGGAGAGAGGAGTGAGAGAGATGGAGGGGAAGAGAGAGAGATTTCGGGGAAGGGATCAGGGTGCGGTGGGAAGGGACCGCTGGGATTTGTGGTCGAGCGGGCGTTTAGGGAAGATCGCCGACCATGCGTGGGCTTTAAAACGAGGAAGGGGTGTGTTGTTTGTGTGAGAGAGCGTGCGCATGTTTGTGTGAGCGCGGGTAAAGTTCGCGAGCGGTTTTAACGCCGCGTTGCTAGGCATCTACATACTGCCTCTATCCCTGGTGCACTTCGTGTGAGACGGCTTTTACGCTCGATCCGCGGTTATGATCCTGGCGCACACGATAGGAAAGCCAACACTAGAGCCGCCCGCCGCTGGAAAAACAATTCGGCGCTAGATGTTTGCGGGAGAGTATCTAGGAGCGTTTGCGGTAAGTCCAACGCTAGGATATTATGCGGGCGAGCAGAGGCAAGTGGATTCCGGCGGGGTTGAAAAGTTATTTTTTTTGCGTGAAAGCGATGCGGAAGGAAGGGTGGAGAGGCAGAGGTTTAGGGCGAGTTGAGGAGATAGAGAGGGGAGGTTAGGGGAGGAGGTTAGGATTCCTAAATCGGTCCCCGGGTGGGTTAGGGAGAAGAGGATATGAGCGAGATTATTTTTTAATAAATCGCTCTTTTTTTTAGATTTTTCGCGTTTACTGCCTGCTAGTGTTTAAGGGTGGGTGTCATTTTTTGTGGGAGATGTGGGAAAGGGGCTTTAACTAGTTCCTTACGGGAGACGGAAGGGATGTGGAAAGTAGGATATGGCGTTTTTAGATGGGATAGTGAAAGGGATTAAATCGGGGAAAACATTTCAATAGAAAGAGAGATATCGCGTAAAAAATCATATCAAGTAGATGTAAAGTAATGTTAGGGTAATTATTGAGCTATGAGGCAGAGGGTCTTAAATTTAAAGATACGTCGAAATTGGATGATGACGCTCATCACGCGAGAGAATAAGGCGGACATTTTAAGGAAAAGAATGACGTTGACGCTGAATATAAAAGGCAAAAAAGGATTAAACATATTAAACAATTAAGAAAAGAGCTGCTGAAGCGGATAGTAAATTCCGTTTCCTTTTATAAGACAGTCGGACAAACCGAGAAAATGTGAATGTGAATACTACACCGAAAGGCGAATAAAAGAAATCTCCAACTGATTTCGCTTAGGAGTTAGCGCGTCAGACAGGCGAATAAACCGAACGTAAAAGCGGATTTTTTAATAATCAAAAGCGACATTTAAATTACGATTAAATGAAGTCTGATATTAACGAGTATAATTTTGATATTAATAAGATAAAAATTCATTCTATAGGAAAAAATCCGATTAGTATATGAGGAAGGGCAAAATGGGAGATGAAGATAGCGAGACCAAGTTGTGTAGAGAGCGAGAAGGGAAATGGAAAGAGGTGGAAATGCGCAGAGAAAGAGAGAGAGACGGGGATTCGGACGAGAGAGGAAGAACGCAGAGAGAAGGGAAAATGAAGGGCTGCGGATGGGATTGGAATGGGACCGAAGCGTAGTGAGTGGAGGGAGGCAAGGGTTGGAGGAATGTTACGCTCCCTTTTAAAAGGTATTTGGAAGGTGGGGATCAGTGACGCGTTTACCTAGCCGGGATGAGCTCCTGAACATTTTTAAAGGGAATGGGTTCATGCGTGGGAAAGCAAGTCGAGCACGTGGGTTCGGTCCGTTTAACGATTTTAAAGTTGGCGTGGTGTGACGTGTCATATTTTTTAATTTAATTAAAATTCCCGCAAGCAAAAAGTTTATTGGAAGCGATATATATATATATATATATATATATATATATATATATATATATATATATAACCGCTTACGGAAAAGGAAAGGTAAAATGGATACATGGATGTCAACAAGGTGTTGGGATGAGGAAACCCAGTGAACACTCACCAATCAGACGACTTCAGGTTGGCGAGGCTCCGGGGATGTCGAAGCGACACACGTAAAAGAACACTAAAACACAGAAATATCACAAACGTAGAAGCTTTCGGAATTATTCCTTCATCAGCTACAGTCGCTTCGACATCCCCGGGGCCTCGCCAACCTGAAGTCGTCTGATTGGTGAGTGTTCACTGGGTTTCCTCATCCCAACACTTTGTTGACATCCATATATATATTATATATATATATATGTGTGTGTGTGTGTGTGTGTGTTTGTTTGTGCGCGTGTGCGTGGGCGCGTACACACACAGTGTTCTGGAAATGTTTCACATTGATGGTTGTGAAATTTCCTATCAACATGGGTCGGCAAACGCTTCCTATCCGAGCCGATGCATGCGCTAGACTTGTGAAACAAACAATCATGTTTATCTAGACATTTATAGCGTGTGAGCCAGTTTTTAATAAGCTTCGCAGAAGCGTGTGTAGAGATGCAGGGGTATCGTAGAACACCTGCTGTAATACATGGATATGAATAAACGGGTTGCTTGGCTGATATGTCCTCATTGGTGACAGTAGCATTGACAATAGGAAAAGGAGGTAGCCTGGCTTTTTCGACCCATGTTGACAGAAACTTTCTGAATCACTTTGACCTCCTGAATTCACATTATAAACAAGGAAACACATTTTTGAAATACCATGCATGCGTTTGAATGCATGTGTGCGTGTTTGTAGTCATATGCATTTTAGCATTTTAAATTTTAGCAATCAATTAAGAATCTTACATATAGTTTTCCGGTTCTGTCTGTCTGTGTGAGACGCTGACGTCATCAATGGCACTTTTTAACGTGATTTTAACAAACTATCCGATTAGGTGGAAGGTTGAAATTTCGCAGGGATGTTTGATTCAGATATAAAAATTAAATGACGAAAAGAATACGAAAAAGACCCGGGTTCGACTCCAGGGGGTCGATTATTGTTTCCCGTAAGATAATACGTAAAAAGCGACTTTTTAAAGGGCAGACTTTATTCTTTTGGAAATAAAAATTAGAAATAATTGACGATCTTCGAATTTAAGCTTATTTGGGATACTTAATGAATTTTCTTATTATATTCATATTTTTCGCCTACATTACAAAATCTCTAATATTAAACATTTAAATAACATACTTGGGGAAAATATTGGCTTTTAAGCGGGATGTTGCCTTGCCGACCACGTCATTGTTAAACTTCGAGAATCAATTGTTGTCTCAACCCGCATAAGTGCAATATATACGATTGCATGGATTGCCTTAAATTATCGTAGGATTTTTCGCAAAATTACGTAAACCTAATGGGACTGGGATTTAATTTGGATTCTTTTGCTTATCTAAACGACTGTACGTATGTAAGAGAGTGAGGATGTGGAGAGATAGAAAGGAATGTACATAGAGAGTAAGGGAGGTATAGATTTAGTAAAGGACGGGAGGAAAGAGATAAAGAGGGAGCTACGGATTGGGACAGGAGGGAATGAGAGAGGGGGGAGGTGAGACAAAAGAGAGGCAGAGAAGGATGGAGAGAGAGAGAGAGAGGATGAAGAGAGAGAGAGGGATGGAGAGAGAGAGGGATGGAGAGAGAGAGAGGGATGGAGAGAGAGAGATGGAGAGAGAGAGAGAGGGATGGAGAGAGAGAGAGAGATGGAGAGAGAGAGAGAGAGGGATGGAGAGAGAGAGGGATGGAGAGAGAGAGAGAGGGATGGAGAGAGAGAGAGAGAGGGAAGGAAAGGAAAGAGGGGGAGGGAGAGAGGGACGGCAAGAGGGAGGGAATATTATTATTTATTTATTATTATTACTTCATTTTTGACAAGGGGCTCATCATTTAGCATACCTTACTGATTTTTCATATCGAAATCAAATATATTTGGAATACTTTTATCATAATCCCGTCACATTTAACGGGCAATTACGCTAGTTCATTAATATATGTCAATCATCCCGACCAGAATAAAAGTTTTTTAAAGGAAATTGTAGAATTAACGTTATGTATTTCATCAATTTATAAACCTTAGTTCCACTGTCTTAAAAAGTCTTTTATTCTTATCCCCTCTTAAAATGATTACAAATCCAACTAATATTTACTATGATGTCAGCATGTGGAAAACTTTGAAAAATTATACAAAATGAAAAAGTTGTAGATCGTAGGTCGTTAAATATTTTGGAACTATAAGGTGAATTAAAGTAAAAAGATCTGAATTTAAACTTAAATAACTTTTTCTGTTAAAGGGTCATACATTTCAATTGCTTGCGAATGATTTTTGAAATATGCATATTTTCAAGATGTAGGAAAGGACAAAATGAGATTTTCTATCCCTTCGTGCCAGATACATAACTCTTAAAGTTAATTATCGATCATCCAAGGTACAAAACTTGTTTATTTTGTAGTTTTTTAAGAATTTTTATATGAAATAATTGAATCAAAATCGCCTTTACTTCAAGCTATCCCGCGTTTCTTTTAATTAATAGAGAATGAATCTAAAAATTTCAGGTGCGGTAACGCAAACATAGCAGCAGAATCTAAATGTGAAACCAGCAGGTTGAACACTCTCTACATTTATTCAACAGTCTTGGTCAACTCAGCACACGAGAGTGACGCTGAGTGGCCCTTGGTCCAGGGACTGAATTCGTAAACGCAGAAAGAAGATAAAAACAAAGTCGCAAATGCTAGTCCGTCTCCAGTTCGAACTGTTCTCGCCTTACGTAATGGGCGCCAATTGGCCATCCCAATTCTGAACGATCCAGTCGATTGCTGATCCTTGCTTTTTTAAATCCGCTGCATAGGGATTCAAGCGAGCGATCCGCAGCATCCCGACCGCAATGATTGATCCCCGATAATTAGGACTAGTCAATTTGTCGATTGGCGAGCTAGGGAGAACAGATGATTGAGGCAATATCGCCGAGGAAATAGCTTGGTAATGAGGCATTAGCCCTCCGGGTCTGTCTGGCCCCTCGGGGTTTAATCACACATTCGGCAAACGAATAAGGGTCTGGTTTGGGAAATGCATTGTACAGGTAGGAGGGGAAATTGAGGAATCTATTTTAAGTTTTACGCCGGGATAAAGTTTAGACTTCTTTTAGCCTGAAAGTGACAATTTGTTTTTGGAAATTGTCTTAACAACCGCATTATATTTTTCCAGTTAGAAAAAATGGGCATTTCAAATGACAAAGAAAAATTTTCTCGACAAAAACTCTAGGATAAGGAGAATAAAAGATAAACATAGCTAGGTTTTGAACCATTCCGGAATTTATGCATTAATTTTATCATATGACGACATTGATTTCGCAACTGAAAATAATCTAAAAATTTTATTAGCAATAAATTTGCCCTTAAAAGTAAAATAGCGTTTTAAAAACATTTTTGTACATTTCCACTTTTGTGAGAGCTTCAGTATAATGACGTAGTTGACTGAGAGAGAAAGGTAGAGTTCAAAGGGTGAGAAAACATAACCCTGACATATTGTAATTATTGGACGAAGAACATAAAATAGTAGTCGAAAATCTTAATTGATAAATTCCAAAAGCCATAAAAGAGTTGGGAAAATAGATGGACGTTTCGGGTAAAAATGAGCTGCCATCAGTAGTGATAGTAAATTCACCAAAAGTAGATCATGAAAAAATAGTATCTACTATCGGAAAATCTAATATATATATATATATATATATATATATATATATATATATATATATATATATCTCTGTAGCTGAAGAAGGAGTAGTTCCGAAAGCTTTACGTTTGTGATGTTTCTGTGTTTTTGTGTTATTTTACGTGTGTCGCTTCGACATCCCCGGGGCCTCGCCAACCTGAAGTTGTCTGATTGGTGAGTGCTCACTGGGTTTCCTCATCCCAACACCTTGTTGACATCCATATATTCATTTTACCTTTCCTTTTCCGTAAGTTGTTATACATATATATATATATATATATATATAGTTTTTCCAAAACTTTTATGGCTATTAGAACTATATGGTTATCGACTGGATTTTAGCCATCGGGCAAACTCGGAAATTATATTTTGAGTTGAAACTCAATTAAAGATAAAAAATTTTAATAGCGTATCACAATCTGTCGCTAAATATGTTGCCATTTGTAACCACTATTTCATGAGAAGAAATGAAACAGAATAATTGGACCCTAAGCCTAATTTATTTCTTGCACAGGTTTCAAGATTAAAGATTTCTTGCTTCTTTGTAATAAACAAAAAAAACAATCTGCGGCATGACGTCGATCTCACGGTGCAATCACTACCATTCTCTTTGTCCGAAACATTCAATCATGGCTGCCGTAGAGAAAATTTTCGCCTACCTCCGACGGACGCCCCGAAGAACAAACGCGTAATCACCCACGGAACACAGAAAAGAGAGTTCTTTGATGAGATCGCTCACGAGATGTACTCCGCGCGATATTTTGAAAAGATTAATAACATCTAAACACACCACTATCAATCTCTATCTTTATAGAGCCACTCTCTCTCTTTCTATCTGCTCCTTCGAGCATTTTCTAGAGAGTGTGAGAGAGGCCACGCCCCTTTCTCACCCCTCTTTCCTCTTTTTCCCTTCATCCAGAACTCTATCCATATAACCTCGCGACGAACAAAAGATTGAGGACGAGAGAGAGAGAGAGGGGAAAAAGGTGTGTGCTTTGACTAATGGGTAGTTCTCTAGAGAGAGAAAAAAGGCGACTATTCCATCTTTCCTCAGCCCTATTAAAGGCGAGGGATTCCTACCGTTCCCCAGAAATCTTTCCTTCAACCCTTCATCTATTTTCGCCGCCCCCTCCCTCCATCCTACCTTCTCGCCACTCCCCTTACCAATCTTCATTGCCCCTTGCGGTCACCTTGCGCGCCCGTCTGACTAGCTAACGAACAATCCCCTAAAACCGCACATTCATCCGAGGAATAGCACCCCTCCCAACATCTCGCCCTTCTCTCGAGTTCGTCCTCCGCCAACCATCCCCTGAGCGGCTTAACTATCGCCTATATCATATCCCGTCCATTTTCTCAGCTGTCGGGATGTATAAAAAAATTCTGTCACGGTCCAAAGATTCGTTCACTTACGCCTTTCACTCAAAAACAAAAGAAAAATAACAGCTGTGGAAAGTTAACGCTTCAATGTAGAAATTCCAAGGACGTGGATATGACGCATTTTATCCCCACACGAAGGCAAGAAATTCTCCACTTTCCTCCAATTTTCCTCCCTTATATCGAAAAGACCATATTTCTCCCGTTATCTCTGGAGGTTATCAGATTAATATCAAGATATAATCAGATGATGTTTTTCGACTCACGTCGACCTGCTTAACTTCGCAGCTCAGTGGCGAAAACTTTTCCCTTTCAATATTTCACTTCAATATCCTTTCAACTTTCCCCTTTTCATGTCTACGTGTTTCTTTGAACACAGACGAGCCTGAAAGCATTTGCATTAGGGCATCGATAAGAAATTTTGGAGCTGAAGAAGATAAACATCAGGAATTTTTTAAAAGACAGTTATTCATTGCACTATAGAAATTGCTCGATAAATAAAATCGAAAATTCAATGATATAGCATTAAAAGTGGTAGTTAGTTAGTTAAATTGTTAGACTATGTTCCTGTTATCACTTCTAAATTATAACTACAAAAAGCAATTTATACTTATCATTTAGATGATAATTCTGAGAGCCGCAAGAAGTGTGTGACGGGGGGAGAGTGTTTTATAACTGTCAAAACGATAAAAGCTTATGAAAATTACAAGTAGTTTTTAAATTATCGGAAAGCAAATTATAATGGGCTATGTATTTTATTATCGTTTAACCATCAAAATTACCATTCTTATCGGAATCTCGCTAATCGTAAAGCGTATATGAACGCTGACAAAGATAAAAGTAATGTTTATTGGAGGTTACAAAATATGAAAGCTCTAAATTATTAAAACCATTCATTCATCTTTATCACAAATTTAACTGTAATATGTATTTAATGCGATAACAAGGAGATACATTTATTTTGGAATGAGAAAGGAATGGAAATTAACGAAAGCTTTTTTAGCCAAAATATAGCTTCTAACGAGGAATGAAATTGAGGTTCCATCTGGAAAACACGACAGGCAATGGGAAACCAAATATAAAAATATTCGGAAACCTGAAACTCTTGAATTATGCATCAGCAAGAATTCCTTAATTAAGCGACTTCATTCATGCAATTTACGCTCCTGACGTGGATTATGCGCATAACGCCGGCGTAATTGAGAGGAACGATTTTACCTCAAGTTTCACTGCATTTTAATCTCATCATACTTTATTCAACACTCGTAAAAACCGAGTGAAATCCTGGAAGCTTCTCTTAATGGATGCGGACTACCATTATCATGGCAACGAAAAGCACGGGGAAAGCAACTGTGAAAACGATGTGGAGAAAAGTTAAGAGTAACAAAAAATACCCATAAAAAATTATTTTTCATTCCATTTCGCAATGATATGCAGACAAGCATTTCCGTGGCCAAGAATGGCAAATCAACGACTTAAGCAATTTAAAATGGACCTTACCTCTAACAGCATGTACTCAGAGGGCAGAAATTTTATTACGTAAGCATTATATATATATATATATACACACACACACACACACACACACACACACACACACACACACACACACACACACACACACACACACACTAGTAGAAGGTGCTTGCATACTGCAAGCATTTCATCTCACCTTGAAAAAACATTAATTTTTCAGAGGGATTTCATCATGGGAAATATTTCTTTAATTCAAAATATATCACCTCGGGACCAATTTTCGTTTATTCAATATGGAACAATAATGGAGTAAAACAATCGCTATTTTTTGCATTTTTAGGAGTATTATACGTTTCCACATTGTATTAAGAATGCCACATATTTCTGCCAAATTTTAAGTTTGTAGCACATTTAGAAGTGAAATAACATTTATCTAATTGTTTAAATTTAAATAACTTTTAACGGCCCCAATAAGAATTTCATGGATACATTGAAATGCTTATTCGTTTATATGGACTAATTTCTAAATAACTTAAAAATTTCAGCTGTCTAACTCGCCTTGTAGTATCTAAACATTAACCTATTTGTTTAAACTTGAAGAATTTTTAACTGAAAAACAAATTAAAATATCAAAATTTGTATATTCCCTATTTGGTTTTTTTACAAATCCTACCTCTAAAAAAATTTCAGATCCGTAGCACATTCGGAAATACAAAAACATTGAAAATTTGTTTAAACAATTGCGAATTTTTAGCGGCCGCATTGTTGCATTTTTTCAAGATTTTCGTTTTTTCTTGTCGGTTTTGCACAAAATCCTACCTAAGAAAAATATTTCGAATCTCCAGTTCTCCTGGAAGTGCGTAAACAGTATCCTCCTATATGAATGTTATATCCTCCTCCTCTGTAAGAAACGTCTATATATATAATGATATATATACATAAAATAATGTTTAATATTACGATTATTCCGCGATGTGTCACAGGAAAAAATCATCACTAAAACTACCAAGTTTAAAATATACATTAAAAAGCCCACCAAAGGGCCGAGGAAGAGCTCAATCAATGCCTTTCCACATGATGCTCCGCGCATTAATAATTAACAAATTATAACTGTCTCAACCTCCCAATCAGGTCTCATAGTTAATTCGATTGGGCGAGAGAGAGGAAAAATGGCAAAGATTTTAACCCCTTCCAAAAAACGTTGCTGCGATTATTAAAAAATAAACAAACGGCAAAATCGTTTAATTCTAACCGTGAAACGGCAAATTGCAACGAAAAAAGGTAAATTATAAGGATGAAAAAACAAAATTTTGGATCGCTATTCGTTACAACTAGGGTGACCAGACGTCCCGGTTTTCCGAGACTTGTCCCGGTTTTCGATGTTTTGTCCCTGTGTCCCGAATTTTTTTTTCGGGACGCCTAAATGTCCCAGTTTTTTTATTTTAAACGTAATGATTTACCGAACAAATTTCATGCCCTTCTTTTGCTTGAATTCATTTAAAATCTCATACTATATCTACCAGTAACTACTTCGTAAAAGGCATTCGTATTTCTAGTCCTGGAAAAAGACAGTTTCGTTCAGCAAGAGCAGATTCTGAGAAAATAAATATAACAGCTGGGTCACATATTCTCCTCCTATTTTTCTATTTAAAAGTCGTCGCACTGGTTCAGATTTTGAATCCTGACTATTCCGCGGGTCACCCTCTCGTGGACTAAAAGGCGGAAATTCACGTACCGTACTTGTTCCTAGATAATTTGGAGTCCAGATTATTTTTTAGTTTTACGATCTCCAATCCAATAGCCGCAACCTCCATTAGGCTAGCTCGAGAATGGGATATTTTATCCTTTCGTTGAACTTCGCAATTAGTGTTTCCGATGAAATACCTCCCGAGATACCCGTTCTTCCCAGAAAACATTGTTCGTCTTCGCTTACCGTTTCTTGAGAAAAATTCAAAAGCAAGATTATTAAGCACCCTCGCCTTTTCAGCAACGGTTCTTCACTTTCTACATGGTCGTTTAAGAGTGACATCCTCATTACATTGTGGTCCTTCGTCCAGCTATCTTCGTGGTGTAGTGTTACCTTCTTCACTTTATTTCAAGAAAAGAAGATAGAGAAGGAAAGTTTCTTTTCCGGCTATAACGGGTGCAGAGATATTCATTTCATTCAATATCTGCAGATGGAATTTTTATTTCAAAGGTAAGACGATTATTATTGACTCTTAAAGTGATTTATATCTACTGTACTGCAAGATTCTCCGAAAGATTGGCAAAGAAATTGAATACCTACTAATAACTTTTAAATTTTCGTACTTCTTATTTCGTGCTACAAACACCAGGGATTATTATTATGGGTGCGAGAGCGTAGCAATACCCTAATTTTGTTTATACCTTAATTTAGCTATTAGCAAGTGTTATGTTTTGTTAAATGGTGTAAGGATTCTAGTCGATAGTATCATACAATACTTTTCTATATGTTAAAGGTAATATTTACTTTAATCTGTCAAATAACAAACAAAATTTAATATTATATTTTTTATCATGAAGTTTGAATTAACTTAATCCAAGTCGTATTAATGTAAAGCACGAAAACTTTTGTGTTTTGTAAATAAGCGGTCGAATTTTCAAGATTTTTTTATGCAAAAGGTTCATAATTTTTATAGGTCTTAGAACCCTCAACAGAAATATCAAAGAGAAAGTGCACATTTAATGAAGAATATTCGAAAGAGTGGGATTTTATTAAGAAAGGAAGAAGTCATTACGAAATGGAGTGTAGATTATGCACGAGTTATCTAAATATTAGCCACGGCGGGAAATCTGACGTAAAAAACCACATTAATTTAAAAAACATCAAGTCAATGTAACCTGCTATGGCAATGGTGGAATATCACAAAGAATTACGGAGTACATTCATGTGAAAAATGTAACTGAGGATGATCTTGTTGTAGCAAGTGAATTAGCAATAGCTTACCACTTTATTAAACATCTTCATTCCTTTCGTCCAGCTGACTGTAACAATGATCTTTTTAGAGAAATATTTAGTGATTCTGAAATAGCCAGTAAGTATTCTTCCGGACGGACAAAAACTACCGGTCTAATTAAAAATGTTATTGGGTTATTTTGTATAAATGAATTACTGATAGAATTTAAAAAGCCAGTGTTTTGGAATGTCCACAGATGCTACTGAAAAAGTTTTGCCTTTAGTTGTTTAATATTTTTTAAGCAATAAGGAATTCAGATTAAGATACTAAAAATTGAATCCTTAACTAACGAAACCCCCGACAGAATTGTCGATTTTATTATTAGCACATTCTGTGAGTACGGTGTAGATACAAAAAAATGCGTTGCTTATGGTGCAGATAACGCTAATACAAACTTTGGGGGACTGTTGAGAAAAGGCAAAACCAATGCCTTTTATAAATTACCAGAAAAAATCAATCCTAATTTTCTAGACGTGGGATGCTCAGCACATATTCTGCATAACGCAATTCAGTTGGGAGCCGAAAGATTGTCTTGTGATGTGAAGTGCTCGTGGTGAAAATGTTGTCATACTTTGCCAACCACAAGTTGTTGACTCATTCCAAAACTCGCTGGTTAAGTTTATACCAGTCGATCGATCGAGTATTGAAAATGTTTGAAGCCAAGCATGGCTTGCTTGGCATATTCAACAAGCAAATACTAAAAATAGAATGTTCCGATAATTGCATAATAGAAGTCATGAGTTACGTGCATGAGACGATCGAAATGCTGAAATTACGCATTGAAGAAAAATTTGTTTCCTTAAGTGCTTACAAATTTTTGAGTGATCACAATATTCAGGGCGAAGAAATGAAAGCATTCAAAGATGAAATATTTTATATGTATCAAACGACTTGTGAATACCTATAAAAATGGGTTGAACCCTTCCATAAGTTCAAATTTATGAAATGGATGCTTTTAAAAGATATACCAATTTGGGAGGAAGCACAAAATACGTGTAAAAACATTATTGATATGGGGTTTCAAATTGACGAAAACTTATTACTTCGTCAGTTTTCTTTACTAAAAATATTTATTACAGAAGAGCTGAATGAGAGGAATGATGATTGGCTAAAGCGATCTTGTTACGGTCGATGGTCATTGTTTTTTTCGAAGCTTGTATTTTAAGAGCAGACCACAGAAATGGAAAAATTATGTAGCATTTGTTTGCCATTTCGGCACATAATGGAAATGTCGAGAGAATATTTTCAGAAATAAATGTCCAATGGTCGAATGAAAGAAACCGTCTGGATATAAGAACAATTAATTCCATTATGTTATGTAAATTTAACATAAATTTAACGTGTAAAGATTTTTATAAGCTGATCAAAAATGACCAAAACTTATTAGGACAGCAAGAAGTTCAATGAAATATGATTAAAAACGTTTGCTCCTGATTTATTTTATACTACAATAATGCTTACTTATTCCTCAAATATTTTAATTTAATAATTTTTACGTAGTATTATAACTTTCTTTCTCTTTTATAACGTTTATTTTTCATTTTTAGAGCACAGATTACCTGAAAATTGTGAGATTCACATTATACCGTTTTTTTTCAAATTTAGGTTGTGGCCATCAACATCTGGTCACAACGCCTATAAAATCTTTCCGCACGGACGAAACAGAGGATCTTATCTACCCCTCTCTTTCTCTCTCTCTCGCTCACACACACACTCATACTAAATTGGTGAGAGAATAAAAGATTGAATGGGAAAGGAGAAAGGGCGGAAAATTGGATCGTGAATACAGAAAGGGAGCGGGAAATGAATTAAATAAGAAGGGCAGCGAAAGAGAAAACGAAGAGAGGGAATGGGATAGAGAGAAAAGAGAATGAGTGAAGACAGAGGGAAAGGGATAGGGCGACAGAATAGGGACTAGGAGAGGAATCGTGTAACACAGAAGAGTGGCGAGAGATAAAGGGTGGAGCTTTAGGGAGACGGAATATCGACGCTTTGCGAGAGACGATTTGTGATCGCAAAACAGATGCGCCGACACCACGAAGGCGACATTGCATGGGCCTTACTTAGAAGGGTGGGGGAGGAGTGGAGGTGGGATCATAGCGGAGGGGAGGGGAAAGAGCGTGAGTGCTCATTTTCAGGGCGGGGCTTGAGCCCATTTATAGGAGATAGGAGCGAAGAGGAGACGTGCGCGTGTGGTAGGGGAGAAGGCTAGCGTGAGGGTCAGGAGCCGTCGTCGAGGACTAGAGGAACTTCTAGGTTGACGGGGAAAGGGAGGGTTGAACGGACGACGGGTGCGTCGGAATGGTGGGACGGGTGAGAAGTTGGGGTGCGACGGCACGAAGGGTGGAAGGGGTAGATAGCGAAAGGGTTAAGTCTGGGGTGGCAATCGGGTAGGGCGGAGCATGGCGGCGGTTAGCTGACAGGAAATTGGCGCGGCACGGCCGGGATGCGGAGGGGGAGGATTGAGAGATCGGGTCGCCGTTTTTGCCGGAGAATTTTGAGGTCGAGTGAGGGATGGTTTGGTGGAGAGCTGCCGGGATGGGGACGAGATGAGAGGTCCCGCCTAACGAAGGGAATGCGGAGGCGTGAAGGAGCGTATTTCCGCGAGAGGGTAGGGCGTCGTCTCCCAAAACGGACTTGTGTTCGACCTGCCGAGGGTCCGAAACGACGTGGCGCGGTCAGGAGGTCGCCCCTGTTCGTGCACGGCGAACGGTTTTCGCGACAACGGTAGCTGTGAAAAGGTGTGCGCGTGTTGTGCTGTGGTGTCGGTCTTCCTCTCTCGTCACCTCTCGTTGTGTCCCATCTCGCCTTCACGCTCATCCTTCTCCCTCCACTTTCCCTCTCTGCCTAATAATTTCTCATCTTTCTCTCTTCTATCTATTTTCTTCCATCCATCTTCTTTTCTCCTTCCATCTCATTATCTCCTTCTCCTCCACCCTTTGATTTTCACTTTCTAATGTGTAGGTGTTATTGTATCGTTCAAATTGTTCTTTGATGTATCTAGGGTTTTCGCAGGTTTTTTCCATCCCCGTCACTTCGTGGGTATTTTCCTTCAAGGTGTTTTACTTGGTTGGTCAAGCTAGGTCCTTCCTAGCTTTTTCCCAAAAATACCGTCTTTCCTAGAAGTTTTCCTGAGTATGTACCTACCTATCTGTCTGTATTAGTATTTTATCATCTTAATCGTTTTTGGTGTAATTTAATGTATTTTAATATAATGTAACATCATTGACGAAGGGTAAAATGTAAGAGTGGACCGTCTAAATTTCGCCCGAATAAAGACATTTATCTATCTATCCATCTTCTCTTTCCAATCTAACTCCTCCCTCTCCCCACCTCTTTCCCCTCTCTTTTTCCTCTCTCTCTCCCTTCCCTCTCCTTATTTCCTCTCTCCATCTCCCTTATCTTCTTTCTCCGTCTCTTCTTCTCCTATTCCTTTTCTTTGCCATCCTCTTCACCTCGCATTAACATGGACCCCTCTCTCACCACCTCTCTCTCTCTCCTTGCGCTCCTCTTTCTCTCTCGCTTGACACCGGGGCCATCACCCACCGCGGAATAGAATGAGTCAAGTGTACGTTTGCGGTGCGGCGATGGCAGTCGTCCTACGACGGAGGGATTTTCGCCCGGTTCGCCCTCCTGCCTTTTCTCGGCTGCGGGAATTTTCGGTTTTATGCGCGGCGTCTATCTTATCACGGCTGCACGACTGCAGCTTCCGCAGCTCGCTGCTCTTTCCACCAAATTGCAACGTGACCTCGTTTTCGGCGCTAAAATAAAAGAAGATAAAGGTTTCCGTTAGCTATGCCTTCCTAAAGGGATTTTTTCGTCCACGAGGTTGGTTACGCCACGACGAAAGGCGTGTTTACGTGTAATATCTGCTAGTTGTTTTCGTTCTTGTTCATCTGCATTGAGAAGTTTTCTGGATTTTGGATGCAATCGTTGGCGAAAAAAATGAGGGAAGTAAAGAACGGGAATTGGGGCGACAGTAATTTTCTATCCTAAAAACTGTACACAGTTAAATATACGATTTGTGATGCTCAGGTTCGAACAGTTACTGCATGATAGTAAAATAAACAGCAGCGCTAACTACCACTAAGTTTATGCGACTGGAAGCTTTATTTCCTCTTCCAGATATTTTTAAAATATTAACATAAAATTCACTTCGGAGAATTGATTTTATGAAACTCATATTCGATGACGAGAATTTAAAAGTCCCGCAAAACGAGAAATAAAGAAGTTAAAACAAAATAAAAACCAGGCAGGGTCGAACATGCATTAGAGCCGATGACAAATTATTGGAAATAATTGGACAATACATCTAGACAAAAATTTATTCAAAACGGAATTCACATTCCTTGACCATTCGGCATAGAGGACCGTTACGATTCCTACTTCCACGAAAATACATTGAAACTGGGGTGTTAAAAAGGGGATAGGATTGCTTCACTTCGCAAAATGGAGCAAGATAATTGCGGGTGCATAGGTAGGCGCAGCGGGAGATGCCATGGAGAGGAAGGAAATAGGACACATAAAGTAGAAAGAGTAATAGGCTTGACGTTGGAGCTACTTAAAATCAGTATGCATATTTATATATATATCAATGTATGCAGGTGCGTGTCATTCGTCAGGCAGAGGGATCACGAGGTGTTCGGATAAGAGAAAGAGAGACGGAGAGTGATGCCGAAAAAATTGGTCGAGGGGATATTACACGCTCCAGACCACCACAGCTACGAAAACCGCGGTTTTATGAAGAGAGGATGCGTGGGGGAAAAAAATAAAAATTTACGAGTGAACATAAACACGACCACCCTCACTGAGGAAACGCGAGCATTATGGGAAATGTAAATTGAAAAACACAACGCGACTTTTTTAAAAAGATGTTTTTACGACGAATTACTGCGGTGAACATTTTTTTCGGTCGTTTTGTGTATTTTACAGCGTCATAAATATTAATGAATTAAATTCGTTCATTTGAAGCGTGAAACAATTTACTAAGTTAAATATAATTATAGCAAGAAAGTATAAGTTTTATCCTCCATAAATATCTATTATATTTAATATTAATAATTTCCCGTGTATACAGCTATATATAAAATTATTGTAGTCAAGTTAAATGCATTACTACATAATAAAAACAAGCATTTAATTATGTTGTAGTTAGGTTAAATATTTCAAATTTAAAAGGTAAAATCGAAATTTTAACCTAAAATTCCTATTAACATTGCAATATATATGATAAAAACGAAGCAATTCTAAATTGAAACTCGTAGAAAAATCTATTCTCCTGCATAAAGTTTGGTGTTTTCCTGTTTCGGCTGACCTGCAATACTAGCATAAGTTTCTGGCTATCGATTAAAAAAACAGAGGTCCCGAATATGGCAAAATAACTCCATCATAAGGGAAGCATATAGGAAAATAGAAGACCAAAATCGAGACATTGCTACATATAGAGATCGAAAGAAGTTGCAAAGAGAGAAGAGAATGGTGCATAACATTATAGCAACCGCATAGGAAGAATAAGGAAAATAAATAGTAGAAGGAGAGAGAGAATAGATTTGGAGTTGGTATTGGATGAGGCTAGAGTCGTTTAGATAAGTTACGAGAGGAAGTAGTTAAGTTCACGTATGCAAATAAGCTAATGCAAGAGAAAGAGAGAAACGTCGTGATTTGCTGGGAACCGATGGCGCGGTCTCGTCGTCGAAGGCAAAGACAAAACACTATCGGTGGCCTTAAATTACAGGTTCGAGACTAATTCGTGAACTGTGAAAAAGCATTCCGATAACGTGTTGAGCTTAGTTAAGATAGAGAGGGAGGATACTAATAGTAAGGCAGAATGCAGCGCCTCTGGTGGCAAAGCAAAGAGGCAAAGGGATTAAGATAAATGGCTGAGTAGTGCTAAGGGTTAAGGGAAAGATAGTGTCGGATTACAAGAGGAAGAGAAAAAGGGACTAGGGAATGTGCAGCGAGAGGTAACGGTGGGGTGGGAGGGCATGGGGCGGCAATGGCGGCGAGGATGGCTTTGTAATTACTCCGTTAGAGCGTAATGCAATCAGGGCGAGGGGATGAAGGATGAAAAAGTAATACTGCCGAGACATCCCAAATTAGGGGGATTTACTCGCGGTAAACGCAAATGGCCGAGTAAGACCTACTCCTTTCCGCCTTTCTTACGGAAGTCGTTCGAAAACAAATCTCTGGTGGGAAAAAAAGGAAAATCTAAAAAAGACTGAAGCCTTTTTTTTTTATTTTACGTCTCCGTCGAGATAAAATTTGAAAAAAAAAAGTCTTTCGAAAACGCGTTTAGGAGAGAAAAAGGTGATATTCTTCTTCGCCGCAAATTAAGAAGGGTAGAAATAGAATAGATGCCATTTTCATCCACACGGATAATTTCGGGTTCTTCCCCGAAAGGGAAAAGTTTCACCGGAATGACAAGAAGATCCCGTACTTAATAAGGGGATTAGAACCGAAGAAACAATGGAGAAAACGTTCCAACCGGAGCGAGGAGTTTCGGGCGTAATTACGCCGATTGAGGTCTGTTACTGAGAGGAGGGAGAGAGAGAGAGCGTAACAATCTTAATATACAATAAAGATTGATATGTGTCCCGTCTTTACTGCTTTCGGTAGGATTGAACCGTTGGCGTAAGACACTATGGAGAAGGGAAGGGCGCAGAGGATATTCTGAGAGTAGTTTTTGTGGTGCATAAACGAAACAGCGGCGGTAAAAAGAGATTTGGTTGTAATCAAAGTCATTTGCCAAAAGTTTCATTGCCATCTCTCTCTCTTTCTATGTTTATACCTCATCTATCCCGTTTGCCCCTTCTACCGGAGATAAAGTATCGAGAGCTTTCGCCGGCGAGGAGGAAATTATTTGTGTTATAAAACGCTTTCGTTAACGAACAAGACGACGACAGTCGAAAGAGATTTTAGGCCTACCTCATAAAACGTCGATTAATGTGAAGGATTTCATAAAGGAAACATCGTCTGGATGTGAAAGCAATGTTTCTAGAGAAACTCTTTGCGAAGCTTCAATGTGCTTGATTGCCCAGCACGAATATGGCGTTTCCTTAGAATTCGGAAATCGTTTCCAGTCAACTTGATATTAGAATAATATTAATATCGGTGCAGGCGAAATATTTAATTTTGTGTTGTCCTGTTTATGTAATTATTTCTTCAAATCCATGCTGCAGCTATAACGTTTCATTATATTTACTCATTAATTCCGTGTAAAATATAAAAATAAATAAAATAAGGCGATACCAGGTTACCTACTATTCTAATAGAATTCACATAAACTTCGCGTAAGGGTACGTACGTATGTACGCATGAATGACCACAACTGGTAATTTTCAGTAGAAATGCATTAGTAGACGGATTTAAATTTATTTTACATTTCAAACTAACATATTTTCAATATCACGCAACCTAAAAGCATTCACACGCATTTTACTAATAAATTAACCAGTACGTTACCACGAAATAGCTACTAATCCTTGACAATTTCTCCCGCCGATGTGAAGCAATTCGAAAAGTGTGAACGCATTTCTACCCCATAAGTTTCCGACCGACGGCATAGGGTGTAGATAAGAGGGAGGGAATGAGGGAGGAGCAGAAAGAAAGTGGATGGGGTGGTGCGTGCGGGATATAGGAAGAGGCACGACTGGAAGGTTAGTGGGGAGGGGAGAGCGAGAGATAGGGCGAAGGGGAGCAACGGAATAAGGAAGGAGAAGAGGGGAGGAAAGGGCGGGGGTGTACGGTGACCACGGGGGCCGCAGTAGCCAACGTCAGGGCAAGGAAACTCATTATCCGCGCCTCTGAAATTTACGAGTTGCGAGACTTCCCCCCCCCCCCCCCCCTTCTACGCTCGGTTGCCACGGGAACTAGAGCCGTGGGTAAACAAAGGCGGAGAGATGGGGGAAGAGGGAAGAGAGAGGAAAGAAAACGAACGAAAGGTTTGGTGAGAGAGAGAAAGGGATCGGAAAAACGGAGGAGAAAAGGGGCGAGGGAAGAAAGCTGTGGGGCGGGAAAAGGAAGAGGGAATGGGCGAAGAAGAGAAGTAATTGAAATGGATAAGGGAGAGGAATCGCCTGACGTGGCGTGGTCAGTTGAGGGGAAAATGGCAATACAAGGGTATGGCAAGAAGTTAAATGAAAAAACAAGCTGATGTCCGAAAAGTGGAATTGTGGTTGGGAAGAGGAAAAGTGCTCCGGGTTAACTTGACACGTTTTTAAAGGCCTTTTTTCAAAGTTAAAAGAGAAGCGTGAAATTTCCTCCGACTCGAGACTTACATAGACGAGACGTTTTAACATGTGATGTACTGATTTGTTGAGGTATTATTAGCCTACTTTCCACAATGGAAATAGGCTTATAGTTTTGTCGGTGTGTCTGTCTGTCTTTCTGTCCGTCCTCCCCTTTTGAACCAATAGACCGATTTTCATGAAACTTGGTGGAAATCTCCTGCTACATGGACCGAGCTCCCGAGTCCCGGGTTCGACTACAGAAACTATCCTTCCCATTTGATTTACATGGGAAATCTCAAATCCATCGTGCAGGGTAATTTTCTTTTGCACATTAAAGCATATTAAAATTGTAATATCGGAGCGAGTTTTGTTCTATTTCCTGAGGACAGGAATGAAGATTTTGATTTTTATCGTAGAATTTTACTTATCGATTGTATTTCTTAGAATTTCGCGTAAATACTGGCGATTTTGCAGTTTTTATCACTCATTACGAGAGTATTGCCATAGCAACAACTATTGTTGGACTCAGATTCGGTATATTCGAATACGTACACGCGTTATTTTTGCCGCACAAATACGCGTAATCAATTTAATATTCCGTTCGAATGTATTTGTAGTATTTTATAACGTTAAATTATGAAATTTGGGAACACAAAGAGCTACATATCCGCGATGACTTTAAAGCTATTAAATCCAATATAAGTATTAAATAAATGATTAAATGAAAAGTAGGCATTATAAGTTCTGTTTGGATCATCTTGTTCATTATTACAATTGTTGGTTAAACTTGGAGTACACGCACAAGATTTTGCAATTTAATCAGTCCAATGATTAAATGACGATACTCAATTTTGAAGATTTCGATCGTTTAATTAAAAAAGGAAATATATTAACAAACAAATTATGGAGATGAATAAAATGGATGACATAGATAACCACAGTAGCCATAAAACCAGATTTGCATTTCAGCTGCATAATCTCTCAGCGGCACTCACTTATCTTTATTTCGGATCTACTTTTGACGGCTACTTTTTTATTTAATTAGGCGATTTGCTAGACAGAACTGTATATGCCAACTAGAATTCTAGGTCATATTTTAAGTCTGTGGTTTTAAAATGTACTATACGCGACAACTAAGTAATGCACATTATCTGCCGTCGAAACTTAGATTGAATTATAAATAGATGGAATTAATGGATCACATGATTCTTATGCTACAGGCATGAGCTGGAATGTTGGAAAATTTGGAAATAGAAGAAAAATCTGCTATGAACTGCTCATGTGGAAGACCCGGGTTTAGATTGAATTGCATGGTTTCAAGTGACTATTTTAGTCTACAAAAAATTAAACCTTCTTAATCATATTGATGAATTACGCAATGTAATAATGTATCTCAAATTAACCCAGAATTTCTACGATTTCTTCATTTTTAAGCATTTTTCACCGCATTTCAGTGTGTGTCACAGCTGATAAAACCAAATTTACGGGCAATTTAAGACAAATTACTACAAAAGTCAAAAATGAAAATACGCATTCTCAACGCATTTAAAATAAACGACATTAATATCCCAGATAATCCACCAATATATTATATTCTTCGTGTTTATTGCATTAATCATTTTAATCGTCATGAAGTGCAGAGGAGAAAATAATTTATTGGGATCATTATCAGACGATTAGAAAATTTCTACAAGACCTTTATATTTTACTCCTCTGAAGTTAATAATACTAGAATTAATTTTCTGTAATATAGTATTTAATACGACTTTAATTAAATTGTCTGAGAGTGTATATAAATTTGACTTTTGGAGCAAATTATTGCGGCCAGTCCATCAATTTTACGCTTTTCATTAAGCGGATAATGGAAATATTCCCATGATTTTTTTATGGATAAAAAAATATGCGGAATAATGAGGATATATTATATGTTATCTGATACAATTTAACGTGTGAATATGACGCGTCAGTCGTTTTATCTGGGAAATTACAGATTTATTGGATATTTTCAAAAATGCCTCCATAAAATGTGCTCAAATGAAATGAATTCACTAAAAATACAAAAAAAACTTTTAACATTAGATTGGGCCGAGGAAGAGCATCTGCGAATGCCGCAAATATAATTAAATTCCATCTGGTCTTATTAAAAATAAACATTATCCAAATATTAAATCCCTATTCCCTTCAGATATTTTTATCTCCTCATCATTGTGTCACCATACAAAGGAAAAGGAACATAGATGCGAAAAAGATATCCACGACTGCCGAATCGGTCCTTGGATGACCGATACCCGAGACTCCTTTACGGGTTTTTACCTTCCATCTTCCAATGCGTCTAAAACCGTTCCCCTTTCCTCTCCCCTCACTCCCCCGCATCATCCTACATATTCCTTCCCATCCTTTCCAAAGGACGTTCGTTTATTATCACTTTGCCGTCGCTATTTCCCTTTTTCGCGCACTCTCTCGCCCATTCCACCTTATCCAGTTCTTCCTTATCGCTCCCGAACACGGCCTACTCTTCCCCCTCCTCCTCAACCTCCTTTTTTTCTACTCATCTTTCTCCCCCGCCCCTCTCCCTCTAATAATCCCGGTGATAAAGTGCAAATCATGCCCGGACATCCTCCCTCCCTCGTTCTCCCCACATCCACCCACCGCACTTTCCTCCTCCCCATCCTCCTCGCCTTTGCCACCTCCGATGCAACGGATGAAGTATAGTTTCTAGGAGGGAAGAAGGGTACCCCGGGGCAACCATCCTCACTTATACGCCCGCCGGCACCCTATGGGCCACTTTTATTTCCAGTCATCCCCCTTTCCTGCGGAGTCCAGAGACAGGAGGGGACACCATTAAAAGAGCTTTGGCTTTTGTTGGGGGGGGGGGGGGAGGGAGGAAGAAATGTGGAGGGAGAGAGAGAGACACACATGGAGGGGAGGGGTCGTGCGACGTGGGGATTGGAGGGAGGATTTGCGGTTCCGGGATGTATAAAGCCGCGTGTGGGAAATGGTGGGAGAGAGGGTAAGCGAAATTCGTGGAGCAATGATACGGTTTGGGTGGCGGCGGAGTCGGTGGCGGTCATCTCATTTCGAATGATGTGAGGTGCCCTAAGGTCCGGTTTCTCTCTGCCCCTGTATCACTCCTCGTGCGGAGGAATTCGTTTAAGGTTTCTTCTCCAACTAGCGTTGTTTTTTTTCCTCCGGACTTCCCATTTTCCGGAGAAACTTCATCGTGCGTTTTATGGGAGTTTTCCTGAGCGGATCGCGCGAAGCTGGTGCCAAACGTTGCGACGTAATACGGATAAACGCTTCTCGAGGACTATTTTGCGCTTTTAATGAGAATTTGCGCGGACTCAGAATGGCGCTCGAGTGCTTCTACATCTGCATGATACCGTTCAAGTCACCTTTTTGCTTTTGTTTGCGAGTTTCAAGAAATGCTCGCTGAATGTTTTCCCAAGTCAGATATTGTCACATGTAGGTCTAACTAGGGTTGCCAGACCGGACTGTCTCGTATTTCGTTGTCTTATTCCCGTTGTCCCTGAAATATCTGTCGGGACATAGGAAATGTCCCGTATTTACGTCGCCATAGATGTTGAATTTAAAAAAATAGTAAAAGCGCATTTCTTTGTATTTTATAGTAACCCGCTCAGCTAATGTGCTCACATTATGCGTGTCAGTATACCCTTTCCCTCCTTGTAACACTCAACAATAAAAATTCGCAACTCAATCCAAAGTAGGGATATAGAAGCTAATCCTAATTTTCATTAAAATGTAAGGTTAAAAATGGGGTAACTGGAATCTGGAGTAACAGTAGGTTAACATATTCCTACAGAGTTGTCTGAGAAAACAAAAGTCACACAATAATTCTTTAATTTCTGCTTGTGGTGCGAACAGAGTGTGTTAAAGACTTTTGTAATAATTTTGGCATTGAATATCAATCAATCCTCTCACACCCAAAAACAGGCTGGCTTTCGTTATCCAATGCAGTAGACAGGATTCTAAAGCTGTATGACGCGTTGACAGCATACTTTCTATCTGAAAGAAACATTACTAAAATCCTGGAAATATTTTTCAATGATCCATTGAGTGAAACGTATCTTCACTTGCTTTACAGTCTGAAGAGCAAAATTGAAGGAGGAGAAACAAGTCTTTTCGAAGATTAACAATTTTACAGGAAACCGCATATTGTGTGAAAGAAAAATGGAAGCAAATTTTTTGCCTTTAATTGTCAAGTATAGTATAGTATATGTATAGTATATGTATAGTATATGTATAGTATATGTATAGTATATGTATAGTATATGTATAGTATATGTATAGTATATGTATAGTATATGTATAGTATATGTATAGTATATGTATAGTATATGTATAGTATATGTATAGTATATGTATATATGTATAGTGTATGTAGGGATAATGATTCTGAATGCATGAAAAGTAAGTTCTTATCAAAAGTGAAATTGTTCTATCAGACCTGTTATGATTATCTTATGAAATGGATTTCACCTCTGAAGCCCTTGAACACTTTTGCATGGGTGTCACTTATTAAAGTTCCGACATGGGAACAACTCGAAGAAACCTGCACCTATCTCATCGAAAGAGGACTAAGAGTAAATTATAGTACTCTGTTGTTGAATCAGTGAACAATTCAGAAGAAAATCATTGAACAAAATCTCCAGTCAAATATGGAAGATTGGAATAAGAAACTTTTCCATTTGAAGTGGTCAGATATTCTCCATAAATCGAATCTTACGAACAATTATTACTATTTATGTGCGAGTATGTATTCAGTATTCCAGCGCACAATGCTCCTTAAGAGCCAGGAGAGGAACAGACCGAACATATCTACAATGGAATCAATTTTAGTGTTTAGTAAATTTAAATATGTCGTGCAACGAGTTTTATCAGTACGTATGTAGGTACTTCAAAATTAACACTTACAGAGAGATGCAAAATCATCATAAAAATATTAATTTGTAAAATTTAAAAATAAATATTAATTAATTTTTTAATAAATGTTAAATTCCAATAAAACTTTACAAAATGTAAGTTAACTACGTGTTATTAAAGATGTAAAATGCCGACGTAAACTCTCTAAATATAAGACGTGTATTTATTTTTTAATCTCTCTTTTTAAAAAATAATTAACCAATCTGCGAATTGGTTTCAAAACAACTATCCTGTTTGCATGTACCACCCTGAAGAGGCAATAAGCATGAACGGATTTTTCCCTGGACCGAAACTTTAACTAAAAGTGGACAAATGTAAAAATAATGTATAACGAGATTATTTAGAGTACATGTATCAAAAGTAGAATACTCCTTTAGCCAAAACAACTAGAGGGCTGCAAACCCAATGCATTTCGCCCACAAGGTGGGCATCGTCAGGGGTAGAGCCTGTTTCACCAGTGACTGGAAGCCAACTGCCAGGTTGAAACGGAGAGTATTAAGAAGACGACCGAGAAACAAGCGAAACGCGGAAAGATTTTTCGGCGTGTGTGTCGTTTAAATCTGTCAATTTGTATAGGGTCTTGTTGAAATCTGTGTCTGTGTTCATAAGTGTATCGCGGTTTTTGTAAATGTGAAGGTTTTCTAACGAGTTTAGTGAGTTATTGGCTGAAGTTATCAGTGTTAAATCGTTTACGTGTATACTATGACCTGTTTCAAAGATGTGGTTGGCAACGCTTGATTTTTCAAAACGATTATATTTATAGTGAGCCATGTGTTCCTTGAAGCGTGTTATTAGTTTCCTTCTTGTTTGTCCTATGTACTTTTTGTCGCAGTGTGAGCATTGTATTTTATAAATACCGGACTTGTTCAAAGATTCTGTTCTGTCTTTCGTACTGCCCAGTAAATTTTTCAAATTAAAAGGATTTGTATATGTTATGGTATAATTCTTATGTTTAAAAATTTTGTTCAAGCCTCTGTTTAATGGTGGAAAATAAGGCAATTTTACAAATTTGTCCTCTTTTTTGGTGTCAAATTTTAGGGAAGTGGCATTGGACAAAGTTTTATTAAAGTTATGTTTTCTCACTAATTTATTAATTAAAATATTATCGTATCCAAGTTTAGCGGCAATTTGTTTTATGTGTTTAAGTTCCTTTGCATATCTGATTTTATTGAGGGGGATGTTACATAATCTGTGTGTTAAAAATTGAAACACAGCTGTTTTTTGGTTCATAGGGTGAAAGGAGTTGTTAGGAATAAAGTTATCAGTATGTGTAGGTTTTCTAAAAATGTCAAACTCAATGTGTTGTCTATTAAGCAAGTCCAAAAATGGCAAGGTGTTGTTTTCTTGAAGTTCATAAGAGAACTTGATTGAAGGATATATGTTGTTTAACTGATTAACAAATTCATCTACATTTTCTTTCTTTAAATCAAAGATTGTGAATATGTCATCCACGTACCTCAACCATATATCTGGAAAGTAATGAAATTTTTCTTTGCAATCGTTTTCAAAAGAGGACATGAAAATGTTGGCTAAAAAGGGAGATAAGGGGTTTCCCATAGAAGTGCCTTGAGTTTGTTTGTAAATTTCATTTTTAAATGAAAAAACGTTCTGTGACATGCATAAATTAGTAAGTTGTAAATATTCGAGGACAATTTCATCAGAAAAATGTTGTTTTAGTAACAATGATTTTAAAATTTGGGATGTTTCTTCCAGAGGTACACTTGGGAAGAGGCTTTTGACGTCAAAGGAGACCAAAATCTCAGACTCTTTTAATGTTATGTCTTTTAGTTTACTTATCACGTCATAGGTATTTTTAACAGAGTGTTTGTCGGGGAAGGACATCTGTTTAAATTCACTATTAAGCCATTTGGCCAAGTTATAGGTTGGGCTATTTATTCCTGATGCAATCGGTCTCATGGCTTTGTCATCTTTATGTATTTTGGGGAGGCAGAACAATTTAGGTATGTTTGGGTTTGAAATTTTTAACTTGTAGCTTAATTTATTATCAATGATGGTTTTACATCCTTTAATGATGTATTTGGTTTTTTGAATCATGGAATTTAATGGGTTCTTCTTGAGTTTAATGTAAGGTCCATTGTTCAACATAATTTGGACGTTGTCAAAGTATTGTGTCTTATCCATGATCACTATTTTATGGCCCTTGTCAGCCTTAATGTAAAAACAATCTTTATCTCTGAGTTGTTTCATGGTTTTGGAATAGTTTTTGGGATGAAACTTATTTAATTTGTTCAAGTTGTGTTGGATTTGTATTGAACAAGCTTGTCGGATATAATTTTTGGAGTTTTCATCGAAAAATTCAATGGATTTTTCAATGTCTGTGATTAAATTATCTATAGGTGGATTCCTTGGTGGGAAAGCAAATTTCAAACCCCTATCTAAAAGAGACAATTCATCCTGAGAAAAAGGTAGATTGGACAAGTTTTCAGTGAAATCAGAAGTATGTGAAGTAATACTGGGTTGATTTGTTTTTTTGGGTATGTTGTCAATAGTTATATCCCCTTGTTTCTTAAGAAACTTTAATTTTTTATCTAAAGTTATGGATTTAATATGAAACTTATGAGTGTTGGTCTCATGCATATTATGTTCAAAATGGTTCCATAATTCAAATCCAACAGGATGTAAATTTTTTGTAATTTTTAAGTGTAGTTCATAGGCCGAAATTTCTAGAGAGCTCCTTTTAGCATATAGGTTCCTAATTTCTAATTGAAACCATTTGTTGATGGCTATTTGTTTTACTGTGGATGTGATATGATCTTTTCTCAGTTTAGAAAAAATGTTCATAAAGTTGGGTATAACTTTGTGTTCTCTACATAGTTTCAAAAATTTAATGTCTGCTGCTATGTTATTAATTCTAGTATGTAAATTGTGAAAACGGTTGAGATCCTTAGTCGATAATGTAAAAACTGGTGTCTCTTTATGTAAAGACATGTCTAAAGTATAAAAACCAGAAGAATAAGAATCACAATGGTGTATAAAAACAAGAAAGGTAAAAAGAACAATAAACGAACAAAGTGTGTAAGCAGGATCTGGAGAGCTAATTAAGGTTTAAAATTCAACAATTTGGAATGGTGAACGTTGTAGTCAAAATTCAAAACCGTAAAGGAGGGTAGTGGATATATGAAAAACGACTATGTATTTGTCAACCGTTGTGTTAAAAGCAAAAGTAAAAACTTAAGGTCAAAATACATACCATACCATACATACATGTATGGTTATAAAAAATTTTTTTTTTAAATATAAAACTTTGTAAACTGAAAATTCAATTCAAAGTTATATATTCCATATTTTAAGCCAGAGACTAATTTTTCAGTGTATGCATACAGTTTTAAATTGTTATTTTGTTAATTTTTTTACTTTAAATAAGGAATACCGCTATAAATGTTTTAAATCACAAGAATGGATAGTTTCAGATTTTTTAAGTGTCCCGCGTTTTTCCCGTATTTTATCGGAGAATTTATCCCGTAACTTCAAAATCAAAATCTGGCAACCCTAGGTCTAACTAGAATTTTTAATCTATGCAATTTTTCCAAAATTTCATATTTTAACGTGAAATATTTGTCTATCTATACCCATTTTGTAGATTTACGGTATGTATTACAACGACTAAATAAAAATATACCGTATTTGCCCGAATATAAGGTGACCCTCCTTCACAGAAGCTAGTTTGAGGAATAAACGTTTTTTAAGACATTCAACAGCAAAGAAATTAAACGAGATTGTTCGAGTTGTTTTCATTTAAATCTTTATAATCTCCCATCACAATGTGCAAAGGTAAATTTTATATAAATAATAGACTAGTGATAGCCACTGCTATAGTTTTTATTGATTTATTTCTTTGTTCGCGAATATAAGACGAGCCCCAACCTTTGGAGAAAAAACCTCGTCTTATAGTTGGGTAAATACGGTAGTTCTACTCGAAGGATATTTAAGTTCAGTCACAGGAATCAACATATTATCTTTTCATTTTACTGCCGCATTTACTTCCGAGTACTGACGCTAACATGTTCCAAATTATTACAATTTAATTTGCAATAAAGTAGACAATAGTAGTTTAAATACTTTGTTTCAACATCTTATTTTTATTTAAATTTCCAGTGCACGCAGAAAATTTAATTTAAATTATTCAGTGAATATTGACATTTTCTTAAATTTCAATAATGAGGCCAGGCTCAACCCCGTGGAATTTACTCATCATGAAAAAAAGAACTTAGTTACTTCCGCAAATTTAATTTTAAACGACCGGTTTCACTACGATCGTAGCATCATCAGGTGATGAATTTTTATATTTTATCACCTGATGGTGCTACGATCGTAGTGAAACCGGTCGTTTAAAATTAAATTTGTGGAAGTAACTAACAAGTAAGTTCTTTTTTTCATGGTTTTCTTAAATGTATTTCACTAACGTTCTAAAATATACTAAAAATAAAACCTCAGATGAAATTGATCGGTTCGAATGAATAAAAAGTGAGCCAATTTCGAATAGGAATAATAATTCTTTTAAAGATAACAACTAGGGAAAAAGTGGTTCTCCCGTCAGTTTTTCTTCGATTAGAAAAACTTGTTCTTTACTAATGATATAAAAGCATATAGAAAGAATTGTTTTCCCGAATCTGAATGATAAAGGGTTATGAGGCTTTTTGCTAGTCTGCTCTCAACATTTCGCCCGTCCATGGATTGGAAAACTTTTGAGACATCGACGTCTAGAATCGCTATAGAATGGTTGGCGGCGAATGAGCGCTGTAAAATATCGAGCCGAGATAATAGATAGTTTGGAGAGGAAGAGGCACTCGACACAAGAACTTCGCAGAACAATCAGAGCTTTATTGCCCTAATCTCCGTGTTTTTAAATTTTACGATATTTATTTAGGAAATTAGAAGCCCTAACTTTTTCTCAACTAATTTTCCCTATTTAAAAACAGAACTACGTACTACGTATTAATAAAACTTGAAGACTTCTGTGTACCTATAGTGAAACTTCATTTTGTCTCTTTTATCAGGCGATGATTTTAATATTCATCGCCACAGCTGGTTTATCCAGTATAATTCAATGAATTATTATTAGTAAATTGATCGGTTAGTATTTCTTTTACATTAGAAGACAGACTTGCAATCCGTTTATGATGGAATGCTACGTAGGTCTATTTAGCATTGTAAATATATTTTAACTTTATACTGCCTTATCGAAATAGACAATCATATTTTTTTGTGTTATTATTTGACAATCTCATAGGCTCAGAGGACACAATTCCGTCCATATTGGTTCCCACTCTAATCCTCGCGCGAATATTTCCTCAGCAAAGTGTCCAGACGGAAGGAAGTTATCCTTTACAAATATAACATTTTTTCCATTCCCTCTTATTCCCCGACTCCGCCATCCGTTCTCGTCCCTTCAAAAAGTCCATCTCCATCCTCAAAACACACACACACACAAAGGCGCTCACGCAGAGACACGCACGCCGACAAACCCCCCAATGCCAACACTTGCGTTCTCTCTTACGAAGCAATCCTGTCGGCATGTACTCTAGGCACGATATTGCCTCGATCTTACCTCCCCTCACGCCCTCACCTCACCCGCACGCCTTTTGAGCCTTTCCACTCCCAATCCTCTCTCCTCACTCTCTTCTCCTCCGAGCCCACTCGAAAAACACACTCCCCGTCTTCCCACCAATCTCCCATTACCACCCCTCCTTCCTCTCTATGCCCTCCCACCTCCTCCCTCTTACCACGCTTCTTCCCAACTCCCGCCCTTCTCCTCCCAACTCCCGCCCTTCTCCTCCCAACTCCCGCCCTTCTCCTCCCAACTCCCGCCCTTCTCCCAACTCCCGCCATTCTCCTCCCTCGTACAACCGCTGAACCCGCAAAGGCTCGCTTGCGCTATATATGTGTTTTTCATTTTCCTGTCGGTCCGACCGCGGGTAGGCCGAGGAGAGGGAAAGCACGCATCGGTCAAGTCCACTTTTTCTTTCATCTCCCTTTCTTCCTTCCTTTATCTCGTTCTTCCTTTGTATATTTTTTCGCTCTCCGTCTTCCCACGACATCGTGATTCCTTCCTCGATTTATTCTCGCCGGATGGTTTTCTCATCCTTTTCTATCTCTCTTGTTCTCCCTTTCTTTTCCACACCCCGAGTCCACCGCGTTTTTTTTGTTTGTTTATCTTATATGCAAATAGATTTGTCCCGTTTGATTTCTTTTGCTTCGTCCCTTTCGTTTCTTCCGTTTGTCTGTCAATCTCCAATTTCGAACAGGTTCTCTTTTTACCCGCCTTATTCGTCCCATATATATATATATATACATCAAATGTAATAGTTTCCGGCGTAACTTTGTTGAACTGCTTATAGATAATGAAAATAAACAATAAAAATGTTTTATTTTCATCATTATATATGCACCATATAAAAGTATAATATTCATGATATTTATAAATAATTGTTTTTATTATAATTTCCCGCTTTAAACATCATAACAGTGTATCATCGTACTCTCGTCTAATTTATGCTTTATCTCACCTTGTGCTAATACTTCGGATAATTTTTTCACTTTATATCTATCTCCATAAGATACTCTTAATTCTTTTCTTTCGTTTCTTCCCCCAGCAACCATACTTATCAAAGGTTTTAGGCAAAACTACGACCAAATATGATATTCTTTATGAAATTTTCCCTCTTTCTACTTTCTTCTTTTTTCGTTTCTGAAATTTATTCTTTTACCTTATCATTCTCTCTCGCTATGTGCGCACAACCTCTTTTTCATTTCCTCTCCGCTGCCATTCTCTTTTTCACTCATATTCTCCACCGCTTCTCTGTGAAAATCTGATCTTTGCATCCTATATCTTATTTTTCCTTATACCACATATGGCTTAACTGCCTATTCCCAACAGAGGACAAAAATGATATCGCCATATAAATTGATGACCACAGTCTAGAGAAGACGAAGATGTTCGCCCAAAATGAAAAACATAGCTGCTTAACTTATATCTAAATATTTAAAGTTTCGAAGTAATTGTTGAAAATGTGATCCACGGTTCTGAACAATCTAGCCTAGATATAAGAGTATCTTCAGAAAACAAGTACAGGAGTATGATAGGGATTGTAGGGCTGACAATTTTGCCAGCTATTTTTCTGATCCTAATATTCCAATTACTTCTAGCTTATTTATACGGCCTGAAGCTCTTCTATTACCGAACACAGCTTCTCAAATACAAAAACAGGTCATGAACATCACATTAATGAAAATACGACCGAGAAGACGTCAGGGAAGGATATAAAAATGTTTCCATGTATTGGCTCAAATAAAAACAAATATTTTTCCTATTTTAGCCCTTGCTGCATCAAGTATTTATCCTCTTTTCTTTCTCTCTCTCTCTCTCTTCTTCCTCACTGCCTCTCCTTCCTTCCTCCCTTCTGCGCCATCCGCAGATCGAGCGAGGAGACATTGTTCCGCGGGGACAATGGCATTTCAAGGTCCAAAAAGGGAGGAAGGGACGACTTTGGGACCAATACGTTCCCTTTTCTCTCTCCTCTTCCTCGTGGCGTAGAGGAAGACAAAAGACAATAGCGTTATAGACGGGGGAAGAAGCCCAGGATGACTGATTGAGGGGAGGTAAGGTGGAACTCGAGGCGAAATAGTTTGCGGGAGAGCATAGCAAAAAAATTGGAGGTAAGTTGGTTTGCATACGAGAATCAACAGTGAAAGTTCTATGATGTATCGCAATAAAATGAATGTTTTTCATTTTATTTAGTAACGGAGAGATAATATACTAGAGAACATCTCGTCAATCACTAAGAAAATGTAAGTTTTAGAAGAACAGTCGAGTGGACTTGAATTTTAAGTTTATTCAAGGTATGGAATCTTGCAAAGGAACTAATAACAACTTGTGAACTATTTATTCTTATTTATTCTAACATGCGAGTATAGAATTATTATTTAAATTTACAGCAAAAAATATTGTTTTATCAATTTTTGCTACATTATGATATGAATCAAACATCAATACGTATTCGTGCGACAATTCTTGCACTTTGGCTAATGATCACAGAATACTAATGGTTCTGCGGTATAATATTCAATAGTATAATAAAAGTTCATATCCAACACCAAGCCAAAATTACTATTGAGATGTGTCTGGAAATATTAAATGCTGTAATTGTGGGAGCTTTAACATAAACGAGACAAATAAGTAATATTTTATGGCACAAATATGAATATCATCTGTACATTTTAAGTTATTGCCATATTTATCCTGCATAAATTAAATTATACAAATTTGGCTAATTTATAATTAGATATAATAGCGAAGTAGAAAAATACCACACTTTCACATAAAAGATTACTTATAGAACGATATATCAATGATAAAATAATTAAAACCTTCGGGTTCTCTTTGAAGTTACATTTAAAGTAAGCAAACACAGAGACTAAGCCTGACGAAGATCGATCTCCAGAAAAATAAATTAAGCTTCTGAGACCCGGAAAAAGTTTAATGAACGCGAGAGGGGCAGTAAACGGCAATAAGGGCGAGAAAGCAGAGGGAAAAAGAAGGAAAGAGAGGGAGAGAGGAGGAAAAAGAGGGAGGGAGATGGGGAGGATAGAATGGGAAAGAGGAAGGGAGAGAAAGAGGGAAAATCGGGAGGAAAATTTGGAGAGGGAGAAAATGAAGATAGGAAAAATGCGCGAGAATAATTTTTCCTTGATTTAACGTTGCGTGAAGCTGGCCGTGGAGAGGGGGATGAAGCGAGATGCGGTGAGAGAGAGAGGGCGAGGAAGGGGGAGAGAGAGAGAGGGCGAGGAAGGGGGAGAGAGAGAGGGGGGGGGCGAGGAAAGGGGAGAGAGAGGGAGAGGGCGAGGAAGGGGGGGGGAGAGAGAGAGGGCGAGGAAGGGGGAGAGAGAGGGAGAGAGAAATGGAGAAGGGGAGAGGAAGGGTAGGTTGGAGGATACGAGGATGAATTCGGGATATCGTAGTGGGGCAACCAAATTAGAATAACCCAGCGAAGAAAGCGAAAGAAGAGAAATTAGGCGGGGAAAGAGGGGGAGAAAAAGCCAAGGATAAAAACGGGCGCGGGTTTATGAGAACGGAAAATAAAACAAATGAATACATTACTTGGACCAAATGTAATGCGGGTTGTTAATTCTAGACGGAGTGAAATGGAAAGAAATTAACGCGCGTGCTTATGGCGTAGGGATGAATAAGAAGGAAAGAAGGTCCGAGAGCGGGTGAAATGGCGGAGAAGGTAGGATAAGGACTTCAATGATGTGTTCACTATTGAAAGGAAGAGAGTTGGCGATTTTATGGAGGTTTCGTGTAAGAAGTTGTAATTCAACAGGATGGTGGGGTGACTGAGTAACTGGAGATTTGTTCAAATTCTTCATTTAAAAATATCTCATCAAAAATTATATTTAATTTTTTCACTGGATAACTTATGGTAAAATAAGATTGGGTTTTCGCATTTTTATTTGGTGTCGGTGTGAAACAAGCCGACTCTGAGAATTGCTACGCCTGTTTAAGAAAAAATAGCAAATATGAGAAAAATACACAACCACATCTGCCGAAGTAACGCAAGCATATAATAGCAGAAGCATTATTCTACGCAAAGAAATAAACCAACAAGAGGCTGTTCTATTCACGTTATATCCCAGGAAATGTTTAAACTAGCCTCCAGAAAAAACAGCGTCCTGAAAACAACTCCTCGTCATAAACGCCACACTATTTTAAAAATAAAATTAATTTTCCTCCGGGGTAACACGAATTAAACAAATTATAAAAAAATGCTCCATTCCCACCTCGGGGGGATTAACAAATTGGAGGAAGGGAGAGGGAGGAGCGCGGGAAGTAAGTAGGGAGGTTAGTAAGTGAGCGAGCAAGGATGTGGAGGAGGGAAAGAGGGAGAGAGTGGATAATGTGTCTGGAGCTATTGAGGTTGGAGTGCGAATTAAGTGACGTGTTGGAAATGGGGACGGAAGAGGGAGGAAGAGAGGAAGGGAGAGGACAGGAATATAGAGTAAGATCCGAGGAAGCGTAAGAGAGTGAGGGAAGAAAGAGGGGGTGGGAGAGGGAGCGGGTGAGTTGGGTAGAAAAAGGGAGAAAGGGAGGGAAAGAGGAGAGGAGAGAGAAGTGAGAGAGGTGATGGTGGGAGGGAGGAGGGAGAGGAGAGGGGAGGAGGAAAAGAGAGGGGTAGTGGGAGGGAAGGAAAAGAGGGAGGGCAAAAAGGAGTAACAAACGAAGGGGATTGAAGGAAGGAGTGGGAAGACATGGCTAGACACCAGACGCGCGCGCACACACGCACACTGTACGGTGTAAGTGGGATGGTTTTGGTGATAAAAGAACGAGTGTACTCCAGAAAAAGGAGGAGAATAGAGAAGAAGGGATGGAGCAGACGGATACATAGGGGGTAAGAAGTAAGTGACTTTAGTGGGAGAGTGGGGAAGAGAGATAGGGAGGTAGTCAGGATTGGGGAAGTGTCGTCGGGAGAATGAGGGAGAGAGGAATGATGGTGAAACAAGTGAATGCGATGGATGAAGGGGGGAGAGGGAGGAAGCTACGTTGTAGAGAGAAAAAGAGAGATAGATAGAGAGCGAGGTAGGAAAGGGGAGTAGGGAGATTGTTTGGAATAACAGGGGGAGGGAGGGTTAAAGTGGATGGTGGGAATGGGGAGAAGAGAGTGATTGTGTTTGTACAATTGGAGGGAATTGTGTGCGCTTGGGAGGACGAAACGGAGAGGGAATTAGAAAATAGGTGTTTGAGAGAGAGGGTTCTTTTTATCAAGTTAATGCGTAAGGTGTTACGTGAAGGGTGGAAATGGAGCTGGAAAGAGGAGAAAGAAAAAGCACAGAGAAAGGACTCAGAAAAAAGAATGGCAAGGAATAAGGAGGCACATAACACATAGGTGATTATAATCCTTCTGGAGATGGATTTAAAGAGGAATGGAGTAAACAGCACGAAGATTTTTGGAAGCGCTAAGTAACAAGAGGGATAAGTTGGACGGAAAATGTGGGAATGACAACCGAAAAATATGGGAAGGGTTGGATTGGGTTATACGGAGGACGGCGTGGGAAAAGTTCGACGGGAAGCGAAGACGATGGGTGCGGGATAAAGGACGAGAATGGGAGAATAATCGGGAAGAGAGAGGAGAAGACAGGAAGGAGAGAATGCGAGGGCATGAAAGGAAAGGATGTTTAGAAATATGGCGGAAAGGGATGGCGGGTGCGATGAGGAATGGCGAGAGAGGAAAAAGCGGACGGCGAGGAGGGAGGAGGATGTCTTTGGGAGAGGGGGCGGCTCGCAAGAGGGAGGGGCAGAGGAGAGAGGGGGAAGCCTTCATTCCTACGCACTTACGCCCCCTTCCCACTTCGTCTCTCCGCCATACTCCAAAAACCCCATCTTTCTTACACAAGCACTTCAAAACTACTAACTCCAATCTCTCCTCCTCCCTTCCCTCTCACCCCAACTCGAAAAAACCCTCTCTCACTCTCTCTCTCGTCACTACACCCCATTGCAGTGGTTCCCTCTTCCATCCTCCCTCCCTCGCACTTTTCCCTCCCATCTCCGTTTCCTTCAACTCCCCTCGCACCCCCACCCCTACCCTCACTATTCCCTCCCCCCCTTCGCCTCATCCCTCACCCTTCAACGCCATCCCAGAAACGCCGCCGCCCTTAAGGCTCAAAGTCCTCCAAATGAAATTACTGGGGATGAGGTGTGAATGGGGGAGAAGGCGAGGGGAAAGGGAGAGCTTGGAATGGTTACCGTCGTTTTTCTTTTTTTTCTCCATTCCCTCTCTTTTAAAAAAACTGAATTCTTAAACGGGGTTTTTGTGTCGTCATTGGTCACATCTGCCGCACTGGCTTGTTCGGCTTCAAATTGTTTCGGGCTCATATTAGAGGTTTCACTGTCGCGCGATCCCGCGTCTAATTTTTCGGCTCTATATGGGCCGTTCTTTCCCTCGACGCCTATCATAAATCAAACGGAGCGTTTCACTCGTAGGGATGAGGTGGGAAATACGGTTTGAAGTTCCGCAATACCCCATACACACGTAACGACCGAGGGTTTTTTTACTTAGAAAGACGTAACAATATAAGGTCAAAATTGATTATTTATTTAGCAAGTCCAATCAAATGTATTATCAAAATTGTTTTGAAATGATTGTGTTTTGGCAATTTCTCGGAAAGCCGCGGCGGAACGTATCATATTGTACTAAACGAATGACGAGTTTGCTTTCTAGCATACGAGCTTTGATCTATAGAGTTCACCGATGATTTTATTATTTTACCATTAGCAATATTTCAATTATGGACAATATTTAGGCTTATCTGTAATGAATGTATTATTCAACCACAAGGCAAAATGTCAATATGCAGAAATGAAAATTCAGGATATGAATTTCATTTAATCGACGGCTTCGAAAATTAAAAATGATATTTTTCCTGCATTCTAAAAACTCATTTCAAATTCCCTCTTTTTCTCTCCATTTTCAGTATTTTTAGTAATAATGCGACAGATTGCTTTTGAGAGCAAAAACAACATTTGAGTAGAGTTTATAGACGCCAGATGAGTGCTCAAAAAAGCGACTAGAATGCTAAGACCGACACTACACAAGCAAACCATTCGGGCGCCCAGCTAAAGCTTTAAAAATGGTGAGATTTGATGAACGGATATGATTAGAAAGGGAAATGAAGCCATGACTGAAAACCTGCAAATCGAAAAGTATTTTTCAGGGCGCAGAAACAATCAATAACATGATTTCACTGATAAATGCAGAGCTCAGGATTATCATAGTTAAATGATGGAAAATCCGTATAAAAGACGTGTTTTTGGTAATCCAATAAATAAAAGAGAATGTTTGTCTGTCTGTCTGTGGCAGCCATAGCTCTTCAGAAAATAAATGTAGGAGCTTCAAAATTTGGCAGCAGCTTTGGGTTGATTCTGAGAGTTGCAGTGCCAAAAATAATTTTAATCGGCCAAGGAGGGCCTGAGGGTTCTCATTGTTGGTCCAAATGCCGGTTTTTTAAAGATATCTCAGCAACCAATTGACCTATTTGATGAATTCTCCAATAATATCATTGATTTGATGAGATAGATTTTCGAGCCTAAAAGGGATAAAATCGGTCTACGGGGTCAAGGATCGTAATGTAAGGGTCGATCCAAATTTCACGATTTCGAGGGGTCCCCATGGAACGGTCTGTCCAAATTTCGGCAATGTCCGTCTGCCTGTACGTATATATCAGGGGAGATCTGGCTGAACCGATTTCAACCAAATTGGTAGGAACATAGAATCTTCACATAAATACATGACCAAATGACATATTTGGACGGGATAGGCCAAGCAGGGGTGCCACAATTGCAAAACAAAATTTTCTATGGTTATGCTTTTGAAAGGAAATGGCCAAACCGAATTCAACCAAATTTGGTACATAGAATTTTCACAGAAATTCATGGCCAAAATGTCATACTTCGACCCGATTAACTTAAGTAGTGGTGCCACCTTTGCAAAGTTAAACTTTTCGGTATTTATGCTTTTGAAAGGAATTGGCCTACCCGAATTCAAACAAATTTGGAATATAGAATTTTCACATAAATTCATTACCAAAATGTTATATTTCTATCCGATTAACTAAGTAGGAGTGCCACAATTGTAAAGTTAATCTTTTCGGTAATAATGAATTTGGAAGGAATTGGCCATACCGATTTCAACGAAATTCTGTATGAAGGAGTTGTGCAAGATAAAAAAAACAAACATCAGATTTTTATGATAGATATACAAAGCAGGGCTGCCAAAATAAAAGTAATAATAATTTTATTTTTATAAGTGTTTGTGTTGAACTGTCCGCATCGATTTGAACCATACTGTAATATTTATTATGTACACGTTTATATATATATATATATATATATATATATATATATATATATATATATATATATATATATATGGATGTCAACAAGGTGTTGGGATGAGAAAACCCAGTGAACACTCACCAATCAGACGACTTCAGGTTGGCGAGGCCCCGGGGATGTCGAAGCGACATACGTAAAAGAACACTAAAACACAGAAACATCACAAACGTAGAAGCTTTCGGAATTATTCCTTCATCAACTACAGAGAGAGAACCTCTCTCTCTCTCTCTCTTGGTGAGTGTTCACTGGGTTTCCTCATCCCAACACCTTGTTGACATCCATATATTACCTTTCCTTTTCCGTAAGCTGTTATATATATATATATATATATATATATATATATATATATATATATATATATATATAAAGCCATAATAGCATATTTGGACCGGATCAACTAAACAGAGGTGCCACAGTTGAAAATTACACTCTGTCAGTAATTATGGATTTGAAAGGAATTAGCTCAACGGATGTCAATTAAATTTTATATACTTGTAAGATTTTTACAAAATACCATAGTGAAATCAAGATTTTTAAAGCGGAGCTTAAGAGCAGAGCTACCACAATTAATAAATAATAAAAATCGTATGCAACTTAAAAGAAAACTCTTTCCCTAGCGTAGCCGGGGGTTTCTGCTAGTATTATATAAGATAACGGTTGAATAGCTATCCATACCATTCATTCTCTTAAATGTGATACCACTCTGAAACAGATATTTTAACGAAATAAATTCTAGCGAGTCCCATTAGATTCTCTTTAAAATCGTTTAACCACCCATGGCGATAAATACAGAAGAAGGAATAATTTCGAAAAACATTCCCGTATGATACTTTCCAAGTTTTTGCTATTATTTTCCTGTCTTTACAGGGCTCTAAAAAGGCAAAATTCCTCCAGAAAGATTTTTTATACAAATAGCTTTAAGTCCTTTCTCTTCCCAATCCAACGGTCCATCTTGGAACCCTTTATACGTTTTTTACCTCTTTCACCAAATCTCTCGTACCCTAACTCAAAACCGGACGTCTAAGAAGGACGCTAACTACGACCCACCCCTCGGATTCACCAAAAACCCCTTTTAGCCTATCTCAACCGTCTCTCTCTCCTAATATCCCTCTTCTCCTTTCTCAATTCCGACCATAGTTTCCTCAATGAGTTCCACTCTCCTACCCCAGCTAATAAAATCCTCCAAACTCCGCTCCCAAAACTTAAAACCCCTCCATATACCTCTCCCCTCCCCCTGTGCCACGGCTCTTAAAAAAATAGAAGCCTTGAATATAATTCCATCCTGAAGGTCGTGGCTTGGATATCGTCCTCTCTCGTTTTTTCTTCTATCCTTCGTCTTCTCTCCTCTTCTACCGCACCTTCTTTTTTTATTCCTACCCTATAACCCCTTTCATCATATCACTCTTTCTCTTTACTCTTTTTTGTATACCACCCTCTCCTGCTCTCTTCCTCGCCCGACTTTTCAACCTCTATCGCGATTTTTTCGAAAAAAAGAAAAAGGAAACGGATTCTCGCAAACATAAATATATTCAGAGGTTCCTCTCCCTCTCCCCAAGCGCTCACTCCTCCGAGGATCCCAATCTACCCCTCTTTCCCGTTGCCTATTTCCCACGATTCATTCAATTCTTGCGTGTGTAATAAAATGGAGACTGGCAAGGGAAAAAGAAAGGGATTATACATATATTTTCCTACTCTACTGCGGCCTACCTCTCTCCCTCTCCTCCTCTTGCTTCATAACTTTACCTCCCTCTGCCCTTCGATCATTACCTCTTACCCTCTCCATCTACTACTCCGCTGCCTTATCCTTCATCTCCTACCCTCTCGTTCGGCCTCCCATATGAATTTTTCAATCGATTTTTGAACGAAGAAGTAGATGTTTTTATTCCTCTTCTTAGACTTCTGAAAAGTTTTTGTCACAGAAACAAGAATGCGGATATTTTCCCAAAGGTTCCATCGAGAGTAGGATTTTTTAAATGAATAAATTCCCGAAATCTCGGTGCGAATGAGTGAGATCATTAATACATCTCGCTTTGAATAGGAGATATTTTCTTACCTAACGCATATTTATATGTATATAAATAGAGACTGTGTCTGCATAGGAATTTTACGATGCGTGAGCGGTTGATAGTGACTAATCAAATGATGAAAAACTAAAAATTACAGCGCGAAAATTGCATCGAGTGATTTCGAACTGCCTAGTGTGTCTGTGGTTTCAATTTGAAAATTTCAAATGTTTCAATCAACCATGACAATTGGTTATATTCCAAATTAATTTCATACAACAATTTCCTCATATTATATTTATTGTTCAAACGCCTACACTGAAGTGGCAATTAAACTTTCCTTGCATTCTCAGCAAAAAAGATCTTTGAACGTTAAGCGATGACTGTAATGATTGTATGATAAGAATTTCAGCAATATCTGACAATTTATTGTCATACCAGATGTGGTATTTTGGCATTAAAATTGTCCATCCTTGGGTATAAAAGCCATCCAAGATCCATTAACACGATGAAAATGTGAATTCAATTTGCTATGCGTTGCATTTATTTGAGTGATTTCAGCAATTTATGACCTCCCAAAAACACACCATCATCAACGTCGTCTTCAGTACTTGATGAATGTTTCGTAAGATAAATTTTTTTAAATATTGCATAAAGGAAGAGAGAAAAAACGAGGAGGCTAAAGCAGGAGGAATAAGATACCGCAGAGAGAGAGAAGATGAGGTATGCAGGGATGAATTGAGAGAGAGAGGTAGATGTAGATAGAGTTAGAGGGAGATGAGACTATTTGAGACACTCCTCTCCACCCGTTCTTCCTAGCCCCGTGCTGCATACAGTTCTCGCTTATGGAAACAGACGCGAAGACTTCGAGAAAGACAGGACGGGGATGGATGGGTGCAGGTGGGGGGAGGGGGGTTTCGAGACTTTGAGGGGGAAAAAGAGCGAAGGAAAATAGAGCCGAATGGGGAGATCGAGATTTTTTGGAGTGCGGGCGAAGGGTGTGGGGGAAGGAAAATGGATGCGGGAATTGGAAAGAATGCAAAAGAGAGCGGATGTGAACAGTAGAGAGGAGAAGAGACATATTGTGAAGGTAAAGATTGGACGACTTAAAGGTGTCGGGTGAGAGAGAGAGAGAGAGAGAGGAGGGCGGATGGGCGCAATTAGAATAACAAAATGGAAAATAGAACGAAAGTGGGTGTGATTTGGGAACTTAAGATGCTGGGAAAATTATGGCTGCGTATTTTTAAATGCGAAGTAATTACAAAAATACTTGTTAGGGATTGGAAGGTTGGACGAATGGCAATATAAGCGATTAAAGTAAATGAAGAAATCTCGTATTCCTCTTCTATAGAACTTAATTTAAATCGACTGTCATTTGGCATAAGTCGTCATCGCTGGGCTAAGCTGAACTATAAGTTTGGGATTGTTTTAATAATTTCTTAAATGTACTATGGCCGAATTATTTATAACTAATAAACATTACTGCTACGGAAATTTCCTTATATTTAACTATAATAATAAAGAACAGATTATTTCGTTCATACGTAAATTCGGTGTTTGAATTTTCAACTGAAAATATTTGCAAGGAAATATTCAACTTAGAACCGTATGAGAATAATGTCTCTCCTTTGGATCAACAATAGAATACATGACACCGAAAGGGTCTTTGAAGCTCGAGACGTTATTAAGCAGACTACCATCGCATGTACGAAAAAGAATGCACTTTCCACCAATAGCTATATGAAATATGGCACGAAAAGAAATTCATTTAGAGAGGCAGTAAACAAAATGGATTCATAAGCCGCTATATGAAAGTTATTAGTCGTTTTCGAAGCGGCTCTTTTTTAATCGGCTTAGCAATTCAGTGCCATTCACCGATTCCTGGAACAAACCTCGCAGATCCACTCCGTTTTCGAAGTGGGCTCCAAGGGGATTAGGAAAACTGCTCTCGCTCTCTCCCTATCCTGTCTCTATTTATTCGGAGCGGAGTCACTCCACTCTCTCTCTTTAATGAGAGAAAGAGAAAGAGAGAGAGAGAGAGAGCGGATGGACGCATATATTTGTACACTTCTCGGACGACCGTCGAGTATAATCGAATATCGAACGAAAACTTGAGCAGGTCGGATTCGCTCCATCTCCATCCGACCTTCTTTTTTATTTCGAACGCACGATAAATTTATTGGGAAGCGTGTAAAATTTTTCGTCGACTCGTAATAAACGTTTTTGTTTGTTTTCTTTACACATTTAGGTGTGAGGAGCTACGGATATCGCGCAGCACTTTACAAACCTGGTTCAATTTATAAGAATAAAAATATTTCTACTCGAGGTTTTTCATAAGCTAGAAAATTATTAAACACATCGTTAGTTTGTAATTTTTTAAATGTGCACATCTACATAAAATGGGGAAAGAATTTCGCAATGCTGCTGAAGTAGAAAATATTTACAAAATATCTATACCAGTATTGACTTAAACACCGTTACCATGAAATTTATTTTGTTTGAATAACTATCTTTGATGCTTAAATCTTAGTTCATGGTTGATTGTTGAAATGGATTTTCAAATCTATATTCAAACTACAATTATAATTAATTTATTTAGAGAAGATCTTAAACTGAGTGAGTTATCGTTGGATTTCTTAACTAGATAATTATATAAAATACTGTACAATGAGGCTTATGTTTAGTTTACAATTTTACCAGGAAATAAACACTATTATAATATATTAAGAGAGTAGACTCCAATTAAAATTACTATATAACTGTATATCATGTACCACACAAATCCCTTTGGCACTTACTCTAGAATCAGAAGTACGAAAGTAATTTAATTACTAAATAATTAACCGGGCACATTTATGTAAATTTTGTAATTACAAATTTTTAAATGATATTTTAACGAGACTGTTTTTACCACAAATATAGCGGACTATATGATCGGTCACAAAAAATATTATAGAAATACAAAACTATTACTCGCTGTTATAATCACTTCCATAGTGTTTCTGACTATGAAAAATAGTTTTTAATTTTATAATATATTTTTTATATTTATCTCACTAATATAGTAGGCTTAAAATGTTCAAGTAGCATTAGTTGTTCTATTAAAGAAATGCGCAACCCTTTTATGTATTCAGAGAAGAAAATAATAGATGTAACTTTATAGGACTTAATTCAGTAGAGAATTATCGAGCTCATATTAGGGCTGAAAACAAATTCAAGAATCAGCGCTTAAATATAAACAAAATCGAAAAAGGTACTTATCTCAGGTATAACCTTGTTGTGTCTATCGGAAATGACTGAGAAATATTTTTCATTTAAGCTCTTATTCTTGAATTTAAAAGATTTGCTGCTGCGAATATAAAAAAGAAACATCTCATATGTATGTATTGTTTGTATTTATGACTAATCAACCACTTGAATGATTTTTCACTCGAACCATTCCCGTCCGGCCATTTTCGTAAAGAAGATGTTCATTTGTTGTAATACTACTGCACATTTCGACCAAACTTTACATCATGCTCGTGAAAACGCGATTACCCTCTCCCCTCTGGTCAGCCAAAAAATAAACCTCTCGACGGCTTCCAGAGTTTTATGAAATCTTCTTTTCCCGCGCTTAACTTGCAAAGCCGCATTCAAAGCACAAACACTTTTCGGCTTCGTAATAGTTTTCACAGCGTCTGTCTTTCTCTTCCTCACGCGTAGTTTTTAAACAGTCGTTACCTTCAAAACAGGCCGCAATGGGAAACCCTCTTAGGCGCTATGCTATGCCTTCCTTAATTCTATTCGCCGACACTTATGCATGTAAACTTTTTTCGTATTCCGCAACTTTTCTGACGGCGAGAGAGCCTTCTCCACTTTAACATGAACTCTGAGGGCGGGAAAAGGAGAAAGAGCCGAAATGATGGAGAAAGAAGAGGAAAAGAGAGAATCCATTCGTAGAGCGATGACGTAAAAAGGCGTAGGGAAGTTAAGAGACCAAGGGAAAGAGGAAATGAAGAAATGATAGGACAAGAGAGAAAGACACCACCATGCACGTCTTTCGGTGCAAGAAAAGAGTGTAGAATTTGATGAATCAGAAACCTAAACAGAGTGATTTTTTCACATTGTTTATAAGAGAGAATATAAACTTAATTTTCCTCTCATTAGTTACAATGTTGAATATTTCTTAAAATACACATATCTTAACAGTAAATTTGAAGTTTAGTTCTCTCAATGGTCAAATTTAATATCTAAAATTAATAATAACCCTGAAAATGATTGAAGTAAAACGAGACATTCGCTATTACAGAGAGTCATTAAAGTTTTAAAGTAATTTCATCTTTAAAGTAAAAATACCAATTATATCCGATAATGATTTATATTAAAACAATTTTATATGCTATATATTATAGAATTTCAACGTTTCTATCAACCCGATTCGAATACATAATGTATTCTCTGAATATGATAATTGATATTTAAATCTCGTTTAACATTTTTAATTCTTCGGAGGTTTTTATTTTTTATCAAGACCTGTAAATAACACATTTTGAGCAGGAGTCCACTACCCTGAAAAAGCAATTTATCAAAAAATCGCTGTCAACATGTCACAGAGTTTTTCGGAGACCGGAAAAAAAACTGAAAATTTTACACCCGAAAGAAGCGCCGACGATGACAAATCGCCCTTAAGTTATCGCGTTTCCGATTCATTTGGATTCGCAGTTCGATCGCGTCCTTAAAACAATATAAAAGAACCGTATCACTTATGCATGGTAAAAGGAGAAAAATGTTTTTAAAAAAACAAAATTTCGTGGCCATTTATCAAGAAATTTCTTTTATGTTCAGCGACGAAGCCACGAAGACCGAAATTAAAAAAATAAGCTCGAAAAAAGACACGAGCGATGCCTACAGGTGAATAGAAAAAACGCCTACTCACTCCGAATAAAAAAGAATTCTCGAGATACGCCATGCGCGATTCGTGAAATTAGGAAGAGAATGACTGGGTATAATGGAACCGGAAAGATTAAGAGACCGATTGGGCAGATAGAACAAAGAGAGAGAGAGTAAATAGATTGGGAGAGAAAGGTCGGAACAGCGAAAATGTGTGGACGTGCGGTAATTTCCATTAAAATTGAGATACGGGAGTTTTTATAGTGAGAATTGAAAGAGGAAGACGAGGCAAAACTAGAAAGACGTAGAAGAGTAGAAAATTCAAAAGAAAATAAATGCCAAAAATAGAAATAAATTAAAGAAAGAAGGATGAAAAAATAAGTAAGGTATTGGTTATAAAGACATGCGAGCAAAAGTAACGACGAAGAAGATCCGTGACATTACCGTAGAAAACGACGAACGTGAGAAGAATATCGTCCATCCGCAGAAAGCGTTGATAAGATGAGATATGAATAGGGAAGAGGAAAAATAAAATGGAAAGAAAGGAGTTGAAGAATAAGCAACATTCAGGATGTGCGGCATGAGACGCGAAATGGGTCCGTGGTGGTCTGAGGGTCAGTGCATGAAGTCGAAGCAGCAGTAAGGGAGTGGCATATAATGATTAGAAAAGGAAGGGAAATAAAGGAACGAAGGAAAGAAGGGGGTGGAAGTGTAAAGGAAGAAGGGTGGTAGGTTCAAAGCGAGGCGAGGTTAGAAATGGAGAAATGGGGGATGAGTGGTTAAGGGAGGAAGCTGAAATGATGAGCGCTGGGAGGAAGAGGGAGGCTGAGAGGTGCGGTGAGAGAGAGAGAGGGGGAAGAAGGGCTGTTTATCAGGGGTTGAGTGTTTGCTTAAAGAGTCATTCCTATGCATGTGGCTAGGGGCGAGTCGGATGTGGACCGTTGGCATGGCGATGGACCTTGGCAAAAGCAAAGCGATGAAGAGCTGGACGAAATGGACAGAAATAAAGGTAATTGATGGACGAAGCAGTGGATCCGTTAGTGTAGGACGGGGTTCATCGCTCTATCTTCCGGCTTTCTCTTTCGCTAATCTTTCGTTGCTTGGGAACGAAATGTTTGCATATTTACGCGAAATAGGCATCCGCTGACCACAAAACCAAGAAACCGCCACAGACATCCCTCATAACGAGTATATTGGAGTGTACGGAGATTAAATAACTTTGAAGCGAAAGGAACTTTTTCATTGCCGCATCACTGCGTTTTGAGTTAACTTTCGAATTGATAACAGCTGAAAACGGGATATCAAAGTTTCAAAAAGTTTTTTTTTTACCGTATTATAAAGTTAGCAGAGAATTAATAAAGCAGTTTCTGCGCTGGATATACATATTTAATTGTAGGATGCCGTATGCTATCCTTTCACTTGCTCACCATAATGTATAGAACCACTTTGATGTCAATTACAATTTACTGTGTGCTTCCCATGTTGAGGTTGCGCTTTTATTAGTCGAGGTCGAATGTTAAAAGTGTTTAATAGTAAGTGGGGAGAGAGACGGAAGAAATTTGATATTTCAATTTTACGAACCTTATTTGGTTCACCCTAATATGTTCGGAGTACATCTCCCTTTAAACGAGATAACAGACGTTCACCAGACATTTATAGCGTTTGATATAGTCGATGGGAAGAGTGTCATTCTTGCGTATAACGACAGGGCCGGGAAAGGGACCGAGACGCGGCGCTGTTATATGCAAACGCTTGATCGTCACGAAAGCGAGTTGATGCGACCGGCGTCACTGTTCCCTCCTGCAATCTGACATGAAAGTAGAAAATGGTGATAAAGAATAACGGAAACAGAACTAATAAACTTAGTTAAATCGAAAAGGCTAATAAATCGCAGCGTGGATAGAGAACTATTTTAACCTACGGAGAGAGAAAAGAGAAAGGTGGCAAGAAAAAGAATCCTGAGGGAAAGAAAGGAAAAATGTATGGTGATTGGGAGTGAAAAGGATACAAAGAGAAAACGCTGGAGTAGAGATGGCAAGGAAAGAAATTAAAGAAATTTCAGAGATAACAACACAGTGGCAAAAAATGATACAGTAGCATATGCGGGTTGGAGAAGTACAAAAATAGTGAGGTGAGGAAAGAGAGAAGCAAAGAAATAAAAGAATGGAAAGAAATAAAAGAATGAATGGAAAGAAATAAAAGAATGGATGGAGAGAAATAAATGGAAAGGAGGGAGAAAGAAAGGAAGAACTATGAGGTGAAAATAGTGAAGAAACGAGGAAAATGGACGAAAAGTACAGAATAGACGGAGAGAAGAAATTCGGCAAAACGGATGAATGGAAAGATACGAATGGAGACGCAGAAATGAGGAAAATAAAAGACGAACAAGAGAGATAGAGACAGAAATATAAAGAGAGAACACGTAAACCAACTCGAGTTTCATAACATAAGAGGAAAACAGAGCGAGACGAGTAAAAGAACGCTTTGGGAGAAACGGTAAGAATGGAGAAGTCCGTCATAGAGAGAGAAAGGGACATGGCCAGCAGAAAGGAAGGGGAGAAGTGGAGGGAGAAGGGAGTATAGAGTAATGGCGTAAGGGTTAGTGGAGGAAAGGTAAACGAGGTTCCCATGTATTGAGGTCGAATGATACAAGCAAAAGCAAGAGAGAGAGCCAAAGAGAGAGACAGGGAGAGAGAGAGGGAGAGAGAGAGGGAGGGAGAGAGGGAGGGAGAGAGGGAGGGAGAGAGAGAGAGGGAGAGAGAGGGAGAGAGAGGGAGAGAGAGGGAGGGAGAGAGATAGGGAGAGAGATAGGGAGAGAGATAGGGAGAGAGATAGGGAGAGAGAGATAGGGAGAGGGAGAGAGAGAGGGGAGAGAGAGAGAGAGGGGAGAGAGAGAGAGAGGGGGGAGAGAGAGGGAGAGAGAAAGGGGGGAGAGAGAGGGAGAGATGGGGAGAGAGGGATAGGGAGAGAGAGATAGGGAGAGAGAGAGATAGGGAGAGAGAGATAGGGAGAGAGAGATAGGGAAAGAGAGATAGAGAGAGAGAGAGAGATAGGGAGAGAGATAGAGTGAGCGAGCGAGTGGGAGAGGAAGGTAAAAGGAGATAGTTTTGGGGTTTGGGAATGGTGTGTACGAGTATAAGGAACGCCGGGAAATGTTTGTACGAGCGTGTGTGCGTGAGGGGAGAGGAAGATGGAAAGAATGCGAGTCGGATGGGATTCGGACATTTTCGAATCAGTGCGTTCCATTACTCGCCTTGGAATGAGTATCCACGGGTGGACTCTTGTGGATTCGGAAGGAAGGGGAAGGAAAGGAAAGAGGGAGAGGGGGCAAAAAGTGCGAGAGACAGAGAACAAGAGGGATGGAAGAGGGTTAGCGTTGTGATGCGGAATAGCGGGAAATAGCTACATAGGCAAATGTGAATGGGAGTACTATAGAGCTAGCGTTGTGGTATGGACGGGCATGTTGTTGTTGTGCATGTGGTCTACGCGTTTGGTGATGCGTTACATTAAGTTATACGTGGATCAAGCGAAGTAAGTCGCTTCTTCTTGGCGATTTGTATTAAGCCATATTTTGGTTGTTCTGCACTTTACGAATCGATAAAAACAAAGAGAAAATAGTAAATAACAATTATTTCAATTGCATGATAACTCCCGGTCATTATGTGATTTGACTATACGGTAAACATCTATTGTAATATGGTATGAATAGCTACATGAACTAAAGCTTACAATGAAAGTAAAATATATGTACTTAAATATGATTGAAAATAGAGTATTGTGTTTTGTAATAAATCGAGGAAAGAGTATAATATTATTATTTGATTGCATGAAATATATGCACTTTCATTTTCCAATAAATTTCATAGGTAATATCAGATGGGCATGAAAATAGATAGCATTGCCTTAACTTTCATTTTATGTGTTTCTTGAACGAATTGTCGAACACATGATGATTTCAATGTAATGGAAGGCCGCTAAAAACTTGAAATGGACTTCAGTGGGAGCCAGATCCAAGAAATCTAGAGTTTACAGTTAAACTAAAATTTCTGTCGTATTCATCAAATTTAATAAAAAAGTAACAACAGTAGTCATATAAAAATCTATGTATTTCAAATTAAAATGGATTAAAAAATCGTTGCTTTGATTTGCGTTATCGAATGCTGGGCCAGTAATAATAATTTCGGTTTTTACCAGGCCAAATACAACTGCCGTATTGGTCCGATTATAAGGTGGTGTTATTTGTGTAAACAAAAAAATCCATGCCTTATAATCGCGGTCGAAGATATCTTCCATTCCTCCCCTCCCTTCCTTATCTCTCTCCAAAATAATTATTTCGCCTGCCTTTGAAATTGGAGGTCACCTTATATGCGAGGTCGCCATTTTATCTGGTCAATACGTTAATATCACACTAAATAAACGATTTAATGAATTCCTTTAGCTATTGAACAGTCGCGTAAACTAGATGGCCAATCCGGCTTCAAAGACGTCGTTCTCAATGGTATATCATCGATGGTGGATCGGTTTACTCACCCGTTTTATGGCTTTAGAAATTTCCCTGATCATTGATAAAGTAAATATGATTGTGATAAAATCCCAAAATTGGAATGACTATTCTTAGAAGAATGATATAGTATGATATAAAATAATGAAAGGATCAAAGACAAATTCCTTTTTAATATCGGTAGAAAGTTTAAGTGCACTCAACAATTCCATGAAAAACGACAATACAAGTCATTTTTCCAGTATTTTTACATCTACTGCGATACTATACGAGAAATGAGCCACCTTGAACTATCGTGCATGTTTATAAAAATATTCATATAATCGACGATATCAAAGTCTGATCATTTCTGCCATACGCTCACGCAGGGGCGGATCCAGAAACCTCTCAAGGAGGGGGCGATCGCCCCAATTACCCCTCCCCCGTCTTGATTCCTCCTCTGCCGACAACCATACATTTTAAAAATCCTTACCCCATCAGAATCTTTCTTTCCCTTGTCATACAGACTTAATCTTCGGTGTAAAAACAATGAATGTTGCGCAGAATGAATTAAGAAATGCACCTAGTGGAGAGCAATGGAGTCCTCCAAGGGGAGGGCGATCGCCCCCATCGCCCCTCCCTTGGATCCGCCACTGCGCTCACGCCTGCTTAAATTTGACGGAAAAAAGAAATTTGGTAAATTGTATGTAGTTGAGCTGTAATGGCGATTATCAATCAACGGACACCTGCAACGAATGACCTAAAAGGTTAAGAAGGGTTAAAGTTGAAAGGAATCTCTTATACGGATTAAATAGCGTTGCAGGAGTTATAAGAATTCTGCATGAATACGCTGTTGCAGGGAGGAATCTAAAACTGAAAACTGAACCAACGCTTCAATTTCTATTCCTAATATATTACCACAGCACTTCGATGCCGGTAATCTGTATAATTCAATTTTTTCTTCACTATTAATAAAGTATTATTCGCCGCAATGGCTATCCTGAATCTTTAAAAAGTGTTAAAACAATATTTTCGCAGCTATATATTTTAAGGTTAGAAGGCGCACTTCGTATTTAGGGTTACTTAAAAATAATACCCATATATTCAGACTTGGACGGAGGAGGAAGGAAGGGAAAGGCTCCAAAAAAAGAAGTGTAGAGAGGGAAATGAGGTAGGATGATGCGCGGTGGAAGTTATGGATGCGCGCGTATGGGATGGGCAGATGCGTTATGGGGAGAAAGGGATAGTGACATAAAGAGAGAGAGAGAGGTAGGGTAGATGTCGGGAGTTGAAAGAAGGGTTTAATGGTGGGAGAGGTGTGGGGCTGCGGTAGAGGGAGAGAGGAAGAGAGTACAAAGAGCTCGTTAAGTAAGAGAGTCTACGGAAGCGATCTAGGTGGAGGAAATGAGATGGCTACGGACGTAAATGGAAGTGTTTAGGGCAAACAACCGCGCAAGAGGGCGGAGAGAGAGGGGAAAAAAAGCGTTTTTAGTCGAGGACAAAGGGCGCGTTGAAGGGTGAGAAAATCACGCGGTGCCGACTCAGAGGATTTATAATTTAAAATTTGAAATCGAGAAAAAATTGAATTATAAATTTATAAAGAGTATAAAAAATAATTTTTGCGGGATAAATCGGCGTGAAAGCAATTTTTAAAAGGCTATTTTAAGATTTAACTGGCAAAAAAGGGCTCGACAAAAACCTAACGATATCAGTTTAAAAATATAAGCAATATTATTCTATATTAGATGAAATAGCCCGTTTAAAACGGGCTTTGTAATCAAACAAACGGCTGAGATATTGATCATCTTATGGGAGATTAAAATCACCCTCTGGAGTCGAACCCGGGACCTTTTTTGAATAATTTTTGTCGTGCACTATAGGTACGTAATTGTAGCAATCTTACAAAATTTGGTTGCGTGGATCAAGTATTAAATTTCAGCCACTTTCCATTTTTCGTTCTTTTCTCTCTTCTTCTCTCCGATCTTCCTCCCTCCCATTCTCCATCCCATTCTCCTTCCCATTCTCCCTCCCTCTTCCCCTTTCTCTTTCTGGAAAAATAGACTTCGAAGTTTCAATCTCGTCCTAATAAAGACCATTATCTCCCTCCTGTCTCCCTCCCTCCCTTTCCTTTTATATCTCTCTTCTTTACTATCTCCTCCTAACATAATTAATATTAATTAATCTCTTTACAGGGTATTGAGTTTCTCACAACGTATAATACTTTTGACTATGTTATCTTCTTATGATATATATATATATATATATATACATATATATATATATATATATATATATATATATATATATATCCCTCTTCTTTTTATTATATGCATTTTGTTATCCTCTGTATCTTTATCATATATACATTTCATTTATATTTATCTATATTTCATCTGTGTAATACTTGAATGTCTTTATTTGTATATTTGTGACGGTATACAACGATGCTGTATTTACGATTTTTCCTACTGTACTACTACTACTATTTCCTATATTTTGTTGTAGTTTTCCATGTATTTTTCATGTATATTTTATGTATAATTAATGTGTTTTTATCTTTATTTTGTCTATTTATTTATATTTCATGTGTATATCATTTGAATGTATTTATATGTATATTTGTGACGGTTTACAGCGATGTTGTATTGACGAGGTACTTACTATTTTCTATATTCTGTTGTAGTTTTTCATTGTGATATATACACTATGTAGGATTTTCGAAGGTTTTTTCACACCTCCCTTCTCTGTGGGTGTTTTCCTACGTGGGTTTTACTAGGAAGAACAAAACTGTTTTTACCTAGGTTTTCCCCACAAACTTAAATGCCTTCACATATATCTTTTTGTTTTGTATATTTTATATACTCTTCATTGTAATACTTTAATTTTTATTATTCATGATATCGACGAAGAGTTAAATGTAAGAATGGACCTTATGGTCCAAATTTCGCCCGAATAAAGACGATTATCTATCTATCTCTCCCTTACTATCTCTCTCTCCCTTACTATCTCTCCCTCTCCCTTACTATATCTCTCTCTCCCTCCCTCTGCCACTCTCTTCTTGTCTGGAAAAATATATTTCCTAGTCTCAATCTCGCCCTAATAAAGAACATTATCTATCTATCACTCCCTCTCTACCTTTTTCTATCTCCCTCCTTCTGTCTCCCTCCCGCTCTCTCCTCTCTCACTCCCTCTCTCTCCCCCTGTCTCTCTCCTTTCTTCCTCTCTCTCCATCTCTCTCACGTATTAAAACATTCAACGCAGGCTTTCCTTACGCATATAATATAAGGGTTGAGACTGCAATACAATATCGAGGTTTAACAATGACACGGTCGGCAAGGTAACATATCGTTAAGAAGCTTAAATTCCTCCAATGAATGTGATTTAAAAGTATAATTTGAGCAATTTCGAATCGTAAGCAAAATATGATGGTAAGAATAAGAAACGTTATTTATTTTTCTTTAAAGCGGTCCAGGACTGGAGTTTATAGGTCAATTATTTCTAATTTTAATTCGCAAAAGCGAAAAATCGATTTTTACGTGTTATCTTACGAGAAATTGAAATCACCCTCTGGAGTCGATCCGAGGACCTTTTTAGATTTTTTTTATTTTATTCGCGACTGGTACGTGATCAATCCAATCCTACCAAATTTGGTTGAACTGGCTGAAGATTGACTGAGATATTGAGCGTTATGGACATAATGACCAAGAGAATTAGCATTTTATAGTTAAGTGATTGAAATAAAAGCACAGGAATTTATATAATTTTATCCCGTAAAGAAAAAATCTAATAAGATGAAGAGAAAATTCGGAGAACGCAATAACAGAAACCTCCGGTAATTCGAATTCCCATAAAAGTAAACAACCCATATATCCCTATGGAAGAAATACTTTTTCATCGATAAGTCACTGATTAATTAAAATTATTTGGTAAATATTTTATGGGAAAATTTTAAATTCGATTTGTAAAAAGAAATCAATACATGATAGGGGCCTTAGGTGAAGAAAAAGAATAGTGACTGAGAGAAAGTGAGAAACGAAGGAAGAATAAACGAAGTGAAAGATGACGCGATGAAAGAAGTGTTGGAGTTTGGAGTGTTGCCACGGGCGAACATAGGAGTGATTGGATTGGGACATCCCAGAGCATTTCGTTTACTTGATTCGCACGGCGGGCCCTATGTCTACACTCACCCTCCTACTCACTCTTGTGATTCCAGACGCTTGAATCTGCCCACAATCTTTCTTTTTTCATGCGAAAATCGAACACGCTTTTCCCGTCTAATCATAAAATGATTTGGTGCGACGGGTTGCGCCGACACACGTTGAATGCAATATTTCCATCTAAATATTTCCATTATACTGAATTTCCTATATTAGATTGGATTTAATTAATTATTTTTACAATATATATTCATCTGAAACGATGTCACTATGCATAAAAAGGCTAAAGTAGCATTGAAAAATAGTCAAATATAAAATCTTCTGGTTCCTGATGAACGAGCAAGTAAATTGAAGTTATTCAACGATAAGACATTTTTGTTCCTCTTCTAATTACCTTTTTCTCTGAGTACAAGGTCGTTGAATGCGTGCCTTTAAGTTTATTCCTTCGCGTCTACTAAGTTTCGACATTCCCTTCCTGAAAGTGTCGAAATACATATGGTAGAGAGGGGAAAATAAAGAGAATGCACCACTAGCTGCGGGTTGAAACAGCAAAGGGCGGGAGATGGAATAGGGGAAAAAAGATGGAGAGAAAGAGGTTGATGGAGAGAGAGAGAGAAAAAGGAGAGAAAGGCAGTACGTGGCGCGACATCCTCAAGCCCTTTAAACTCCCTTCGTTATCTCCTCTCCGCCAAAGAGCCAAATCCAACCCAAGCGTCGCTTCTCTCCCTATATCCAAACCTTTCTCCTTCCTCTTCCATCCACTCTCTCTTTCTCCACTCGTTCCAGCCTATCTCGACTCAGTGTGCTGAGCCACCACTACCACCGGCCCGACATGCCAACCCAACGCTACGTAAGAACCGCCAGTCTTACACTCTTTCGTCCTCCCGCGGAATATCGTACGCTTCCCCGTTCGCCTCTCTCCTTACTATCCCTTCTCCACACCTCCACGAACGCCGCCGAAACCTCTTTCCACGTACCCTTCCCCACACACCTTCCTTCCCTCTCCCTTTCCATCTCTCTCCCTCTCTCATCTTGGTCGTTCTCTATCTCTCCCTCTAGTTCCCACGCCATCCCATCCCAAAAACCACACCTCCTCACCCCTTTAGCCACCTTTATCCGAGCCATCCAATTTCAGAGACCTCTCCGCGTCCCTCCCTTACCTTTCTTCCGCTTCCTTCTTTCCACTCTCCTTCTCCGTCTCTCTCTCTCTCTCTCTTTCTACCTCTTTCTCTCCCACTCCCGCGCCCTAAAACCTCTCCACACACGCCCACATAAGCCATGATCCGCCTTATCCTGACCTCGTATAACCTTCCACTCTCGAGGCTTTCTCACTTTGGCTAAAACTTCATCCACCGTGTGTATCATTTCCACTTCACTTTCTCCTCTCTCTCTCTCTCCTCGCTTACTATACTTTATTACTTTCCAGCCACGCCTTTCATCTATTTTCGCTCTTTTTCTCTTGCTCCTACATAACTCTCTTGTTCACCTTTCTCTTTTTAACCATGTTTAAATAATGAGAGAGCAACGTTGGCTCTAAAATTCACATTCAATGTTTGAGAAAGGAAGCGAAATATTTGCAGCAAATATTTGTATTACTATTACTGTTTAACGGTAAATATCTAAATTTTCGATTATATATTTTTTAGATCTCGCTATTCTGTTAGTCTTTTCGTTATATCATCAGAAATTCGCTGCCTCGTCCATTTTTTTCTGCCGTCTTTTATGTTTGATTTGACTAGAATTTTTTCGATGTTTCATCTATTTAACTTCTAAATTTATTTAAGTGCAATATATTTCGAATTATATATATATATATATATATATATATACTTTTCTTTCTCTATTGGAAAATTTAGTGAATATGTGAATCTAACAAGGAAGTTACGTACAGAATTTCGTTTTCCTAAAGATGAGAGAAATTTTTTTGAAGGATTTCTTAATGAATTACACATTAGAGAATTGTTTTTCTCTTATTTCCTTATACAGATCATAAAATAACCCGAATGAAAGTAGAAAAAATTCAGCCTGAGGGCCAGTTAGGGAGTTACTTTTAGGCTTAAGGAGCCATGCGGAAAGCTTGAGGATTAGTGTCTCTTCTCCATCCCGAAGTTCATCCGCATTAGAGCACTAACTGAAGGGCCTCATTGTTTACCGCATCGCCCTCTCCTTCATAGTTTCCGGTTTAATTAACCGTGACGACGCGAATGATGACACTTCACTCACGCCCCATCAAAGTTTTACTAACCTCATCTTCCTAGTAAGTGCGAATGAAAGACTTCCTCAAATCGGAAGCAATCCAATCATGTAGGGTCTGATTATTCGACGCAGGGTGCCCCGTTCGCTTCGCAGCTTCCCCTCCCTTTCGCCATATAGCACCTTACCCCTATCCTCCCACTCCTCCTCCTCAGTCTTAATCTTTAACGAAAGACTTCCATTTTCAATTTTGCCAGGTTCGTTACTTTATTTATCCTCTTGTAACCATACCTAGCGTTTGGCAACCTTTATAGCGGGTTTTATATAAGACGGAGAATACATGTTTAAGCTGCGAAAATTTTTACCAGACGAATGCAGAGATATAGATGAATGAAAATTAAGGCTAAAAGTGGAATCAAGACGAAAAGAGGAGAAACTGAGAATCAAGCAAGAAGTAAGATGAAAGCGGAGAGGTATTGCAGCATACATAGTGAAGCTGATTATTCGTGAAATGTTTTACGATTTTAACTTTACGATTATTTCATCCGTATTTCTTATATTCTCGACGAGCAGTAAAAATAAACATTTTTGCGCCGAGATAATAAAGCGAGAGGCGATAGATATTAGTATGGGTTCAGAATGTTTTCAAATAAATGCTGTGAATAAAAAATAAACGCGTTTTGAAAAAACGTTTTATCCTTAATATTTCTTGGAAATATCTGTAACTTCCTTGTAGATAATTCAGACAAAAAGTTGATCAACATAAAACAAGTCTATGATGAGCTAACATCTAAAATTCTTATATTTGAAACAACTCTATCGGCAAAATGCTAATATTTTCAATTATCGCCTTGTGCCAACCATCGCCTGATCGATTTACATGGAGTTCGGAAGAATTATCTTTAAAATGAACACGCATTGGTTCCTATAATATTTTCTACCCCATGTTTAGGAAAAGCCCCGTCTCCCCACCTGACCGTATTTCAAGATGAAAGGAATCTCTGCCAATCACTGATGAGTCCTCTTTCTGAGTAGAGAGGAAGGGAGAGAGAGGAAGAGAGAGAGAGAGATGGAGTTCGAAATGGCCCATCCGGGGTTTTATCCTTTCCAACATCGAAGGAGATAGACAGCGCTGTTGCAAGGAGGGTTGCCGAGGAGGAGTGAGGAGGGAAGTTGAAGTGTTTCACGAAAGAGCATAGAGAGGGGAAGAGAGAGAGAGTTTCGGAGCGGCGATAAGGAGAGGAACGAAATAAACAAGAGTGACCGGCGATGAGGCGAAGCGGGGGTGGGAAAGAACGAACGAAGGAAGAGAGGAGCAAGGGATGGCGGCGATGCCAGATACCTCACAGACAAACGGGTACATAGGAGTAGTCGCGGCCGAAAAGTGGAGGAGATAATCCCTTAGGGCAAGGAGGAAGTAGAGGAAGGGGAAGGAGGGAGGGAAATGGGTGCGATGCGGAGAGAAGGAAGTGAGGCGAGTGGGAAGGGGTGAAAGTGGGGGAAAGGAGGTAAAGTCGACGTCCAAGGCTCCTGACTAAAAAGTTTTTCCGCGCCGAAAGCGAGTAAGAGGCTCGAACTCGAAGTGCAAACGCAAAAGTGGGTTCGCAAGGGATACGGAGGTCACTAAATTTTAATCAGCCAAACTCTCCGTAATGTGTACCTTGCGGAGAAAAGATAGGGAGGGGAATAGGGAGGACTTGGAAGAGTAGCGGTTTGAATACGACCTGTCTCCGAAGTTGTCAACGTAAAAATTCCCATCCAAAAGCGAGTGGGATTAGTTTGAAGAAGTTCCGTGCTCTTTTCTTGTTTTGTGTGGAATTGAATGGACCAAAATCGAATCGTTAATTTCAATTAGATTAGTTGACACGAAGGAAATTTTAAAATATTTTCGATCGAGAGCCATGGAGGAAAGATATAAACTTAATAGAATTTGTGGCTGATCGGCCATTTTATCGATGGGTTTCTAGACAGTTGTTCATTATACAGAATAATTCGACGAAGGACTAAAATGACTTCATAGATTTTGGCGAAGTTCTAATTATAGTATTTTTTAAAAATTTGTTTGTGCCACGATAACATTAGATTTTTAAAATTTTGAAATACAGAGGCAATAATAAAGATAGCTAATTTTTCTTAGAAATTATTTCAACCTCGATAAATATAAATGAGCATAGCTCTGAACCATTAAGCTGGTAAAATTTCGTACCGTTAGAAATTCCGAGAATAACGTCGTCGTAGATTACACATTATAAGTAAATTGGACTTTTGTTCGCAATAATTCATCGCTGTTTCTTCAAGATAGGTATTCTTGATGGTGGTCTTAGCATTATAATAAATTTATTCGTTAATGTTTCACAACGCAAGTGCATTTAAATGGGGTAAATAAATTTTAAATTGACAGTAATGATAAAACAAAGTTGCGACGTGCAAATCTCTTTTTTAAAGCTAACACATCCATCCGTAGAAACTCATTTATTTCCATTCAACATATTCTGGAAAAGGATAAAACGAGGCTAAATTCAAAGTTTAACTTTGAGCGGAGATTTGCCGTTGCATCGGAACAAACAAACAAGTTCACTCGAGCACGAAAGCTCTTTAAACCGTTCTGGAGATGCATACGCCGTTTCGTATCACTTAATAAGAGAAATTCAATTCACTCAATGGACAAAGCGTAGGTTAGCAATTCGGATCTCATGAAAGCTGCATTAGTTAGATTTGGGTAGAGAGAGGGAGGGAGAGGTGATGGATGGATAGTGGGAATAGAGAGAGATAGAGAGGAGATATAGAGAGCAGGAATTGTAAACTCCACTCACCAACATCAGCTGATCCTCCCCATGTGCTGCCTTGTTGCGCTTGTCTCGCCAATTTCGTTATGGCCTCGACGTAGAGACGGGATGCTGCTGCAGCTCCTGTAAATGCGAATAAAAAATCGTTGCATTTCAGTGAAACAGGAAAATATCGCTGAAAATTTGTAAGTAATATATTGAAAATGTTTTCGCTGTAAGTGTTTAACCATCCACAGTTTTTTGACTCGCTGGTCAAAACTACGTAAAAATGTTGGATAAAGTTTATGAAAAGCATAAAAAATTGTGGAAGAGGAGAACAGAGATTATATTAGGTATTATGTTATTTTTCATATTTAATTTGGATTATTTAACATGACTTTAAATATACAATAATTTTAATTATTTTTACACTTAAAATACCTAAATCATTATACGGACATGATATTCCGTATGCAAATAAGGAAATTTTAAACATTTTTAAAAATGTTATCTTACGTCAATTTAGGATAATATTTCATTTATATTGGTAGATACCATAAAATAGAGATAGCAACGAAAATTCGTAGATTTATTAGTTTTGCTGTATGAAACAGATTAGGATTAACTGAATTCGTTAGAATTATAAGGTAGTAAACTTGCAAATAACGCAATATTCCGGCTTGGAAAAAGTATTCCCCTGAATTAGTTTTATATTTACACTGTAACGCGCATAAGCTAAATGACTGCGATTAAATACGCGTCTAATTTCTAGATGAATACGTTCATGCATAAAAGGTGCGTAGTCACCATTATTGAATTTTATTGCTTAAAATCTAATGTTATGAATTGTGATAACATAATGCGATACCACGATTTCCAAAGTTGGTTACGATCTTCCTGTCAGAAGAACCAATCGGATTTTTATAGTGTACAGAAAAAAATATGCTATAAGTGTGCATACAAAGTTAAAACTAACGTTCATTCGATGATATGAGATGAAAAGAGAGAGAGGGGGAGGGGGGGGGCAAGGGAAAAGTGGATGAGGGAAAAAAGGAAGTAAACCTAAGGATTTAGCGACTTTTCGTCACAGAAAATTTGTAACAACGACAATTTGTCACAGACATTTGGTCATCGGGACAATTGGCACCTGCGACATTTCGTCGCATACGACTTTTGGTACCTACGACATTTCGTCACAAGTGGCATTTGTTACCTGAGACATTTCGCCACAAGCGGCATTTGGTACCTACGACATTTTGTCACACGTTACATTTGGTACCTACGACATTTCGTCACCCATGACATTTGGTACCTGCAACATTTCGTCACAAGTGACATATGGTACCTGCAACATATAGTAATATATTAATATATATTGCTTATGCAACTATGATTCTAATATAATATGTTATAAATAATAACACGAACTCCTGGTATTTAGAATAGCTTTAGGGCTAACAATAAGTATTAATGAAAGTATAATGAGACGTTATTTCATTGTAAATTGAATTCATCCAATTTTATCGCTTCTGTTGAATAATTTATTGTACGAGTTGTTGGTGCTCACCATACACCAACTTTTAAACTCGTAAACAAAGCAACGCGACAGAGTTTGAACTACTCATTTAAATAAGATAATAGTTTTCATTTTCTGGGAAATTAAGGCAACTATCCGGAATTTCTAAATTCTCTGGCAATCGGCTCTCGTCCAAGTTCTCGAATGTCAAGTTTCATGGCTCAGATTGCCCTTTTTAAGCAATAACTATAATCATTGTTAAGACAAAAGCCTATATTTTACACTAAAATTTATGTAAAATTAGAATATTTTGTGTGCTATGATTTTGGAATCATCATCCGTGCATTTTAGTACGTATCCGGATAAAAAAATTCATTTAAAATTATAACGTCATCATATGTATACGTTGTTGGCTGAAATCAAATTGATTGTAATGCTATCTAACGTAAGCAAAAAATTAATTCCCATTGAAATACATTGGAGCCGTTGCTATGGTAGTTTATATTTTACATTGTTGAAGACCGAAAAAAATTTCATTATTTTATGATTAAAATCAATTTTTTACGAAAATTCAGCATGGATTTGAATTTTGTCTTCAAGAAAAATAAACTTCATTCCTTTTTCCACAGTATGGTGCATGCCTCGACTTTGTATCTTAATTTTTTTAAATTTGTATTTTTTCCAGAGGTTTTACCCAATGACTTATCTTCATGCCAAATTTCAGCACTGTAACATTTCTGGAAGTACCTTCGGTTTTATATTATATTATATTTTATAATGATATCATAAATAAATTTCCAACATGCGTATCGTCAAGAGTACTTTCATACCCATGAAACCTATGTTCCCGGAAAGAAACCCACTTCTCACCCCGCCGATTCCGATTAAATTATTTAGATATACATACATTTTCAAAATACGTATCGTCCCCATGAAGCCCATGTTCCAAGAAAGAATCCGCAATCGTAACGTGTGACGAAAAGAAAGGTGTGGCGAAAATAATTTTGTGAAGTAAAGTCGCAGTTTCCAATTATTTTCCATGACTAAAAGTCGCTAGTACCAAATATTTTCTGTGACGATATGTCGCTGGTACCAATTTAAATGTGTGACGAGTTGTCACAGTTACCATTTTGAAAGTGTGACGAAATGTCGCAGGTACCAACTGTCATCTGCGACGAGATGTCGCAGTGACAAAGTTTCTGTGACGAGAATTCGCGACACCAAGCCTTAGTGCTTCCCGATGGTCCAATTTGCGAAATATAAGGTCCTGCACGTACTTCTTTCTCCACTTCCCCCATCAACCCCCTCGACTGTTCGCTCCCCTCTCCCCTCCTTCTCCTCCCCCTCCCTACCCGGTGTACGTTGTTCCCCGAAAGCGGGAACGCGCAAGGACAACGCTGGCGAGGAGATGAGGAAAAAAGACGAAGGAATGTGAAAGAAGAGAACGAAATGGAAGGTAGCGGGAGGATAGGATGAAAGGGGAGGAGGGGTTGTGGGGAGTATTGTTGACCCCCTCCTTGCATTGACTTACAGTTAATGCGGGGTTGTAACGCGACAATAAATCACGATTAATATAATTTGGTGCAAAACAGCCACCTCTCCTGAACAATTGGAATCGGGTTTCTAGGCACGCATTCCGTAAAACACCGCTAAAGCTTTGGTAACTAAAGTGGTATTCTGGCCGGCGAAGTCATGTTTATGATGCCATAATACCATGCTCTACTAGAATCCGCTAATAATTACCGTTGTTGGTGAACGTGAAACGCTTAATCGGGCGGGTAATGTTTTTAAAACTTGAAGGAAACTTTTCTATTTTTTTTCAACGAACTACAAATTTTGTAGGAGAATTGCGTATGAAAATCTTTTGATTCCCCATCAGTTTTTACTAGAGACATGATATTAAAAAAAAGTGCCCGAGTATTGATTTTTCCCATTCTTATAACCGATGTCTCCGAGGATCGTAAATATCCAAAAATATATTTTATTAACCATCGGACTTTGGTTATTATCTTGACATCGCGATCGATATAAGGCGGCCAAACGTCGATTTTGACCCTAGCAACTAAGGCGATCAGATCCCTTACAGCGCAGCGCACGAATAGAGATGCAAGGAAAAGGAGATTTACTGCAACGAGGCCGTCTCTGAAGAGAGAAAGGTATCCCATAAATCCGAATCGAGTTTCTCGTGCAGCGATATTGGATAGAGTCGGAGGAGGCCGAGGAGAAAGAGGGGGGTTGGAAGGTTGTATCAGGGGAGGGGAGAAGTGCTGTAATGAAAGGGAAAGTTGAAGACGGGTGGGAGGTGAGAGGAGGGGTGAAGGTGCCTTCGAAGGGTAGCGCGGTGTGCCTTTTCGGGGGCGGAGAAGTGGCAGAGGGATGGACTTCGCGATGAAAGGGGAGAGATGAAGCGGTGGAGAGTGAGAGAGAGGACTAAAGAGTAGGAAAACGGCGAGGCACGCACGATGAAAAGAGGGGCAGCGGTGGGAGATTATTACGGAGTTCTTTAATTCAGTCCACTTTTATTTAAAACTCGATTCTATCATAATGAGAACATTTTGGTGACTAAACTTCCATCTTTTCTTCAATTTTCAAGTATTCCTGCCTAATTCTGTTTTGTAGAAATCACAATTATGCTTCCGTTAGGACAATTTAAAATTTTGCCACTTTATATCAATTCCAAATTACCAACTCACATCGCTCTTCCGATGGCCCATATTTGATTTAAAAGACTCGAAATTGAATCATGACTTCATCTGAAATAAACGCTCCCCTCAATTTATACCAACGACTGATTTTTTTGCAAATACAATAACTGCTCTTTCAGTTTTTATTATGCATGTGTATACGTGTGCGAATATAGTGGAATTTTTTAATTCATCAAAAGGAAACTTTAATTAATAATCAAATCGCAAACTACCCAAATTAATCCGAAATACGTTTGCAACGCAGTCACAGTCATTATGAGCGGTAGACACACAAACACGAGCCTTATCCTAAATTAAATCCAAATTGAACGGTAACAGGAGAAGCGACATCGAAATACTGACAGGTCACACAGAGACATTCATGGTACCAAACGAAATAATTCCTTTCATTCCTCCCAATACTAAGCGAGATGCGGGTAACAATATGGAAAAGAACGAAGATGGGGATGGGAATAGAGAGACCGGCGAATGATACGAAGCGAAACGCGGGGGGGGGGAGATGTTACAGTGAAGAACGACGGATGCGTGAGAGAGAGAGAGAGAGAGAGAGAGAGAAAGAGAGAGAAGGCAGAGGAAATTTTGAGTGCGAGAGAGGAAAGTGTAATGAGAAGTGAAAGGAATGAGCAGGAGGGAGAGGGAAAGCAGAGGGAGGTAGAGGAAATTGAGAATGAAAGTGCTAAACTGAGATCTAAAGAGATAGCAAGATAAAGAGCGAAAAAGATAAAGGAAGAAAGGGGAGCAAGTGAAGAGAGAAATGTGGCATAGCTGAAGAAAAAGATTAGAGAAGGATAGGGAGACTCAGGAGATGTATTTATGAAGAGCAGAGGAGAGACGCAGGCAGATTGAGGAAATGAGAGGGGGAGAGAGTATAAGATAAAGAGAAAGGCATACATTGAGAGAGGAAAAGGAATCGGAAAGATATACTGCAGGGGAAAGAGTGGTCATGAATGCAGCTGCCGAAGATGTTAATAACGGCAAACTGAACTTCCCTCTGGCCAAAAGGCAAAGAAAGACATTGCCGCCGAATATTTCCTAATATTAAGTCCTCCCTTTTGGTTCCCTGCTCCCTCTTTCGCTCGTGTCCCTCTCTTCCTCATGTCTCCCTCTCTCCCTCGTGCCGCTTATTTCCCTTCACTTAGCGATGCAGCTATTTGCCGGCACGGCCAAAACGCATCTCTCAGCCGCCAAAAGAGCAGAAGAAGGCGAGTCGGGATTTCAATGGCGTGTTTCTTTTTCAGAGCATATTAGATTTTGCTCTCGAAAACTTTCATTAAAACCCTTCTGTGATATTGTAAACTGTGTAAAACGTTTTTAATGGCGAAACATTTGGATTTTTTTGTTTATCTTATAATTTCATTTATTTGAGTGGAAGATGCTATTGGGATATCTTGTTTCATGAAAAAGTTTCTATATATTTAATTTATTTACGTGTTCCGTACACGAATAGTTTTGCGCCATTTATACGGCGTATTTCGACATTGATTTCTAGAATAAGTGATGTGCTACCTTTTCCAAAAAAATAAATTCTATGGAAAAGTATCCGAACGATGATTCTCTGGTGAAATCCTTTCAATTCCCAATTTTGCTGTAAATTAAAATTTATAGGATCTGTCAAATGTAAAAGTATCTCCAGTTACGTTATTAAGTTTCAAGTATGTCAAGCATCAGTTATCAGATTAATTTCATTTTATATTTTATCCATTTCTACATCAAGTTGGCGTGCGTATGTATATGCGTACGTCACTTTGCATATATATGCATTTACGTTCATAAACACTTCTTAAGCGCTTGAAAATAGATACAATTGTTTTATACGTTGAACCCCTACCGACCGTCTTTCGAAAAAAACCTAACCATATGTAGGAATTCTACCATGTAGCTTGGTCGAAGAAAATACGATGAACTCCACCTCAGACCGAAACATTACTATCGAGTTGGCAGAGTATAGAAAGACCACCTACAACACACAGGACCGCAACCCTCCCTTCTCCCTCGACCATATTTATGCCCCTCGTATAAATGCTCTTTCTGAAGTCTCCATTGCTCTGCAATACGCCCAATACCCATATGTCTGCTCGTAACCCCCTATATACATGGCACCAGAACCATCCAGACCCTCTCCTTCCCACTCCTCCGATCCTCTCCTCCCCATACCACTGCACCTCCACCTGCTCCACCCTCGAAATATTTTCCAAACCCTACCCGAAACCTTTGTTATCATCTCTTTCTCTCTCTCTCTCCCTTTCCTCCAATTCCATCCTCCACTTTCTCTTCTCCATGTTTTTGGAGATTTTCTACTTTATCCATTCCTGTTACTTTGTTCCCGATGCCGAAACAAAAAAATTTCTTCATTTCTTCCCCTTCTGCTCCGCTGTTTCTACACCCTCTCCTTTCGTAATTCCTCTTCCATTTCTTGCCCATCTTCGCGCAAACCCTCCAGTCATCCAACTTCCTTCCCATCCGCCCTCATTCCAGATAGTTTCCATCCCTTCCCTCTGTTTTCCCTTCCGTCTGCTATTCCCCTTTTATTGTTATTTCTTCCACTCTCCCTCCCGCCTATTGCCCATCCTCCGGACAACAATCCGCCTCTAACTCATCCCTAGTTACCTCTCCTCACTCCCTACTCCCATCCTTCTTTCCATGCCTTCTTGTACCCTTCCCCTCTTTCGCTTTCTATCCTCTAGCATCTGTATTTTCCTCCTCCTCCACGCTCGTTCTCTCTCCCACTCCACGTCTTTCGTTGCGCCATGGGCTTTCTTCCGCTTCCTATATGACTTGGTTATTCGTTCCCATTCGGACCGATTCCCTGCCCCTCCCTATTTCTCATTCCCCCCCATCCCCCACACAACTTCAATCCGGACAAAAATAACTAGTCGAGTCATTCTGTTCTCTCTTCCTCTTTTCATCTCCTCACACACCATTTACTCCGACATTTTTGTTTTTTTCTTCCCTCCCCGCTCCCCTTAAGTAGGATTCTTTTGTTGATTGAAAGTGAATACAGTCTCCTTTTTTTAACGTGGTGTTCGGGGTTGGGGGAAGGATTTCCGAAGGATAAATACTCCGATGTGAAAATGTTTTTGAATGAAATCCCCAAGAAGGATGGCCAATTTCATTTAAGACCAGACTCTTTTTGGAAGCTGCCCCGAACAAGCCAAGATTTCGATGTAATTGGGTGTGTACTTTCAGGATCGTATCAAAGACTGCTATCACAATGTGCGGCGAGAGTAGACTGAATTTCTATTGTCTTTACTCGAAATGATTTTTCTGAATGGTTTATATATTGTTCGCCTTTCTTTAAGCGCTTTATCTTCTTTATGTTTGCTTAATAATCATATTTATTCGCAAGGAAGTAAATTTCAGTAATATAAATCAAATTAAACATCTCAGGAATATCGTAGACGAACCCTTTCCAAACGACAACTACATACGCTTATTTTGAGAGAAATTTTGCGAAATTAGGTTTAGTCCTTTACTGGTATCACGGGAATGACAATTTAAGTTAACTCAATATAAATAAAACTTAAGAGCATTATTTCAAAATAAATACTAACTCCAAATATAATAAATAACGAAGAACGTTATTATCAAATTTAGCGTATTGTACATATTTATTTATTGGTTAATTTTTTAATATAGTTTCAAATATAGTTCGATAGATCAACATCTAGTATTTTCTTCTCATTATTTGATTCATATCGAACGTTTGATCTACATATTTTGATAGGAATATCAAGTATTCTTGTAGGTACTACATTAAAATTTGCCCACAAACAAAATAGAAGGCATATAATCTAATAACTGTGAATTTTTATGCTAAAAACTTAATAGCAAACGCTTTATTAACATCTAATACTATTATACATCTGCAAAATGTTTTCCCCTTGCTTTTTCCATCGTATTTATTTTATTTCTCCCCTCGTTCTCCAACGAAAATAGTTTACTTTAAAGCTTTACTATAAGAAAAATACTCCTACGTCCCTTAAAAAAACAAACGCCTAAGGCTTTTTCATTTCCACTCCTCGCCTCTCCATACACTATCTCCATCCCTTAACAATTAAAAAACTTTCCTACTTACGCTTTACGCTCAAACTCTTGCAACTGATCTTTCCTCCCTTCATCTTCCTCTCGCTCCCACTCTCTCTTCTTCTCTCTCTCGTTTCTCCCTCGCACTCTTTGCACTCAACTTCGGTCTCTATTTTCCCTCCCCTTCTCTCTCTCTCCACTTCCTTTCATTTCCTCCCCTCTCTATACAATCTTTCCTTCAGCATCGGTCTTCAACCACCCCCACCTTTTTCCTCTTCTCCCAAAAAGGCAACCCAACTTCTCCCTTTCTCCTCCTCCTGTTTCTCACCCTCCAAAATGGAGGCAGCACCCTCCAACCCTCCCTCCTTTACCCCACCTCCACCTCCCGCAGCCTCTCTCTCCCCCAACCCCCAGAGAACCCTCAAACCCCTGCAGAAAGCACCGCGGCATCCCCCTCCACCCTTACCGTGGCTCACACATTCCGCCCTGATTTACCGGCCTCTCCATCGACGCCGCGCCCCCCTCCTTCCATTTCCCTCGACTCCCCCTCATCTCTTCCTCCATTCTCTTCCTCCTTGCCCATTTTCTCCCTCCTTCCATTCCCTCAGACTCCACATAAAAGCATACTTAAGGGATGGAACTGGTCCCCCTTTCTTCTCCCTCTTAGCCAGCCGTTCGCCTTCTATGCCCTCCTCCCTCTCCTCCTCATCCCCTCCCCTTCCTCTTCCCTCCGTATCCCCTCTGATCTTAACCACTTCCCTCCTTTATCCGGGCTCCTTCCAAAAGCACGCAATCTTTCCTCTACCTCACTCTTTCCGTCCTTCAATTTTTCCTCATCCCGAGCAGACGAAAAGGAAACCGAATCGCTCATCCCGTAAGGATTCCCTGCATTTTTTGGGCTCCTCTTTACTCTCACTCTCTCTCTCTTTCTCTAATTTCCATTCTGTCTTTATCCTCCTATGCTTCTCTTCTTTCCGTCTGTTTCATCTTTCGTCGCCACTCTTCCCTTAGCCATTTCCTCCCCCTAAGACGCAATGCTTCTCTTCATTATCTATCCTCCAAAACCTCTCCGTTTTCACCATTCCTTTTTCTCACTCCTTTTCGTCTCCTTTTTCATCTCTCTCTCTCTTTCTCTTCACATCCGTCCAACCTCTGCCCCATTTATCTTCCTTTCCCCAATCCCTTTCCTTTTGCGCGCATAAATCCCATTACGTCCCATCTATGCATCTTCCACTCGCTAAGTTTATCACCCTTTGCTCTTTTTCACTCTCTGCCACTCTTACTTTTTCAAAATCTGCATTTTTCTCCCCCACCGACTTTCTTTCACCCTGCCAAACTCTCCCTCTCATTCCCCTATGCACCATATTCCCCCGCCGGCTTCGCCATGCCTTCCGCAGCCCAATCTCATAACCGATTGTATTGCTCCTCTCTTTCTCCCATTTTCCTCTTCATCCTCCTACTCGCCCCTTTCATCTTGATTCGTCCAGCCTCAACCTCTATTGCGACAACGTGGGAGAGAGAGAGAGAGAGAGAGAGAGACGGGGCAATCGAGATGAGATCTCTCCGCAGCCGATTCCCTATTTTCCGTATTAAATGAATAAAACTCAATCTAGAGCGAAGGGTGAAGAATAGGTTTCATTTGATTCCGGACGGACTTGTGTGTCGTCGGTCAATAAAGTTATCGCCCGTTTAATATTTCATGATATACTGTCTCGATGAGGGATACGCGTGCGCGCGCGTTTGTTTGTGTACTTATCCATATTGGAGTAGAGGGACTCATTTTCAGCCTTTTTTGGAAAACGAAGTGGTAGCGTTCCATTGTTTGAGGACGCGCAACCGCCGCAATCAACTCTCCGGGGCAATTGAGTGTAGTTAAACTCGTAAAAATGTGTATTTTCTTATGGGATACAACCGTTGAGCGAGTGTTGTACCCTTACTACCTTCGGCAACAGGGAGCGAGGTAAGTTTTTCCTTGTGGTTAATAAAAATTCCTTTTATTTTTATTTCACGGTTAACCGTGGCATTCATATGAAACAAATCGGCCCTTTGGTGCCTTCAGACGATCATGGAATGCGATGAAATGAGTGCTATAAATATTATTAAAAAATAATTGGCTTATTGCGAAAATTACTGGTAATTTTTAAATATATTGCTAGGCAAACAAATTATTTTATATAGGTATAATCAGTCACTGGTAATACCATGTATGGCACATAGTATTAACATCTGGAGCAGGCAATGTGAACGACATCAAAGCCTCGATCAGGATACGGTAAATGCCCCTTGATTCCCGCAACGGCTTTCAATGATGTGTGTTGCATACTAAAAAGGGGAAATGTTTTTCCCTAGATTTGTTTAAAAGCGAAATATCTATGTCGCCTTATGGATGGAATCACAATTATTACTCTTAAACTTAAATAGTCATAAAAACCCGAGAAAACAAGCTACTATCGGAGGTACATAATTCATCAAATGCTTCTTGCAAATGCGGTGTCGAAGCGGCGACCTCCATTTCGGAGAAAGGATGTCGCAGATATTTTTTAGAAAACATGAAGATAATTAAATGAAAGAGATACAAAAATTAACACGCTTCGAGTCCGGAACGAGGCTATTTTTCCCTTTTAGGAGAATGAGAGGAACGATGAGGAGATTTAAAGAGGTAGTGTTTGTGAAAAAATTGGATAGGATTCTAGAGAGGGGAGGAGAAAGGAGGGATATATTCGCAATGCATCAGAAAGGCAGGAAAGGCATGCAAAAGGAACGAGCGAATAAGAACGCATCGACGTGATATACGAGGCACACTAGCTGACGGAACGCCTTGTCGCTGGATTTATGTCCCTCTGCAAATGGAAGAGGAAGTTTCCACTGTTTATCTCTACATAAACGTTTCCGAATTCTCTCTTAGTTGGTTTTTACCTTTTTCCAGAGTGGACACCGAAAAGATGTCTTTTGTTCCGTTTGGTCGAAATCAGAGTTATACTTGGCAATAGTTCAAGTATTGATGGGTAATTGACACCCGTACTAAAGGAAGCCACATTATTATTTCAATATTTATTTAAAACATTATTATAAAAACTTCTTTTCCCATAAATAAGTATTAATTTAATTCTCTATTGTTAAATTTACTGTTAATAAAAACTCTTATTCTTTATTAAAACGTAGGAAAAATTATATTGTACTTAAACAAGGCGTTTCTTTAAAATTTTGCCATAGGCGCCATATCTCCCAATACGCCTCTGGAATAGAGTATTTAAAATTTATCTGACAATGCAATCGACTATGTCAATTCACTCGTGACCTGCTAAAAAGCATAAATGGTACACCTCCATTAAATACTAATAATAATTCTTCAACGAGGTCTAAGCAAATATTAGTTTAATTAAAAAACCGAACAGCCATTAAGGTGAAATTAAGAAAAATATATAATGAAAAATAATAGATGCTTTCTTTTAATCCGATCCTCGCATATCATTCACGGTAACGCTGTAACAACATTACCACCAATCTCTCACACCAAACAGCAAAAATTAAGATTGAGCGTATTTGAGCAATCCGTTTCTCGTTTCCGACAAGTGCCCGAGTATAGATTCTTCTTCAAGTTATCATTTTATCGTCACACAATAGCACCAAAAATGCCACTTTACTATCAATTCCTCGGCGGAAAAGAGGGAAAAATAAGAGAACCCGAGTAGAGAAGGAGGGAGAGCAAGAGTGGTACAGAAAAAAGAAAAGGGCTTTTCGATCTACTGTTTGCTCACAATGGAATCCCATTCGGGAGCTTATCATCCAATCAATCGGACCATCAATTTGCTTGGGAAAAAATACAGAAGCAACCGACAGTCGACACCTACTCCGTTGCGCAGCGACGTGAATGGCCCGGCGGGCGGCAACTCCCCCTTTGACACGCCCACTCTCCCAAAAAGCGCATCTCCTTATCGGGGCAGCAATCTCATCGGTGACATCTCGATCCCCACCCACCCGAGCCGTCGACCTGATTCCCCGAATTTTTCGGATCTTGAAGGAACTGGCGCCCCTCCTCTCCCCTCCGCCTCCTACTACCGCTCCCTCACTCCCTCTCTTCAATTTTCCTCCTTTTTCCCCGGGGTTTATCTCGATCCCAAAGGACCATTCTTTTCTATCCCTCCTCCCCCCCCCGCTCCTGCGCGAAATACAACAACGGGCACAAATCAAGGGTACGTGGAGGACATGGTTTCGATGGTATGAGTTAGGGGACGGTATACCCGGTTTGAGGAAAAATCGAATGAAATTTCAGAGAAAAATAGGGGGAAAGAGGTAAAACCGAAAGAGAACTGGTGAGGAGATTTTTTTAGTTGTTCCGATCTTTGTTTCGCGCGATGGTGAGAGTAACCTGATAAACAAGATCGAGCGGGATGATTCAATAATCTCCTCGCCACTTATTAGATTTGAATATTGGACGCTTTTGCGGAAAAATGGCTCATGGAAATCATTCGATGTAATGCAATTTTTTCATGCCACTCTTATGGACGTAAATAAATAATTTAGTTACGTTGAACATTCCCACGGATGATTGCAATTGTGAGATTTATGTAAATGTTTTCAATGAATTGAATGCATGTATATGTTGAAACATGAATCTGTGATATTAAATATAGAGAGGAATTACTTGGTACAATTATTTTCTTCCGAGGTAAAAAATACTAATTTAATAGAATATTTTAATCACGTTTACTTGAGAAAACTGATTTTTCAAAGTCAGGTTTTTTAAGATAAACACTTGGAGGCAATATTTTAAAAGCTCGTACGAATAGACTAATTATCGCAAACGAAAAAAAACTTTTCCAATGACAGATGATTAACCGGTTGGAATTCTTATTTTTGAAAAACCTCTATATTTAAGATGGCATTAGGACAAAATCCATAAATTCCTAAAATAAGATGTATTGCTTCTGGTCTCTGATTGGGAGGGATAAAACCGGGGAAATTAGAATCGAAGCAGAAACGGAGAAAAAGACAATTAAGCAAACAATAAAATAACAAAAGACTAAATCTTGCAACTGACGGTTCGGGAGGTCTCACACAGAGATTATTCAAACATAGACATGCTACGGTGACCTTCGTCAAGTGGAGTGAAACGACATCGTCGAGGTCGAGAGATTATTATGGACCATAACTGAGCAGTTTGCTTAAGAGCGCAATTTAAATTTCCTCGCCTTCCTTTCCCCTCGGGGGTCATCTACCATCTCGCCGTTTACACCAACCTCCACATCACCTACCTACGGTCCAAACACCGCATTTCAATACGTCACCTTCGATCTTCACCTCGGTCCCGCTTAAGCGCCCTCTAGAACCAACAAGATCCAGCAAACAGTCACACGCGGTCTCACAGCCCCAACATCCCCTGCCCAGATGTCGCCCTCCCGTCCCTCCGCCGCTCTATCCCTCATGCGCCAGCACGCGTCTTCCTTTACGTTTCAGATATCTTCCCCTTCATTTAACCCACCCAACCAAATTCCGACCTCCCTTACAAAACCCTCTACCCCCTCTTTCCCTCCGTCTCGTTGCTTGCTGCATCCCCCCGACGATAACCCACAAAGACATCTTAAAGGTTCCGGCCCGTCAAACGCCATACCCCCAGCAGAAACACCGTTCCTTTCGACCCACTGCCCATTACCCCGCGAACACAAACATTCCTCTCTCAACACACACACACATGCATTTTGTTCCCTGTAACCCCTTGCAACGTCGCCTTTTATCTGCCCACGCATACCGGACGCTGGGGGCGATTACGTACGTCCATCATCCTCGTCCAATGGACACCCCCTCGCCCCCAACGGATGGCGTCATCTTCTTCTTATTCTGCTTCCCTTCCTTCGATGCGAACAGATACGACCCTTCTCCTATCCCCTCCCTCATCTTGCTCAGCCCCCTATTCTTCCTATCCTCCCCCCGTGTCGAATATTAAGAGGGGACGGGAGGGACCCGGACTACGCCCCGCAGTCGTGCGTTAGACGTTTTCAATGGACCGTGGAATATTCCCCCAAGGAGATGATTCACCACTTATGTGAAATTTTTAATAGGGAAAATCAAAAAAATATTTTTAGAGAAAATGGGCACTCAAAGTCGTTAATTTTTTTTATCTCGTCAAGTGTCTCATATAAATGTGCAGCCGCAAAAATTATTGGATGGAAACGAAAGATATTTCATGTTGCGGAGCGGCAGTTAGCTATAGGGAAATTTTTATGGCGCGAAGCACTTTAATGTCTCCTTTAAATTGCGCTTTTATGCATACAGGATATAGTGACGTTTCCGGTTGTTTTTCAGGCAAAGATAATGTTTATTGCAATCCGTCGAAAGAAAAAATCCCTACATGTGAAGAGTTTCTTTGGTTCTACATCGCTTAACACTAGTCCAAAAAATGTAGACTAAACTAAAATCCGGGTAAAATAAATCTTTTCAGCAAGAATTTGTCAGCGATAGATGTGAAAAATATAATTAAGCTCAAAGAATACTATAAAAGGCAAAAAACATACATTCCATGTATATGGAAGTTCCCGTCATTATGAAACAAACAATAATAAAATATAACAAGAATCTTCATCAGTAAATGAAAATAATGCCCCTGAACTTCTCAACCTTCGTTTTCAACAAATCCACCATTGCCGCGATTCGATGACGTTAAAAAACAGATGATATCGTCCCGTTCACAACAATCATCCAATTTTTATTCGCAATTTCATCGACCTCAAACATTCGATATAAAAAAGCGACGTTTTTCCTCAAAAATCTCTCATTCCCATGGAAAACCCATTGTGCCATCGTTGCCTCAAATTCCATCTTTTATTCACTCAAGGACCTTTTCCCTTCCCTCGAAAATCTTATCTCTCGCGGAGGTGAAGAGAGTATGGTTTTCCGTGGAAGCGAATGGTGACTCGGGGCGAAATGAGAAAGAGATTGGAAGAGAACATTTTATGCGTGCGGAATACATCCAGCGAGACTAGGAGGAGGAGAGAGCGAGAGGCGAGGAAGAGGAATATTACAAAAACGGTAGACTAAAATATCGGCAAGGAAGAAGAAATCGTAAAAAAAACCTTTAGCAAATGAATATAAATATGAAGAATAACGAGGTAAATGTCACTCGATCGGAAAAATGGAAAGTTATTTAGGGAAAGAGGGAGGCGGCGAAATACGAGAAAGAAGAAAGGAATGTTGTGGAGAAAAAACGAAAACCCGAGATATACTAGCAGAAAGGGAGATGAGAGAGAAAACGAAAGAGAAGAAAGAAGATTTTTCTTGAGGGAGAAATTTCGCGTTTCCTTTCTTCGATCCCATCCCTCCGTTCCCATCCCATCACCCTTCCGATCCCACCCCTCCCACCGGATCTATTCACCCCATCCGAAAAACCCTCTCCTTCTCAGGAGGCCTTTTGTGGCTGAGGTAAAACTCTGTGGAATATGCAATGAGCAGGAAGAAGGGGGTGTAAGGAAAGGTTGTAGAAAGGGAGTAGGAGACGGAGGGGGGATCAGAAGGAAGAGCCGAGGAAAGAAGTGGGACGAGCACGATAGAGGAAGGGGAAAAGCACAAAGTGAAGGAAGAAGTTCTGGACCTTTTCTTTAGGCGCGACAGGAGGAGGAGGAAAGAAAAGGAAAAGAGGATTTTTCAACCGGGTGTAGAGAAATAGTTTGAAGGAACGCTTCCAGCGAAAGAAAGAGAAGGCGACTGAATGGATGAGGATTAGAAAGAGAGAGAGAGCTGTTGAGTGAGAAAGTGGTTGTCTAGAACTAAGACGGGCGGAATAGAAGTGGAAGCCTCAACGAAAAAGAGAGAAGGATTACGGAGGTGACGGAAGTGAAAACGAAAGAAAAGGAAAACACAACGGATTAAAATAAAAAAGTAACTTGTAAAAGGGCAGAAGAAGAATAAGAGGGAGATATTCGGAGGATGAGAGAATGGAAAAGAAGGGACTTAGGGAGATTAAGGAAGAAAGAAAAACTCTGAGAGAAGTTTACTTGTATGGAAGAAAAGAAAAATAACACAGGAATAAGAGCAAAACACATAAATATATTGTAAGAAGTACTCGTTCATTGGGTTGCGTGGGATATTGACAGAAAAAATGTAATGCAACAATTTCTTGCGTTTAAAAATATTGAGAGACAATGAGTGAATGGAGAATAATAATTAAAACGAAATCCATATCAATCGTAGAACATAGTACTATAGAATCCTTAGACTTGAAATAAAATCAAGATAGTTGTAATTAGATCATAAACTGTTTAGATCCGCATGGTGTTTAAACTGAAAAAGATAGGAAAAGATTGAATAAATTTTGAATTAAATAGGAGGAGAATGACTATTTGTGCAAATGAAGTGAATGGAAGTAAAGTGGCATAAATAGATTTAAGATGGAAGAAAACACTGAAGCTTTATGGGCAATGATGAAGAATATTTTAGTAGAACAACTGGAAGATGATTGTTATGAAGAGATAGAATGATGCAATTAAAATTAGGTTCGGAATTCCTGCATTAAATCAACACAAATTTCTCAACTTCCTATTCTAAATTTAAATTGATCAGTTTTCATCTCAAATATTCAGAATGGGAAAATTTTGATTGCATGAGAATATCGCGAGAAGCAAGAGACACGATTGAGTTTGATCGTTAGATAGCTAATGAATTTTTGCATGGAAATCTTAAAACATAGAGGATGCAATGGAAATCAACATTCGCCAACAATTTAATATTTTTCTGGAATCAAATATATTATAATGCGTTATACTGTTTCAGTAAACAGCTTTATAAATAGGTGATACTTAAAAAAAAGCATAAAAAGGCGAAAGAAATTGAAACTCTAAGTGTGTAGGAGCATACATGCAGTATATATGACGTCATGAATAAAAAACTCTTCTTAGACAGACATCGAATGTAAATGTTACATACTTGCTGTATATTTTCCTTTACGTAGGGGCAATATAGAAACCACTACATCAAAAGCAACAACGTGAACGTCCTGCGGAGTTATTTCAGATTAGGAAATAAATCAAACAATGCTCGGAAAAATGAAACTTAGTCGAATTAAAAGCGGCGGAAACCAAACGAGAGGTCAAACAAAAAAAAGTTGGGTCAAGAGGGTAGAAAGAGAAAATTTTATGATCGTCACCTTTTTTTGGAGAAGCTAAACACGAAAAAGGCGGAGAAAAGTACAAAGGTGGGGGAGGGATAGAATAGGAGGGGAATGTAAAAAAACAGGGAATAAAGGAAAATCTTCAGGGGTAAAAAAGGAAACGTTCGGCGAGAAAAATAAACGAATTAAAAAATAGAAAGTGTGACTCGAGGTAAAAATCTACATACGCATGCCAAGGGACATGGCAACGTATAAAAAGAGAAGGCAGAGTAGAATAAAGAGGGATGGAGGAAGGGATAAAAACCGGAAAAGAGGAGGAGAAAGAGAGGGAGAATAAAGTAAGGATAAATAACAGAGGGATAAATAAATGAAAGAAAAATGGGAGATGCGAGAAAGAGAAATATACAAGGAGAACGTACAGGAAATGTAGAACAGAAAGTGGAGAGTTTAGAGAAAGGAGAAAGTGGAAAAAAGGAATAAAGAAGGGTGAGAGGAAGAGAGAGAGGAAAGGAGATAGAAAGAAAAAGAGGAGGAGAGGATAGATAATCAATTAGAAATGAGGTAGGAAAGCGAATACAAAAACAAACGAATCCATAAAAGAGTAAAAAATATGTATAAAGAAAGAAGTGGACCTGACTTTAACCAACCTGGACATTTTAAATTAAATTAAATAAATTTCATAGCTATGTGTTATTTTATTTATTAGACATGGATGATTTTGTTTACTTTATGTGTTCATTGGATACGAAATGTTTTAATATTTTATGTGATGTACGAGTGTGTGTATATTTTGTGTGATATTGTATTAAGTATTTTATATTATTTCTTTTCCACCAGGCTTATGGCCTTCTTGCAATGTTAACTAACTAACTAAATAAATAAATAAATAAATAAATACAGAAATTGTTGAGAAGAGTATCACAGCAGGGAGAGAAGAATAGAAGAAGAGAGGGTATGGTATCGGATGGCTATAGAGGAGAAGAGGAGGAGGTACAAGCAGATTAATTGGTGCACTATTCTTGGCTCACACGCTTCCTTTTTTCCAAAAATTCCCGAATATGCAGAGGGTGCGGAGTTCCTAATTCTCCTAACGCAGGGATCGGCAAACTTTTCTGCATGGCGGGCCACATTCGCAATAGAGAATACTCCGGAAGGCCGCATTTGAAATCACGAGAGGTTCGGCGGGCCGGATGAAAGGTTACATAAAAAGTCTGATGTGGCCACCACCTGTAATATTTCTAGAAATTCCAAATAGGTTACCTAATAATAAATATTTTAAGGAACAGCGACAAAAAATTAGCCTTTACAAAGAACAGATCATAAACTCAAACCGTTGCCTTCTAATATTGGATATAGCCACGAAGCTCCAGCAATTAAAAAAATGAAAAGGAGCGTTACTAAGACGTAACTAAGCGTCAATTGTTAACAATGGTCGTCGGTAGGTGGCGTGGTGGTGGCAGTTAAAATTATAAGATATCTCTTAAACAATGCATTATATGGAAAATGTTTCAAACAAAGGTTGTAGAAAGTTAAATTTCCTACAACGTTTATTCCAGTACATTTTTATATTTATCAAATATTAAAGCAAATATTTTAAAATAACGGATGTGAGAAGAGTAAACACCCAATTCCGGTTGACCGATTTTTACCAAAAACTAATCAGTTCTTGCGAATTTTATAAAAATATAAAATTTCGCGTTGACCTGATTAATAGTTATTGAGATAGAGCACCCACAAAAAAGCTGTCAAACACACACACAGAGACAGAGAAAATGATCAAAACGTGTATTTCCGTTGAAATCTCGAAGTCGATTTTTTTCATAATTAAAGTACTTTTCCCTAAACTAGGTATATGGAAAAAGTAAAAAAGGCGCGTTGCTAATTGTAAGACGTAACTGTCAATTGTTAACAATAGTCGTCGGTAGGTGGCGTGGTGGTGGCAGCTAAAAATATAAAATATCTCTTAAACAATGCATTATATGGAAAATGTTCCAAACAAAGGTTGTAGAAATTTAAATTTCCTACAACTTTTATTCCAAAACATCTTTACTTTCTCCATACATAGTATAGGGGAAAGTATTGTTTTCATGAAAAAAATCGACTTCGAGATTTCAACGGAAATAAGCGTTTTGAGGTCACCTGAACACGTTTTGATCATTTTCTCGATAATGTCTCTGTGTGTGTGTGTGTATGTGATATCGTTTTTGTGGGTGCTTTAACTCAAAAACTATTAATCAGGTCAACGCGAAAGTTTATATTTTTATAGAAGTCACAAGAACTGATTAGTTTTTGGTAAAAATCTGTCAACCGGAAGCGGGTGTTTACTCTTGTCACATCCTTTATTTTTTAAATATTTGCTTTAATATACTTTTTCATCTTGTTACTTTTTCCATACGTAGTATAGGAAAAAGTATTGTTTTCATGAAAAAATCGATTTCGATATTTCAACGGAAATTCACGTTTTGAGGTCCCCTGAACACGTATTGAACATTTTCTCGATGATGTATGTGTGTGACATTTTTTTGTGGGTGCTCTAACTCAAAAACTATTAATCACATCAACGCGAAATTTTTTTTATAAAAGTCACAAGAACTGATTAGTTTTTGGTAAAAATCGTCAACCGGAATTGAGTGTTTACTCTTCTCATATCCGTTATCTTAAAATATTTGCTTTAATATTTGATAAATGTAAAAATGTACTGGAATAAAAGTTGTCGGAAATTTAATTTTCTACAACCATTGTTTGAAACATTTTTCCATATAATGCATTGTTTAAAAGATATATTGTATTTTTATCTGCCACCACAACGCCACCTACCGACGACTATTTTTAACAATTGACGCTTAGTCACGTTTTGGTAACGTTGCGTTTTATTTTCTTAATTGTTGGAGCTTTGTGGCTATATCCAATATCAGAAGGCTATGGTTTGAGTTTATTTCTTTTCTTTGTCAAGTCTAAAATTTTCTCGCAGTTGCTTAAAATATTTATTATTAGGTAACCTATTTGGAATTTTTAGAAAAATTACAGGTATGGAGAAAGTCATGTGGTGGCCACATCAGATTTTTAATAATATAGACCACAGAGTCTCTAGGTAAGTTTTACTTTCTCCATATACGAAGTATAAAGTATTATCATGAAAAAAATCGAATTCGAGATTTCAACGGAAAAACATGTTTCAAGGTCCACTGAACACGTTTTGACTATTTTCTCGATGATGTCTTTTCTTAATTATTGGAGCTTTGTGGCTATATCCAATATCAGAAAGCTATGGTTTGAGTATACTTCTGTTTTTTGAAAGTCTAAAATTTTCTCGCAGTTTCTTAAAATATTTATTACTAGTGTTACCTGCAAAACTTTTGCGTAGTCAGTCAGAAATCTGCATGTTTAAAAGTAATAATAGCCAATTTCTCCTAAAATTAGAAACATATTTTGAATGTCATGTTTGTTTTTATAATTCATATGTGCAATTTAAATTGTAACTCTCATATGAAAAGGTCACATTCCAGTGTTGAAATAAAGAAAGATTTTTTTCTTTTGGTCAATCGTTAAAAATGCCCACAGCCCACACGCAATTTACTGAATAATAATAGTCTTTAATTATTAACGTTGAAACCTATTAAGTTTGACATTACTACAACTATAATTTCGATGCTTCATAAACAGCGTGAAGTGGATAACGCAATTATTTTGGCTATTTGAAGGTTTAATAGACGCTAATTCAAACGGAGGCAACAATGTTTGTCGCCTTGGCAACACCCGGAAAGATTACGAAAAAGTCATAAAAATTCGAAAATAAATGCGTGTTTCTGAAAAGTTATTCTGTGCAACATCAAAAAATTGCAAAAATGAGATATTTTATAGTTTTAGCCGTTGAATAAAGTAAAAACTGAGAAATTCGGTCCACATTTACGTTTTTAATGAATGAAAGAAATATACTTGGCACATTAAAAAATCAAAACTCCTGTGTAAACATATGGAAAAATATAATCGTCTCCCGGAGTCGAATCCGGGACACTTACGTAAACGGATATAGTTTTCCCGGGGTCTCCTAGTTGGCAGAAACAAAATGGAGTTTACAGCATTTCTCTATGGCAAACTGTTCAAGAGATAAAAGGGGAGACGGACTGATGGACAAACATTGAGTAATTATGTATATCTAAATATATATCAAAATAATGGGTAAGTAACAAGAGTAAACACCCACTTCGGGTTGACTAATTTTTACCAAAAACTAATCAGTTTTTGTGACTTTCATAAAAATGATAAATATAAAATTTCGCATTAGAGCACCCACAAAAAAGCTGTCAAATACACACACTCACACACGCACACATATACACACACATACATCATCGAGAAAATGGTCAAAACCTGTTCAAGAGACCTCAAAACGTGTATTTCCGTTGAAATCCCGAAATCGATTTCTTTCGTTAAAACAATACTTTCCCCTATACTACCTATAGAGAAGGTAAAAATCAAATCTAATTATCAGTGTTAAGAATTAGCCAGAAAGGGCCATAATTTTACTGAAACAAATAAAATTTTCTATATTAAATTTGACCAACTACTAATTCATTCTAGCTTCGCGAGCCGCATTAAGCGTTCTCGGGCCGTAGGTTGCCGATCCCTAATCTAACCTTTTCTCTTATCCATCTCTATCAACACTTTGCCTCGCTAAGTTCTCCCATTCCTCCCCTAACGCACATGTAACTCTAACCCCTGCTGAACTTGGGAACCTTTCGATCCTTTCTCTCCCTCACTTCTACCAATCACCCATTCTCACGAGTCACACAAAGGTACATTGGGCAAATCCTACTGCAATAGCTTTATCACAAAAACATACACACCATCCCTTTTCTCTTGCCAAACGAACCCTGCCACTGTATAGCCCTCCCGCGTTCCTCGTTTACCGAACTAAATTAACAAAATATAACTTAATTGCATCGCGTATCCACCGATCTCTTGAAGCTATAATTTCTTCTTCAATACGATCCTTGAATAGCTGATTTGCCTTTTCCACCAAAACTTTGTTTCCCGCACATAATCAACTGCGTTTTCCCTCCGTATTTCTCTCACTATGCCGCCTCTTCCCGAGATTAACGATTGGTTGTCCGAGCCCTTTGTGGTCCAATAGAATTAGGATTGTCACGAACCCGATGATCTATACCTTTGTCGCCTGACCTCGCACTGTTTCTCAATATGGAGGGTTTAACGAGTTAGTTTGGAGCGTCAGTCAATCAAGATCTGTCGTGCTCTCTTCTCCTCTGAAAATTTTCGCCCATTGATTCTCCATGTAATACGCCATAGTTTCAATTTTCCGCTGTAATTCCCCTAAGTTTGAATAAATACAAAACTTTAAATAGGAAAGAACTTTAATGGATTCATCATTCGATTAAATTTTTTTCTATTCATGGTTAAAAGATTTGTCCCATTTCATTACCAAAACTATTTTCACTGGTGCTTAAACTATAGATTCATGAATATAAATTATCCATCACATTTATATTGTTCAAATCAAATGTAAATTATTTTGCTTTGTTTTATTCAAATTACTTCGAAAATTCTAGCTCAACATGTATTTTATGGAAATAACGGTCCATCAATTTAATTTCTCATTTTTCTTTTAGCACTATTTATTTTTGGGATATATTCTACTAAAAATAACGTAATACCTCCGCTTAATCAACGACTTAAAAATAAATCTGATGAGCATATTAATTTATGCAAATAAGAAGTATGTGACAGTGGAATACCGTATGCATAGTTAAAAATAAAAATAAATCCTTTTACTGAGTGTGTGGTTTCCGAGAAATTTGAACAAATAACCATAGCTACAAAATATATTTCCATATAGGTCAAAAGTACTGCTAGTAAGTATAGTTTTTCTCACGCCTCTTAATCCCAATCCCCTGGAAATTTTTAGAAAAAATAAACACCCTCTGCGCACAGATTTAAAGCCAACCCGCTTAAAGCGCAATAACGGTAACAAACACACACACACACACACACGAGGCTTAATCCATACAGATTTACAGCGGACCTCGTTGCACGAAGACTTGAGAATGCCGTTTTAATCTCGCCGTTTACGCCCGCTGTCGTTTTAATTTCCCTACTAAATCGGCTCTAAACAAAGGCTCACGAGGATCGCCATCAACTCGACTTTTACCTTAAGAGGAAATCACGATAGGATGAGAATTCACGCTCTCCTACCCGAAATCTAGCACACAACGGGGTTTTACTCCGCCTATAAATTTAATACATGCCGGGCGACATAATTTTTTCGCGAGGATAGAAACAAAAAACCTTTTGTCGCGAACGCAGTGATTCAAACTCACTATTTACAACGACGAAAAAGTATTAGGGAGATTTCCGCCGGTTAATTACCGTTTTATTTTAGACAAATGAGAGCACGTAATGGTTCAAAATTCGTTTTTCTTTTGCTTCCGATCCTTAATAAAAGCAGTCGGTATCTTTTTTCCATCCTGGTCTTCCTCCACATCCGCCTTTACAAACCCATAAATCACGTAATCCGTTCCTTAAGAAGTTTTTCCGCCTTCTGGTGATTTCTTCCCTGAAGACTTCGTATTTTGGGGAAGTGGAATAATTTTCCCCTTTTTTCCCCGCCTTCCGAGACAACTTCTTTATTTTCGCCTCCCCGTAACTTTTACGCGGTGCATTGCTCCCGCAGGGTCGCGAGCGGAAATTCTTGGGGTTCTCTATTCGTTCGGCGTGTGCTTTCCTCTTTTTGACGCCATCGCTTCCGAGACCAGAATGGCAAAACTCTTGCCGAGGCATGAAAAATTTTTCCTACAAATCCGCCGCGCCTCTCTCGAACTTCATGGACTTATTGGCCACAAGCGATTCTCTCATTTTTTTTGCTTCTTCTTCCTTGTCGCTGCTCTATCAAACTTCTTCCTATTGTATTCCACTTCGCGAATATCGAAATAATACGAATACTTTTGTAACTTAAATAAAACAATCGCGGTTTTGATGAAAGTACCTTCCGTTTTTACGCATATTTTACGGTTTTTAATAAAAAGACATTTCATTGACTCGATTTACTATACGTAAATAAGTTTTCCTCCTTTCGATAAAAGTAGGTTTTTAGGCGCGTTTTTTTGTGTTTTGCGTTGCCATATTTAGTTGGAGTTTCTAATTTTGAGCTTACTTTCCAGAATGGAAATAGGCTTGTAGTTTCTTCGTTGTGTCCGTCTGTCTCCCCCTGTTAACCTTTGAACCAATAGACCGATTTTCATGACACATGGTGAAAATCTCATGCTACCGGGGCCAAACACCCGAGGTCAGTTTTTGTTGCGATGTTTGAGAAGTCCCGGGTTCGATTCCAGGAACTATCCATCCCATATGATTTACATAGGAAATCTGAAATCCATCGTGCAGGGTAATTTTCTCTTGCTTAGCAAAAGATCTTAGAATTGTAATATCTGAGCGGAATTTGTACTATTCTCTGAGGAAAGGAATGGAAATTATAATTTCTACCGTAAAATTTTACTTATCGATCGCATGCCTTCGACTTTCGCGTAAATACTGGTGTTTTAATCACTCATTACGAGAGTGTTGCCACTAGGACTAATGTGGTACTCGGATTCGGTATAGTCTAGTCTAGTCATACATTCCTTAATTTTGCCACACAAATACGCCTGATCAATTTAGTTTTCTGTTCGAATTTAAGCATTATAAGTTCCGTTTGGATCATCTTGTTTGTGAATAAACTACAGCATGTATGAAAATTACTGACATGAGGAGAAAATTAAATTAGCAACGAAATAATTAATTCTACTTTAAAATTTTACAGGAAGTTGTTTTGGTTAAAATTTATTTTTAGTTTAATTTAAATTAAAAAATGAAATCGCCTTATAATTTATATAGCTATATGAGTTTTGCAAATATTTATCCAAAATATATGGTGATAAAATAAAGTGATCGAAATAGACATGGCATACGAGAGCATTATGACATTTCTACCAACTTGCCCTGGGTATAGTTAAGAAGTGAATTTGACCATTACTACCTGAAACGAAAAAGTATTCCTTTTCCCCCTCTGTCTATCCGTTCTCTCTTTCTCTCCCTTCCTCCCTCTTTCTCCCTCCCAATACTGATTTCCTTCCCTCGCATTTCCGGAACAAACTTCTCTCACCTTGTCCATCTAATCTGTCCCTCCTCCTCTTTCCTACTCCTTCACTTCTCCCTCACCTTCCTCTCCCCAATCCTGTTGGGATGCTTCTTGCATCCGACCGGAAAAAAGCAGACTGTATTTCTCCCTTCCCTCGCAGAAAACGCAACCGTCCTTTGGTCGCATGCGAAGTGATTTACTACACCCTTCCGAGCGTTTTTCCCTCCGCCTCGCTCCCCAGAAAACGACGTGTCTGGTTGTAGGTGGAGAGAGAGAGAGAACCAAACTTGACCGTGAAGCAGCGTAATCCATGAAATATAATGAAATTTTCGTTCCAGCAAACGGTACGAAAAGCGTACAATCTCCAAAAATAAACGAGAAATATTTGCTTTTCGAGATATCAATTTCCCAGCGACACGCAGTCGTTCTATGTGCTGCACGCAATCAAGCACTTACGAATTTCGTCTTTTCATGTAAGCATTTAATATGTTAAAAATATTATATAACATTTCTATAATGGAGCCATTCTTGTAACAATTCTTCGTAAGCCAAAACTTATTTCCAGCTGCAATATATAAGCTTTACTTTTGCTCAAAAATGTATTTTCTCCGTGACACACACGGTTCTATGGTGTATCTAGTACAAGTAAAACGACTGAAATTGTTTACATTTATATTTCCACCTTCCGTATCCCGTCCTCGCCATATTTACCTTCTTGTTCATTTTCCTGCATTTAGTTTGAGTCAATTCTCAATCTGACATGTCCCTATTGTTAGTTTAAGTAATTCTATACTTTTGGATTTGTTATAGGCCATTGCCTGGGTACATATTTCATCGCCCCTTCAACTTAATCTCTTTTGGTTGCTTCAAGTTTCGTTAGCTCGTATTTAACACAAGGTGATTTCTCTGCTGTTCATTTCATAGGCAAGAGGTTCGCAAAAAATTTCTTCATTCATGGGTAACCCACCACAATAAAATATAAGCGCAGAACGCCATCAACGGTAATTCCCTTGTTTAAGTTTATTGACAGTTCTCAGCTACTAACCCTTAGCACCGCAGGTACAACCCCTCCTTCATCTCAATCGCCTCCAACTCCTTTTTAACGCGGACTCCAGGTTTTAGCGTAGGCCATAACAGTACGAGTTAAAAATGCAAACAAAGGAATATTTCAAAGCATGAGAAACAACAGCGGGTAGTACGATCTGGATGCCAGGTGTCCGTTCAAATTATACCATCATTACCAAAACTGGCAGTTTTATCATGAATGTTTAAAGACGACCCCTTAATGGACTCACCTCTCCATCCATCCGGAAAGACGCCCTAAAGTGGGCATGGTTTGTGTGTGTGTGCGCGCGCGTTCGCACGCATGCATGTGTTTTGTGCTCTCGCGGATTTTCGCTCACCTTCCATAGCTCGCTTCATATTCATCCCACGACACGTTGGATGCATTTCCGCAAAACGCTTCCATCTTATATTTTCAACAAAAAAAGGAAATTCTCGGGAATGCGACAAATTATAGCTTTCCTCGTTTTTCGCGCCAGTTCTTCTCCTGAGCATGAGAGGGAGAGATCATTCATGAGAGCGTTTTACAGTCTCTGTGCGGTGTGTGTGAGTGAGGGTGGAGTGGAGCATTCCAGGTCTATAAAAGTGTATAAAATTCCAACGAGCTTTCTTCGAAAGGAATAATGGCACAAGCATCTCGGAACGAAAGCTAAGCGCAATAGGATTTGCATATAAAAGTAAGGAAGGCTCCTTCCCACGGTAAGCTCTAAGATGTTCCTATTGCGGATATATTTATTGCCACCCGGTGACGAGAGAGGTCTTCTCTCTGTGTGTGGGCCTGAATAGAGGAAAACATTTCGAAAAGTAAAGAGTGTATGCGCGAGGAACGACGCAGATAATGCCATACTGAGTTAGCCATTAAGTTGTTTATCTAGGCCGTATAGGATTCGACGGCACGCATTAATTAACTTGGATTTTTTTAGGATTTTATCGAGTGATGAAAGGTTCGAAGGGCATTTGGCATTGCGCATAAATGGAAGATAAAAAATACAATCAACAGTATTTTTTTTTAAGTTCGGCCGAAAGAAAAGTTTGATTATTCTTTATTGAAAACAGCCGAGTTACGAAAATGATGGTAAATGGTAAACAAGGTGGGTAATTTTAAAATTAAGATAGGATTATTTTTCAAGAATGAATAAATCTATAAAGGACATTAATACTAAAAAGCTGAGGTTTTCGTGATATCCCAATGACGGAGTTATAATTTTCGCAAATTAAAAAAAAAATTTTTGAGCTAGGTACTTGTGCTAGTCAACGGTACAAAATTTTGCGGAACTGAATTGTACCAGTGGGCCATGTAATATTTAAAGTTTGCAACGCGTGAGTGCAATAAAGACTAGAATGCCCAATGAATAGCCACCCCAATAATTTCCGACCATTACGAAGGAGAAGTTGGCTACCGTCCAGAAAGTCTCCTCTCTTCACGATTTTTTCATCCGTGAACGCCCGACACAACTACGCAAACTAGGGAAACATTATTCTTTTTCGTTTTTCCCTGAATCATCCAGTTCCGCGAACATTAAATCACCCGCAATTGGTAAAAAAGGAAAGTAGAGAAAAGACGTATCAGAGGTCAATACAGGGTCTTATTTTTTATTTTTTTTCTGAGACTCGCCAGTCGGAAAAAAAATAAAATGCGTAAATTGGCATGCGGAGTTCCATTTGCGAGTCATCGACGGTAATTACGCCGACAAATGATGGTGTTGTGCAATATGTATGTACACCAAACTGCAGTCGGCCTTTCACAAAACGGAATGTTCTGCCATCTTGAACCCTTCGCCTTGATGAGGGAATGCATTAGGGAACCTCCGTTAGCTGGCTACCCGTAAAACGTCTTCGAATGAGACATGTCCATGTCATAAAACCCAAATGTCTTACTGCATTATACAGGCGGGAATTTTGTTGGATGCATGCATTTCTCGAGATGATATTTGTATCATTTCGGTCCAGTAATTTCCTTCTTCAAAGATGAAAAAATAATTTTTATCAGAAATAAAGACATATTCGCAAAATATAATTGACCGACCATTAAAATTGTAATAATTCCTCATTATCAGCATTAATTTAGATGCAAAAGTAAAGTTTTAACGATCTCTCGTGGGACACCCACATTCGCCGAGTGATAGATGCCGCTAACAAAAAGTTGGCCTTTATAGGAAGAATTGTTCGAAGTAGCTCCGAAAAAATTAAGGAATTTTTATTTATCCTTGGTTCGACTGCAGACAAAATATGCGTGAGCTGTGTGGGATTCTCACGAAAAGGGACTCGCTGAGGTGATAGAAAATATTCAGCGCAGGGCAACTAGATTCGTAAAGAGAAATTAATAGTAAACAAAGCGTAACGCCATTAATAGAAAATCTGAAGTGGGCTTCGTTAGAGGAACGTTGGCTGCAGGCTAGATTTAAACTGCTGGAAATATATATGTTGGAGGGACTAGTGAACGAGATAGTAGATCTTATCAGAAACCCGACCTATCTCGAAAGGCAGGAGAGCGAGGACAACATTCGTGAGAACGATGGTAGAACGAAGTGATATAGAGGATCGTTTTTTCCCTAGGACGATAAGACAACATAATAATAAAAGGGAATGTAGGACAACTAGAGACTTGTGGTGCACTGCACCCCCTGCCATCCACCAAAAATGTGACTTGCAGGGTATCACGTAGATGTAGATGTATGACGCAACGATGAGTTAGACGTGTGTTTCTCTTTCCACTTTTTCTCTGCAAAGCCAGAGATGCAATCGAAGCCTCGACGTCACAGACACACATACGGGGATTAAGGAGGCGTTAAAAGGTCGACGCTTCGGCACAGATATGGTATCCCGCGAAATAGGATTAACGTCACAACGGGTGAAAAGAGTTGCATCCCTGTCACAGGTGTGGGTCTTCCAAAGGCGAAGGAAGAACAGAAGGGCGGAAGAAGAGAAAAATGGGAAAGGAGGGAGAGAAAAGTGAAAAGAAAAATATCGAGAAAGAGGAGAGAGACCTTAGTGGTGTTGCGCTGAAGAGGGGACGTAAAGAATCAGGAGGTGAGATAGAAAGTGAGTCACAACGCGAAGCCGTGCGCAAAGATAAGCCGTTTTTTTCCTTATAGGTTAAAGTAAAATTTGAAATTGGTGTTCTTGAGAGAGAATTTTGAAATGAAATTTTCTTCTTAAAAAAATTGTTTTACTTATTCATTTTTCTGTGCTATTTCGCTTTAAATTACGGATTTATTTCCCAATTATTCATTCTTTCTTCTTGGTCTTAAAAGATAATTATTTAAGATAAAAGTAATAGAAAATTAAAATTAAATTTAACCTTTTTGTAAAGGATTTTTTCTACAAGAGAAGAAGAGTTGCTGCTTTTCTAATAATCTACATCTACATGTTACCCTGCAATTCACCTAATTGGTGGGTGGCAGGGGGTGCAATGCACCAAAACCTACCCAAAGATTGTCTATCGCAGATTGAAATTTTCTATAATAATGTAACTGTTTGAATCATAACTTAAAAACTACAAATATTTTGCGCTTAACGCGTTAATATTTTCAAGACTTGAAGCACTAGATGGTTCAAAAAGTAATTTACGCCACAATGAAAATTATAAATAATAATTTTCTACGAAATAATTCGGCGCAATTTCATCATCAGTTATAAATTAAACCATAATACAAGTTATACATTTAGTGAAATTATTTTTAGAGGTTTTCATTTTACGATTCCCAATTCAAATCATTTTCCAAATATTCCTTCAAAATTTCAATGCATAGTACGAATTTTCAGGCAGAGAAAGACGTTTCAATCATCTCACAAAATCATTAAAAATAAAAACTGAAAGCATACTCGCGAGTATCAACTACAGGAATTATAAAGGGAAACGTAAAAAAATTGAGTCACCTAGCAAAGGGATCACGAAAAGTAAACGTACGAATACCACGAGAAAAATATCCCACCAACGATTCAAACGAATCTAGATCCAAGTTACTCGAAAGCGATCCCCATCAACGACAAACTTAACAGACACATAGAACATAATAAAACACCTCCAAGGAGGCAAAGAAAGACGGAATAATAAGAGAGAAATACTACCAAAAAAAAAGCGCACATCCATGGATGTATTTTAGGTAGGAGAATTAATGCAGAACGAAAATAAATCGGTTCTCACACTGCGAACGAAAAGAATTTCCTTTTATCTCGATTTAATCTGGAATAACTCGAAATCGAAACCGTACCCCACGCTGGCTGGCTCCTGGGAAAAAAGAAAGGGGTAACATGGAGGGCGTGGAAGTCTGAACGAATGCAATACGTAAGAGAGAGAACGAAAAAATTGAGACTAGCAGAAAAAACGCTAGTAGAGGGACAGAGAAAAGTGAGGAGGGGTAAAGTGGAATAAGGTGACGCGGAAGGGACAGAGGACGGGATAATTCGGGCCCGGAATGGAGAAAACGAGTACCCTAGGAGGCGAGACAGGTGGAGTGGAAATGTCTTGCCGCCTCTCTCCCTCTCTCATCCCTCTCACGTCCTCTCACTCATCCATCCCCCATATTCCTCTTACATCCAAACTCAACACAACAACCCCTTCTTAACGGGCTGCCCGAACGGAAAAAAATGTATCCCCCTCTCCCCTTCTTTCCTCCTCACCCCAGGAAACTTTGGGGTCTTCCGTTCGCGTGACGTGTCTTCGAGGGAAAGGGGAGGGGTTGAGGAGGAGGAAGAGGATATATGGCTTTAGGTTGACGGAGGAGTGAGAGAGAGGAATGAAAAGGAGTGGGAGATAGAGGTGAGGGAGGGGAGGGGTTCTCTCCCAAAACAGCTAGAACCGAAACTCTCCCACACTTTCTCTCTCCCCCTTCCAGAAACATCTCATCTCCAAATCTCACCCGTCTCTGGTCTCACCATCCTCTATCTCACCTCTCCCTTCCCTCTCTATCTCTTTCTCTAACACCCTGATACCTCTGCAAGGTGACACCATATGCGGGGGAGTTCGCGTGAGGTCTATTTCCCACTCCACCCACATCACTCGCAAAAGGAGGGAGTTGTAGAAGTAGGGGAAGAAGGATGGGTTGGTATAGCGGACAGGAGCGAAATGGAAAGTTGGTGTAAGGATAAGGGTTGCAGGGATGTTGCGGGAGGAAAATGATGATATGCATAGCGATGCTGTCCCGGAGGTGGAACTCTAAATGAATATTATTCGTCCTCGTATAAGAGCAGTTGTGTATCTCCAATGCCTATAATGGCTAATAAAACTGAAACTACGGCCGGGACAACGAAACATCAAACTAATGTGAACGGTCCGTGCATAAATACGCATTGATACGGTACTTGAAGCTTTAATGAGCTGGTTTATCAGCTTTTTTGCCCTCGATGTTCAAGCTTCGATTAACATATGCAATAATATCGTTATCCAATTACTTTTATTGGATAACTACTATTTAATGTCTGTTAAGTTTACTAAAGAGTTTCCATAAGGTTACGTTGGATATAGGTCCCAAAAAAGTCGATCTAATAACGCAAAGCATTCTTCACATGAATATCTATGCTTTCATGATAAACTCGTTCATAACTCGAAATTTTTAAACAAACAGTTACCTGAATACTGAAATTACGCTCTATTTACGAGTTTCAGATTTTTAATTAAACGCTGGTATGTAAAGTATAGTAATTTTATAAACCATTTATGATGAAATATCACCTTCAAATACTACAGAAACAAGCTGAATCTCTGGATTGAAAGCATAAATTCAGTAACGGAAAGTTGAAGGAAATGATTTTTCATGCATGCGCGCATAAAGTTTAAATTAAAATTTGGCATTTGAGAAGGAGAAAAGTTCGGTCAAGTACATGATTTTTCTCGTTCTCAAATGTCAAATTTCAATAATGCCTGGTTAATAAAATGCTGAATACAAAATACTCATTTAAAAGATGAATAATTTGATAATTTCAATACATAGGCATCGGAGCTTGCCATAATTAAAGTTTAAAAGGAGATTTAGAGAATAAAGTACTGTTGGTATTAATGTATTTGCAGAAAAGCATATTACTGGGAATGACTGAATACAAATGTAGATGAGTTTTACAGAATGATTAAAATCATATAGGATAGTATAAAATAGAAGCAAAATTTGTCATTGGTATTTTATTAAAGACATAAAGGGTTTTTTAATAAAATATGACGTTCTGAATTTTATATAATTTAAAACCAAAGTAATTACCTATCACCAACATAGAATTAGATTCGTAGTATCATCAATATTCCAATCATCGAAACCTATGCCGTACGTTCTATTGATTTTAAATCGAGGTTCAAAAACTTTATATCTGAGCTTATTTATCTATGAAACACAGCAAAGCTATGCAAACTACGGTAGAGTTAATGAATTCAACATTTTGAATCTTTAAACCTAGCAAAAATAAACAAAAGATAAAATGATTGAAACAGAAATGTTACAATTTTGACAACATTATATCGTACTGTACTATAGAAACAGCCCAAACTCGTATCCGATACCGGCTGAAATACATAAATGTGCGGCCGATGCAGTATGATATCATATTGACATTATAGATATGATAGTATATTAAATATAGATATGAATTTAATACGGTTCACCTGAAGAGGAGTGGTGGTGATTGTTTCCCGAGCATAAAGAAAGACGAAGGAGAAAAGGGTCAGCTAGGGTGAAAAACGTGGTAGAATAAAAAGTGAAGATGAACGGGAAGAGAGAGAGAAAGAGAGAGAGATCGAGAAAGATGGTGCGAATGAGAGAGAGAGAAGGGGTGGAGAGGGGATGTCGTCGGAAAGGATTTTTGGGAGAATATTGCGGAAAGGAATGTCCGTCCAGATCGAGGTAAAAGGAAGGAAGGAATTCCGGTCCTTCCATTTTCTCTCTCTCTCTCTACTCGCGTCAACCTTCCCTCTCTCACCTTCTACCTCTCCTCGTAGGCACGCCGAGGAACGGATCCGAAGGAAGAAAAAAGATGCAAGAGGACAAGGGGACAGATGTGGGAGGTAATCGCGTCATTTGTTTCTCCGTTCCGGATATGAAGCGTCGGGTAAATCGATTCCTCTCCTCTCTTTTTTATCGCCATATTCCTTTTTGCCGCAAGTATCCCGTAGGAGAGTTAAATGAGGGACGAGGGATTGTTCACGTGGATTATGGACATGAACCTTGGGGTGAGGGAGGAGGTCGCCTGCAAAGAGATGGAGGAATTTTTGGACGGGAAACGAAAGGATATTTCATTGTATGTTTGTGTTACGGCGTCGAAGGGAGAATTGCTTTTAAAGAATGGGAATTGGGTCAGACTCGGCAGAGGTCGGTTTTTCTATTAAAATTGCCCTCTTTTTGCGACGTGCAGCGTGCATGCGCGGCGTGGCTTTAATCATTCTGCTTCAAATCTTCCGATAGGGATATAATTCGTCATCCTCAGGCGTGATGAAATAATTTTTCGTGGAAATATGCAAGCCTTTAAAAAATAACCTTGAAATACACACACATACAGTGGCGTAAATATGGGTACGCAAGTTACGCGACCGCGTAAGAGCCCAAGACCAAGGGGGCCCTCACCCTTGCATCCATTGTTTATAATAATTTATAAATTTAATTATTCATAATAAATATAAATACTTAGTTTATCAAAATTCTATATTTACGTTATTTCTATTAATATCCATTACACTCAGAACACACTAACAAATATTCAATTATTAAGTGGGGGGCCCTGAGAGATTTTTTGCTAGGGGCCCAAAAGCTATAGTTACGCCACTGCACATGTACACATACATACACATGAAACAGAAAGTAACTTTATCAAGTTTTACATCCGGATCGATTACAATTTAATAAGTGCCACTAAACTAACGCATGTATATTAACCATTGAATTTCACCTACTTAAATTTAGCGATAGTTCATAATTCAATACTACCGTGTTGGCAGATGCAGCGACTTCATTGGCCGGGATTTGTGAAATTAAACGCATAAAAATGGGTTTTGTATATTGATACTCAATTAAAAACAAATGCCTTTGTGTGCATAGTGTTATCGATTATTACAACATTATTAAAGCGCGAGAATGGTCCTGTCCCAATCGCGCATAATTCGTAAATTGCGGTGCCGTAATGTTCTTTGGAGAAGTGACTAACGATTCCTTTCACGCAAGGGGATCGGAAGGGATGACATCCATCCCTACAACAATCGACCATCCCGCTGACCACAACAGCGTGTCGGTTGAAGGAGATGTCGGTGCCACGGAGCTTTCAGTGGGAACGCGACAGGGAAGGAGACGCAGATATCTTCTCATTCAGAGGCGTAATTGTCTTCGTGTCGGAGAAATGAAGACCCCCTGCGACATTCCCAAGGCAGGCGTACCACCAAGTCTCCCTTCGTTCTTCCATTTTGCCCTACATCCTGGAAATTCTTCCATTCTGCATTCCTTCCTGCCCTTATTACCACCTTATCTTCCCGCATTTTTACTATTCAGAAAAGAACTAATAATTGTATTTGTGTGTTGAATACACGAAACAGGCTACGTAATTTAATTTTTAAGTTTGTGGGGTATTGTTTTTGTTCTAAGAAATTGTTTTGAAAAGATTTGCTATGAATTACTCAAATTAATTATTTTTATATTGCGCCCGAGGAAAAATTGAACGCGCCATTTACGCGCTGCACGAGTTTTGTATTTTATATTAAGTATCGCCTATTTTACCATGAAAACATAAGTACTTTAAATTCCACCGTTAAATGGGGATCTGCAAATAAGCAATAATTACGAGATTAGTTAAAATATTCTACGAAATTTTGATAGTAAGAATAACCCAAGTATTATTTATTTTTGGAGAACGTATTAAGTTTTCATGTGATTTGCTTACTGTAATCAACAGAAAAACACTTCTATGGCACTGCATCCCTGAGTGCGTGTATGTAATAGAGATGCATAAGCATTCTACTTTACCATGCATATAAAAAGTATATTCATTTAATACATGAGATAATCTGTTAATAAATGAAAAATAATTTAAACGTTCGTTTTTTTTTAGTTGCGAGTTTATTCTCCATTGGGATTCACGAAAATTTGTAAAACTATCGTTTAAACAACACATTCGGAAAATTCAACCTCTATAGTCGTAACCTTAATGAAAATTTCTATAAATAGGTATGTACTAACTGACATAAGGCTAGTTACCTTTAATTTTTACGATCTCCCAGGCAATTAATCCATTATGGATATTTTTATCAACTACAAACACAGTTAAGACTAATAAGCGCTGGACATAATGCACTTTACAGTCACTAAACACTTCAAAATACAGGATCATCGCCGAGAGCGCTCTATTACGTCCTCTGTCCATAATTATATCTGCCTGCTTTCGAATTTAAATGCCTCAATTTCATACGCGCCTCTCTTTAGTTATCACAAACGTGACTGTCGCCCATTACAAAAAAAATTTAAAACCTAGTTTTATTCCTCCATAATGTTGATTTTTCCGCTAACTTAGTCTTCCAAGATAAACATTCCATGCGTAAAAAATGGGCGATCAATCATACTCCCAAGTAGCGCTACAATAGGCGGGACATACTGCAAGTGCAAGTTTAAACTTCTACCCTCCATCACGTATGAACGATAACGACTCCCAGATCACGTTTCGCCCTGGCAAACGCAGCCAGCTGTACATTTGCTGCAGCCCATCAAAACAATGCGCTATTTGTATGCGAATCCACGGAGTCCTGTTTAAAAACCTCTCTCTCTCTCTTTGTATCTCTATCTGCTTTTTCAATTCCTCCTGTTTACTCGCTCCGAACCGCCGTTCGAAAGAGTGAGCATAGCGCCATGTTGCTTGATTTTCATTGTCTCCCCGCTGCTTAATAAGGTAAAAATTTAAAAAATGTCGACAAGATGATGCACAATGCGTAGGGTTGACACATTTTTTAAACGGAAAAAAATCAAAGCTCATAAAAAATCTACGGCACGGTGTAAACTGTATCGTGTTGGCGTGTTGAAAATTCAAACAGGTTTTTTCCATTCCAATCCTTGAATAGCAAGTAAGAGAATTGCACGATTATACCGTAAAAGTAAAGCTCAATAATAATGAGAAAACACTCTGTAATCATCAATTCTTGCTAAAAATTGTAATCAAGTCAGCAATTTGATTTAAGGCTACGTTTTATGATTTGATGCATAAATATATATCATAAGGTTACTTTTTAGCTGGCAGCATCGCTAAACATGGCTAAATATTCGTTAAAAATAAGGTTAAAGAACAATAATACGCTTTCAGCAGAAGCATAAAAAATACGTTGGATGCATAAAATGATATCTCATTTAGAGATGCAAAATATTTAACTTTCAATGAAGGCAGGAAAAGTTTCAAATGTTTGTTCCGCGATCATATCTTCAGAAATTATACAGCGCGAAAAGATACAAAATAATTTTTGGGCGAGAGAATTCCGACAGAGCAGTTTATAATGCGAGTACGTAGAAACACCGGAGATATATTTTTATTCAGGCTTCAGCGCACTTAACCTTTAGCAGAAAATCATCGAAAAACATAAAAGATACCGTAAATTTTAATTGGACTAGAAACGAGTGGAAAGGCTTGCAACTAGCAACCTCGGCCGGAAAATAATGAAAGGGAGAAGACGAACACTGCAAGGCAATCAGTCGAGTAAGAAGAGGGCAGAGAAGAAGGAAAAAATATGTCGCGGAAGGAGAATGAAAGTGCAAAAGAGAAAAGGGCGGGTAACAGGTTAGAAGACAGAAGTAGGAGAATACTGTACAAAATGATAGATGGACGGATGAGAGGGAACTCAGAGATAAGAGAGAAAAGCAAGAAAAGAGAGAAATAGAGAGGGAAAGAAAAAAGAGTAAAATACAGGGAAAGAAAGGATGTCAAAAGAGAGGGGAAAAGGCATTAAGGGGACGACACAAAGACGGGAGGTAAGAATATGGAATAGAGAGAAGGAAATGAAGAATAAGTGAGGATAAAAATGAGAAAATGGCAAGGTAGAAATTAAAAGAAAGAGTGAGAGGGGAAAAAAGATAATAATAACATATTAAAATGCAGAGTAAGAGAAAGAGAGTAGCGAACTGGAGAGAAAAAGAGAAGGAAAACTGGGAAAGCAGAAAGGATTAGAAAGAGAGGAAGTGAAAATGGAAGGTATATATGGAAAAAATATTTTAAAAAAAGGAAAAGAAGAGTAAAATAAGAAGAAACCAGGGATCCGCTTTTTTCTCGAGGGAAAGGAGCGTCTCTAATTAGGTAATGCCAAGAGAGAGAGAGAGAGATATATAGAAAGGAAGAAGTGCATAATAAGCGAGTCAATTTTCCTCCCGCTGGGCAGCCTGAGCAAGGAGCTCACAGAGTAAGAGCGGAATGGGCAAAGTTCGAGAGAATTCTTTTTTTTTCGAGGAGGAAAATAAAACGAAAAAGAACTTCAAAAGAGGGGTTGGGAAACTGAACACTTTTGCGCTCAGGAGAAGAACTCGGACGAAAGGAAATTTTGCAGAAATGGAGAAGATAATGAAAACGACATAGAGACGTGAGGGCGAAATAGGAGAGTTTGCGTGAAGTGAGAATATTAATTATGCCGAAAGTGTATAACTTAAGGCGATTAATTTCTAATTGCTTCATAATTCACTCGCGCGACCAATTTCCCCGATACAAATTTTTGGTTGATAAGGAAACTAGAGAGATAACTTTTTATTCCAACAGAAACATTTTTAGCTTTTACTCGAATATGAGACGTAAATTTCAAGCATATCTTTCTTTTCATTATGACGGCAAAAAAGGTAATTAACATAAAATTGACAGTTTTTTCAAATTTTCAATAGAGGAATTAATTGGAGAATCGCATCGAGATGAGAAAATTAAGGCGTAAAATGAATAATACCATTTGAGATAAAATACTAGCGGAAATATCCACTATGATATCTTCGTTGTTTTTCGCATGACCAGGCTTAAATAATTTCGAAAGTTCTTTAATCCAAAAGACCGAAGGGCGATATAATCTTTTCTCAAAAACGAAAAAGGTTTTTGCTAGAATGCGCCTCAATTTCCGACATTCCGAGTTATGGGCACACAAAACTTGATAGATGCTCTCATCTTCCGCGAAAAATAAATAAATAAAAATTCCCGGCAATTCGAAAAATACCCGATTTGAATTTTTTGTTCGGGCGGCGAAAAAGTCTCGCGTGCCAAAAATAGTCTTCGCAAAAAAAAAAGGTTTGAATAAATTGCAGGTTCAAAGAGTGCGCAAAAAGTGTGCTATGAAGAGAGGATCCTTTCTTGACTCCTTTGCACCTTCTGCCAACCCATTGGACATAAATTTAACGAGCCTCTCTCTCTCTCATAGGCACGCACGCTATCTTTCCCTCTCCTCTTTCTCGGTTCCCTTCCTTTTCTCAACATCTCCCTCTTTATGGGTTTAATCCTTTTGGTCCGACGAACCCGCAGGCAGGAGTGAGTAGGAGGATAAAAAAATCGAGCGAGTAGATATCAAGGAGATGTGTGAACGGGAGAGGGCGAAGGGTCAGGTAGGAAAAAAAGGAATCGGAGGACGAAAGGTAAAAATGGAGGGAAGGAAAAAGTATCGGGAGAAAATAAATTGGAAGCGGCCTTAGCCTCGAAGGAGTTAAAATAGAGAGAGGGAAAGAAAGAGGAGAAGGAGGGAAGAAAGAATGGTACGAATCGGTGATGAATCGTTCGTCTTGCTGGCATATTTGCGCGTGTTACACGCCCAGATGGAAGAGGAATTCGACGCATTTTTTATCGTGACGGGGGTTAGGTAGCCGAGGGAATGTTTCAAAAAGTAATTGGAATAATTATTTCGTGACACATGTATGTGCAACATGCCAAGTAAATCGAAGAACATTCTACGCCGTTTAAATTTGTTTGTTAAATGTTATTGTGCCGGCTCCTAATTGTTCATAAATCAGTAATTTTGCTACCTGACCTCTCGCGTCTAAAGAGGCAAAGCCGAGAGCACGTGCCCTACGAATATTTCTCTCTCGAAATAGCAATTCCGCGATATTTCGACTCGTTTTTTTTTTCGAAAATCAACAACCCCGAACTTCAGACTCGTTTTCCGATCGAGCTGTAGCAGGTTTGTAAATGGCCGACGATTTTTTTCGGTGTTTTTATTGAATCTCATTCGTTGAGCTACCTCTAAGGACTTGCGACAGTAAGAGAGTCCCTTAAAGTTGGAAGGCAGTGATGGAGAGAGGCATTGGATCTTCCCCATTTCTTGCCCTCATACATCTCCCTTCTTCTCCGTCCCTCCCTCCTTTCTCTCTGACTCCCTCTCTCTCCTTTTTCTGGAGAGGGACTGGAGCGAGAGAGGAAACTTCACCCCTTCCCATGTCACCTAGGGCCATACGCGCGTCTTTTTTTCTCCGCCATTTCTCCTCCCCTTTGAATATCGACTCTTCCACAACGCTTCCTTCCCACTCCGCCCTTCCCTTTCTTTGTATCGTCTAACCCTCTCCTCGACCTCCAAAAACTATGCTCTCCCTCTCCTTATGTCTGCCTCTCTATTCGCTCTCCATCAATAACGAGGATGCATTACGGACAAGGCGGATGAGTTTATTTACTTTGCGAGCGCCCTGCGCGCATAGAATTTGCTTCCTCTCCCGTCGATCTTTTTGTGTCGAGCGAACGAATAATTTTAAATGTTAACAAAAACGGAAGTGCTTTAATTACTTGGGACCATTTATTTTCAAGAAATGACGATTTGATACGAGAATGGTAGGTCGACATCACGTAGGCAGGTAAACTTCGAGAGACGAATGCAGGCATGGTGATCGACTTCCGATGAGTACACATATGCTAGTAGTAAAATTTTGGTGATTTGACCAGAGGCTGTTTAGTTGTTAATAAAGTTTATTCCATTACCCGGAGCTTCTCAATAGATATTAAACATTTCGCAGTAAAACGTGTGTATTCTTTCCTTAAAACTTTAAAAAATAATTAAAAATTGATTTTGTAATGATAATTTTAATAAATAATTTTGGATAAAATAAATAAATAAATTTCTATAGCCTTTTTTCGAGTTTTGATTTTGAAATGCATCAATGTTTTGACACTCTAGTAATAAACACAAAAAACATTTATTAGAAATTTTTGGGGGAATGCGTTAGGAAACTACATGAAAATTCAATTACATATTTAAAATTTCCAGTGAAATTCCGCTTATTCACCGCTTCAAGACTGCACGAATGTGGGTCAAATACATTTATTTTAACGTTTCGCATACCTCTCACGACCTGTTAAAGCCATAAAGTTTACAACACCGTCTGAATGATGTCAAAACATGACGCCATTTTAATGTGACTTATTTCTCAGATAAGGACACGAAAACACGATTACTCTGAGCTAACTCTCAAGGGTATACAACGCCGCAAGGTAGAATCTCTCAAGCCGCATCGTAAGTCTGAACCCGACTTGGCACGTTTACATAACCGTCAGCGGAATCATTAATCTGAGCCTCTAATTGGAGGTAATTAGAGATACTGACGCCTCTTCTCGCTGCTTGCAAAGAGAGGAGCGAGGACATTGAGGGGATTTACCGATTTGGTTCTCTCATAATTTCCGCTCACCGCAAGGAAAGTCATACCATATTTCAGGACGAACTCGAAACTAAAGTCGTTCCATTTTCTGCAATTTGTTTAAAAATGATAGATATAGGAGTATATTGCCATTCTATTTTTACACTAACTTTCGTATATTATGTATATGGTATATTATATTATATGGTATAATTATATGCTACTTTGCATTCTATTTTATCCTATTAATAATTACTCGATGCTGAATTTTGTTAACAAATGATGACGTCACGTGCATTCGTACTTCTCAAATAACGTCGAATAACTTGAGAACGGCTACATCAATTTTAAAGATTTTTCTGTTTTTATTAGATTGACATGACATGGCGTTTTTTACTATTCGCCGTATAAAACAAAGGTCCGAGTTCCGTTCCACGGGCTATTCTTTTTTCCATTTGATTATTATGTAATTTGACGTGTAAACTACGCCTCTTAATAATTATAAATATCTTGTAATTGAGACTTCGACGCAACATTTGCACAGTTAGACAGGGAAAAGAACGGAAATATTTATTCTTAACGTCGGTTCTGTTATCTAACTCGTATTTTTTCATATTTTGTGTTATCTTAGTTTTTTTAATATTTAACATTTCATAAAAGTTACTAACGTTACAGGTATTGTTTACTTCGGGTTTTCAGTGCATATGCACAAAATTGCAATCAAACATGATGTATGAAGGATAAAAATCTATCGAGCATTTACGTAAAAACTTACTTCATAATATTAGACAAATGAACGACCGCGATAAGAAACTTTCAAAGTCAACAACGATTGCAAAAATTTAGATAATATCTATTGTCGATAGAATTTAGCATTTATTGTGTCTTAAGCAACATAACAACCAATGATTTTAAACGGATTATAATTACTTTTTAATACGCGTAGTCTGAAAGGTAATTATAATGCATGTATTTCATTTATAATTATTTTTATAACTATGCTGGTTATGTATTTTTAGCCTACTTTCCGAAAAATCGAAAATAGTCTTACGAGATCGCCTCGGTGTCCGTGTGTGTGTATTCACCCCCTCCCCCATAACATCTTCTTCATAAATGAACCGATTTCAACTAAATTCGGTACATAGAATATGCATATGACCAAAATGATGCATTTGGACCGTATCGACTAAGCAGGGGTGCCACAATTGCAAACTTAAACTTTTCGGTAATTATGAATTTGGAAGGAACTGACCCAACCGATTTCAACGAAATTTAGTATGAAGTAGGCGTGCAACATAAAATAATAAAATCAAGATGTTTAGTATAGATAATGAAAGCAGGGATACAAGGGATAAAAACATTATTTTTACACGTTTTTGTGTTGAACTGTTTGCGTCAATTTTAACCAAATTTAATACTTATAATATACACATATATACAAAACCATAATAGCATATTTAACCGAATCATCCAAACGGGGTTGCCACAATTACAAATTAAACTCTTTCAGTAATTAAGGATTTTGAAGGAATTGGCTGAATGGATTTCAATTAAATTTTATATATGAGATTTTTACTACATACCATAATGAAATCAAGATGTTAAAAGCAGAGCTAAAGAGCAGGACTACCACAATAAAAAGTTGAGTAATATTTTTACACGTATTTCTAGAGAACTGAAAAATAATTTTCTGATTTCAAAGCAAATACACTATAATACGATTATGCTACGGCGAATTTGACGAAAAGCACTTCTGTACCAAGGGAAACCTGTGTATCCCCCTACTTGTGATATATAAAAATTGTATTGAAAGGAAAGTAGGCGGATTATTTCTTTCCAGAACTACTTGTTTTTAATAGGCCTTGCGGCCCAGTGCTGGGTCACGACTCTTGCTTTGAATAGCAATGCCATCGAGATTGGTTGATTATAGGTTTATCTAAAAAACAGCGGAATTCTCTTATTTTGTCATAGTTCAGCCCAATGATGTCAATATTTCACTCTTCATCCACCATATTTCAGGAAAATAATTTGAGGTCACCGTTATGAAAGGAGCTTTATGGAAGCCACAAAGCGGATTTGTTGCTTTAACCCAGAAAAATTATATCAAGGCAATTATGAAGGAAATCTGGACGTATTTTCGACTTAAGGGTGAAGGTAAACCCGTCTACATATACATAATTGCTTCCAAGTGTACCGTTTCCCAGACACCATTAGAACTTCTACCGGAACGGATTGTGTGAAAAATGTCGGAAATAATGAGCTGAAGGGTACAAGACTCCCAAGTTGGCAATAAAGGTTTCCACGGTAATTATGCAAATATAAAACACTGTGAATTATTTCCCAATGGAGGGAAATAGTTAGTTTTATTTTAGACTTATATAAGCGAACAAAGTATTTGGGTTAATGCAATAAGCATATGGGTGGTTCTCATGGATTTGAAAGTCGAAAATTTTCAAAAGTGATGAAATATGCATCACTAACGGTCAAAAATTTAAAAAGGCATAAATCCGAATTAACAGCGTTAAAATGCTTGAACACACTTTTATTGACTGCATGAATTATTTTCATATATAGAATTAAAGTTTTCAGACGCGAAAAGAAATAACAATTCACGAATATTATACGCTAGACTACTCGGTATATTTATTATATAAAATAATTGGAATCTTATTTTCATCTCGGATTCCTTCCAATTATTTTTATAATCACACGCTTTTTTGATTTTAATCATAGCCACCAATTATCCTTCGCTGATACGTATTTCCTTTGAATAAATTTGATTTGAACTTTTGCGACACAAGGCGTAATTTATGTGCATTTGCTGCCGTATCAAATTCACTGTGGCGATTCAAAAAAAATAAATTCTTGAATGATGGATTCAATTTCGTTTACCCTTCACTGATTATTTCTGTTGATATAATCAATAATTAGTCAGCTGGAAGGGATTTTCGATCAGTTATTTTATGCTAGCTTATTTTAATAAAATATCGTTCCAGCCTCTCCCGAAATGAGTTATAGGTCCATTAATTTTAGTCGAGTATATTTCACGCATTTTAAAATTGTATTAATTGCTTCAAATATTTGTTTTTATTTAATATATGTCGACGCACCCGTGTAACCTCTCTTAAAATCAGTTTTTAAATAAATATTTTCGTAAACGGCCGCGTAAAACCTTGCCAAAACACATATAGACTTGTAGCAAATCAATATTACTTAAATAAAAAAGGAACAATGCCGCGCCATGGTATCATGATGAATGAGCGAGACAAGAAGTGAGACGTGATCAAAATAATATTAATTAATGCCACTAATCGGATATGAATAACGACAATAATGAATCCGATATCAACAATAGATCTCATTATTTCTCTCTCGCGCATTCAAAAGTAAATTAAAAACATAAATTTCTAATAATTAAATTGTAATGTATATGTAATGGTCTCATTATACTAAGTCATTGCGATTAGATGAAATTATTCCTGTTTATCGAGAGAGTTTACTTCACGACGGATGCGTAAAAAGGTGGAGAGAGCCGTGAGCATAGCTAGAGAGAGAGAAAGGAGAGAAGAACGAAAGAGAAGAAGAGATTCGAGGATAAGGTCACCGGCATGGATTTGTGCTATGAAAAGAGGTAAGGAGGGCGTTTGGAGGAGGGGACGTTGGAACGACTGATGGAGTCTCAAACGAGGGAGTGAGGCGAGTGGGCGAAGTAGTGAGAGAGAAGGAACCCAGAAGGTGAGGTAAGGGGTTAAGCCTCTCTCCCTTACCACCCATCTCTCCCCTCCACCATCTAATAAGAGCGGTTGTCACTCTTAGACTCCCGAATCCCTTGGCGACACCATCAACATTGAATAAAAGTATTTTAACGCGGTACGATAACCAGCTGAGATGAGCATTGGATGAGATGATTTTACAGAGCTAAAGGAGAATAGTTTAAAATGGAAAATTTCATTGACATCGAGAAATTTAAATAAAAACCTTGAGATTATGGTACCCTTTTTTCTATGATCTCTCTTAATTCCATCGCCTACATTAGCTGCTTTCATGCTCCTATTAATATTCGTAAATATTCTCAATATTAAAGCGCAGATACAAAGATCACTTGGTTTAAAAGTTTTATATATAGAGCTAAAAAATAAGTGGAAATTGCTTCAAAACTCGTAGGTAAATAAGAAATCATAAACTAATAAATGTTTTTATTTCAGATGAATTATCTTCTTAGAATACAAAATGCATTAGGAATTTATGGAGATATAATCTATTTAGTTTATGAGCTTTAGTCGTATCTCTTTAAAAGATATTTTTGTACACGATGTATTTCAAAATTAAAAACTATTCGACGACAGTTATCATTTGGCATGTGCAAAAAATAAAATATTCTAATACTGACACCTCCATTCAAATGATAGTTTTCTTCTAAAGCACAAAAACAACATGACGGAAAGCGTCCAACTTTTACAAATGAAACCATCGTTACAGAAAATTCACTATTATTAAACGGAGTCAACTCTTCAGGTCATAGTTTCTCTCGCCGTAGTCTCCTCTGTTAATTACATTATCAATCCAAGAATATAGTTGTTTTGTGCACCGTAGTAATTACACATATCTACAATAACATCCAGCTGTAAAATCAAAACAGTTGGAAGTAATTCTGGAAACGCTTTGAACAAAAGACCGCCTTGGTTTTCCTATAAATTAAGCTCCGGATACGCATTATCAAATTTCAAATTCCAGACAAGACTAACGAATTCCCCAAACCTTTTGTGCCTCCGGCAATTTCATTCATTAAACGTTACACAGCTCACATACAATGATGCACGTTAAACCCGGGGAGATTATCAGTTGATTCCTGTTACCCGTAGCGACGAAAAGTGATTAACGGATCGGACAAAACGAAAAAAAAGAACCCGGTGAGGAGAGAGAAAGGGAGAGGAGGAAAAATAAAAACGCAGAATCCGATTCGAGATCGATAGTGCGCGTCCCGTACCCGTCGCCACCGACGAACAAAAACGATACGAAAATAGGACTTGAAAAGTGTCGGGATTTTTGCTATTGTGATATTGATACCGTTCAGGCAGCGATGATGTAAGGAGGAAAAACAAAAATGTAATACAAAAGTTAAAAGAGAGAAAGGCATGAGGGGATAGAGAAAAATACAGGGAGGCGGAGAAGGAAAGAGATGGATTGCGACTCTTTTCTCCGTAGAACGAAGAATTTTTTTCATCACATCGGATGAAACCACAAAACGTCGGGTCAGTGGCAGACAAAAATATCCGGCGTGGCTGACCTCACCAGCGCTCCAAACTTTCCCCAGCGTCCTTCCACTCCATCGCAGATCCACCTTTCCCCCAACCTCACCTATCGTCAGGGCAAACCCCAGAAATCGCGAGGGCGGAAAGGGTCCACGCAAGTCACGTGACAGTGTTGTGGACAGAATAATGGAAAAAGGTAGTGAGTGATGACGGACATCTACAAAAATTAGAAAGTAAATGATAAAACAAACGTGATAGAGTGAGATATGGCTTGAAGAGAAGGATTAGCCGTAACAACACTAGAAAGTGAGAGAAATCAGAGGCGGAGAGAGGCAGAATTTGTAATGCAGAAAGGGAGAAAACAAGAGAGATTAAAGGAAAGATTGGGGTAGAGAAACTAGAGAATGCAAGAAAAGTGAGAGAAACATAAGGAAGTATAGAGAAGGAAGGGAAAAAAACGGATGGAGGCAAAAGAGGGGGAAATAAGTGGTAAGAGTTTGGGAGGGAGAAAAGGGCAAAGAAGAGGACGTGAGAGAGGAAAAGAGACCGAAAAACAGAAGTATAAATACAGATAGCGAGAGAGAGAAAATGTCTATAAAAGGAAAGGAAATAGAAGGGAGAGTGAAAAGGCAGAAATAAAGACGAAAGACAATGTGTGAAAAACGAAAGTTATGCAGAGGAGAAAAAGTTGTCCGTAAAAGACACCAGGTGAGGGATGGATTAAGGGAAAAGAGACAAAGGAAGGGGAGTTGAATGAAAGAAAGGAGAGAGAGAGAGACTCGGAATGAGGACCGTAGAGAAAGGAGAAGATATGGGAGCGGAGGCAAAGGCGAAGAACGTGGTATGTTAGAGGTTGGGGGAGTGAAAAAAGGCCGCTGCACACTCACACAGGCCATTGGGTCCACGCGGAGTGAGAGGAGAGGATCTCGGAAGTGCGATAAGGGGAAAAAAGGGCGACAGGAAAAAAGGATTGAGGATGGGGTATTTTTGGGGCGGAGATTGGAAGGGAAGGAGGAGGAAAGAGAGCCGACGGGATCTGGGAGAGGGACTGTGTGGAATAGAAAAATCCGAAGTGCAAACAAGTGAGGGAGCATAGGGCGTGTACGAGAGCAAACAGTTCTCGCGCGCGTTGATTTTCCTCTTGTCCTTCATTCCCACCTTTCCTCACGCATTCCTTTTTTATCCGCCGGCCAAAGCACTGGTCCGTGCCAAAAGTGGATTGAGGTAGGGGCGCGTCTAGAGTGAAAAGTTAATAATTAACGGCCCAAAATATATTTGAATCAAGGCGGACGTCAAACTCAATTTGCTTCGCCGTCTGTTCGCTTTCAAAATAGAGTTGGGTGATGGTTTGAATTTACTTTGTTACCACTAAACAAAAAAACATTTTGTATTCAACGATACTAATTGATCGCGCAAATATGCGCATGAATAATCACGAAAATGGAGCGTGAATTTTATTATTTATCCAGTGTTATAAATAAAAGTTTTGCGGGGCGACATGCGTCTGCGTAGCATATAGAATACTTCTTTGCCGTAAATTGTGATATTTAAACATACAGTAAAGAAGTCATCTCTATACTAAGACGTCGCCATAATTGTTTCTTTGTAACTGTAAAACATGCGAATATGTATATTATATGTTATTTATCAAAAATACAACTTTCACTTGTGAATCAAGTATTATTTTAACCTATAAACTGTAGTCAGAGGTTGTTTTTAATGTTATCCTCATGCCCGTTCATCCCGTATTATGGCCTATGTCTCGAGTGCAACTTGTCGATGTACGAGGACATTTTTACACAGATCGCCTATTTGGAAACCTGAATTTCCACTCAGTATCGCTTCCAATTTCAAGAGAGAATCCGAAGTCTATCGACGAAAACCCATCAACACCGTTCCGCGTAATACTCCAATAACCAGCGTATGCATTTTGTTCATCGATTACATACAGCATAGCGAACCATTACTTTATCGCGCTCTCAAAGAGGTTTATTCCAACGCTCGTGATTGGCCGTTGTGCTGATCCCCACCCACTTACTCCCAAATACCGCCCCATAAATGGATTAAACACGCGAGAAATTCACGTAGATGGGCGCGACGGGGAAAGAACTTTGTTTATTTTTTAAACTCTCTGGCAAAAATGTTTCCGGAGACGAAAAAACGCGCGGAATGCGCAACACGCCACCGAAACTAGTCCTTTCGTTAAAATTAAAAAACGACAAATCTCCGTTCTTTCTTTCGTATACCTCCTGAGGATTTATTTGCGCTCTCGGCTTTCCATCCGGTTTGTTGAAATGATAAAACATTAGTATCTTTCGCTGAGGGATACCTTTACTTTTCCACACGCCCAAAAACACACTCTCCGCCTCTGGTTCTTCCTACTTCCGCCAGCGTCGCTGCTCGCTCTTCGCGTCGTCCTCGGATTTGAATGAAAGTGTTTAAAACGCAAAAAAAATCTAGGTGTGCGAAGAACAAGAGAGAGAGAGACGAGACGCAGGAAGGTGAAAGGGAGATTTGGAATCAGGTGGAGGAAAGGGAGCCGGAGGCACGATAACTTGTTTGGGAAGGATTTGTATAGATACTTTGTGATGGCGCATTCCCATTACTCTTCCCTTCTCTTTGCGTTTACTTTTTTCCGTTTACTTTTCTGGAATGAGATGAAATATCTCACCACCTTTTTACGAGCCATTTCGTTCTATTTGTTTATCTCAGACGTCTAATTAAGAATTTTTATGCAGCAATTCACTGTGACCCCCTTACTCCCACTGCATCTTGACGTAGAAATATCCAGATAAACATATGCGCAAGATAAAATTACTCTTATTGAGGTATTTGAAGAGGCTGATAAGGAAACTTATGAAATATCAGTTTTTTATTTACTTTTAGGTTTTACGATTTATTTGATGCTCGTAAAAATTAAATTCTAGAAACAATCGACATAGGTCGAGGGAATCGGACATTATCACCTCGAAACTTAAAATGATACATTTCTACGCCTATCTCAAGAAATTGGGTACTGTTGAAGAATTTCGGCAAGGGCGCGAGTTTAATTAAGCGCGTGATTGAAGCTGCAGTAAAGTTTCAAAAATCGCAGTTTGCCTGGGTTTGAATTAAAAAAAGTACCATGAAGAAGATTTTCCCGCATTAAGGTCTTACCCGGAATTCATGGAATTTCGCGAAACCTTCTCCTTTATTGGTGTAGACATCCCATTACGCGATACATGAATTCGCATGATTTCAACATATTTTCAAAAAACATATCACCAAAGCTTACGACCCAGATTACTGCACTCTACTTGATTGCCAAGGAATGCATATGCTGCGCTGAAAGATCCTTTTTCGCCTGCAAGTTCCCTCGGGCATTATTCCCACTTTCGTCCTAAAATGCGCTCCTCCGGTCTGGCATTATATTACTTTTTAAAATGAAGAGTTTGGAAAAAAACCCCTTGCATCCCGGAGTACTGGAGGGAAGAATTTATTTTCGGACGCCTGAGGAGAAAATATACACGAAAATTCGCTTCCAAGAAAAGTGTAGGGTACAACGGCTATTAAATCGGATCCATTAAGCCGAGGCTGAATAACGACCCACGTGAGAATATTCTGAACTCGAATGAAGAAAAAATATTAGTATAATATGTAAAAATAGGAAAAAGTGACGAAAACAAAAATTTCGTGATAAAAATGAACTCATCGGAAGACACCTTCTGTTCATTTTTATCGCTCAAACCGCCTATTTCCTCTCTCTTCCAAAATACCCTCTAATGCTCGAGCGTGTTTTTCTTTTGTTTTTTCCTGCAATTGGGCTTTATCCAGGTCCTCTCTCTATCTCTCTACCTGCTCACCTCTCTTTTCCCTCTTATCGTACCTCAAAATGAGAGTGGCCTATCCAAGTTCGATTGTTCTCGTTCCAATGGGCTCTTTGCCATTATCTGAATTCCCACAGTAGTAAATCCCTAAGATGACCTTAACCCAAGGCTACAATCGGCATTTTACGATAGCGTGGCTTCCTCGATAGCGCCTTTATTTCTTCACGAAATATGGCGAAGCATTTGCCATTATTTATGAATGTTTGTATTCATCGAAAAAGATGTAATAACTTTCCAGATTTAACACTGTTCAGTTTGTTAAAACAAAGCGCGGTGACAATATGTTTCGCGATTCATTTTGACAGAAAGATTCGAAAATTTTTAAGAAAAATGCTCGAGATTATAAAGACGCAAATATTTTTCCAATTGAAATTATTGCCATTGATGTGGTAAAATATTAATGCGATGAGTCATCATAGTGCATTGGCTAGGATTACGCAGAACCCAGGGCAGTAAATGGCCGTGGCCACAGTAACGCCCACTGTAACAATAACAAATTATTAACACGCGTTAAATGGATTAGCAAATAATTTTCCCACTGTTTTTCTACTGTTTGCAGCACATCATCGAAACAACAATGTCAATAGTTAACTAACTACTCTCCAACGCTAGAACAACTATACTAGAGACAAAATTTACACTCCCATTAATTCCCAATAATCAAGTTTCCATTCCTCTGATCGATTATAATCATCTATAATGCAAAATCGCTTTCGATATGCCTGACCCCTTAATTCCGAACAGTTCTTTATTAATATTCATCACGGAAGCGCAAATGGCACGACTATTACATCTAATCTACCTTGATGGGATCAAAATTCAAAGAAAACAGTATTTCCCCTACCTATTTCGATACACACACATACATAAATACCTACATTCATAGGTACATACACGCATACATGCAAAACTTCTTAGCTTAACTATGGAAAAAGACCACGTCAATCATACTTATTATCGCATTTGATGAATATAATCTGAAGTTTAGCAGCCGTATTTCAAAAATGATATCCTAGATCAGCGGTTCTCAACTGGTATGTCGCGACACAATGGTTTGCCGCATGCGTCATGCGTGACGCAACTGAGAAAATGTTGAGAACCGCTGTCCTAGATGCTTCATTATACTAAATTTTACTTCCTACATTATGCTATAAAAATTTAAGGAATTGAACTTTTTGTTCAAAACTAATTAATAACAAATATATTCTCCAGTCAAGTACAAACAATGAAAAACATCTTTCCTACCTCATTCAACCGTGTATGAAAAAAACAGTACAAACCCCTGTTATCCCAAAACTCGAGAAGCTGGTTTTGGAGTTCTTATGTTCAGCAGTTTTCGCTAAAATAGATTTCGGGGATCATAGATCTTTGTAATTTTAAAATTAGATTTCGTTTCTTTCTAGACGTTTCTCGTCCTTGGAGGATCTGCCCACTTTCTTTTGTTTTATTCGGCGTCAAAATCCCGCGCTTATACGAATTCTCTGACTCGGCTTTGCCCGACACTTATTGAGGGCACCTCTCACTCCATTTTGCTGAAGCGACTTATCCTTCCTCACCCCTCCCGCTATATTCTCCCTTCCTTCTCAAATAGCTTTCTCCACCCTACCCCTCTTCTCTACCTCCTTTGGTCAATCCCTTCCTATCGGCCTACATGGTCGACTAACACCTCGCCTCTCCAAATAACACAGCCCGCTTCCCATCCACTAATTGGATAATGCATGTTGTTCCGTCCGGTCCCTACCTACCGCCTTCCTCACTCACCCTCCCTCCTTCCCTTCATCACTTCCCTCCATCCATACCTCCCCCCTCTCAACCCCTCCCGCCCTCCCATCTCCCTCCACCCCTCCCCTCCCCTCCACCCTCCCAACCCCCTCCACCCTCCCCTCTACCCCTCCCCTCTACCCCTCCCCTCCCCCTCCACCCTCCCATCCCCCTCCACCCATCCCCTCCCCCACTTTCGCAAGCAAGGGCGTGGCGGTGCAACGAAACGGCGAATGGAGCGAAGCATCGAAAAGGATTTTGTCGGTCATCTCGATGGGTCTAGAGTATCGAAATCGGTGCGTGGAATTTCACGACCTGTGTGGGAAGTGCGTTTTGATGACTGGGATGATGGGTAAGCATCGAAACACAAGCCGTGCTCACATAGGGAATTATCGAGTGAATCTTCGAACGATGAGAAAACGCGAGACAATTTATATCCCAAACATTTGTTTCCCAAAAAAAGTTATTTTACAATCGCTATAAAAAACTGTAAATTCCTTGTTAATGTTTCTGTTCGGTTTTATATATTCATCGAAGCCCAATTACTAAGAAAACACGAATAATAACCTTTAATCTAAAGAGCCCTTTAATGAAATTAATCCCAAAAATTGTTCTTTCACCCGGCGACATTCAATTATCTATTATTTGAGATGTTTAAAACATTCGCAAATATATAATCAAAAGAAAGAGCGAACAGAAAAATCGTTCGATTATTATTTAAATATCCAATTTTTTCACTTTGCTATCTGGAGATTTGCGCAAAATGGAAGATTAAAAACAATGAAAAATCATCAGCATTATGGTACGAATTGGAAAAATAAATGTTAGTGCTAAAAATTTAGCGTAAATAAGAATGGGAATACATCTCATTGAAAACCTTCTTAATAGAATACTTTAGCTTCGTTTAAAGACACTTTCACTGCAATAAAAGGCAAATTGCTTAATTTAACTTTTAAATGTCAAATACACTATAGGAAGACTTATCAAGCTCTTAATTTTCATAAAGGATTTACATGATGCAGCAAGACTAAAGAAAATTTCCTGAAAGAGGTTTTATGAAGTTCTGAGTTTGCGCCAAGGATTTAAACTCACCCCGCGTCCGTCTGAGTGACAACGTTTAAAGTGAGACAACTGCCTCCAGCGTAAAGGGATGAGAGAGAGGGCCCTTTCTCCGAAAGAGCATAGAGAGAGAGAGGGGGAGGGGATGCGAAAGGGATTAAGTCTTGTACGGTTTAGGGATGCGAGAGGAGAGGATGAAGAGGAAGGAGTTAAGGCCTCCACACCCCTCAATGGGGCGGAAGAGGGAGCACTCGCTATGTATACGGGTCAGCGTCGGAGGTAACAACCAAGAGACCCCGTGTTTATCGGAGGAATTAATCGCCCAATCACACGCGTCGCAACGCACCCTCTAATAACCGGCGACGCTCACCAAAATCTCCACTACCTGCCACTCTCCCCCTCCCTTCCGCCATCTACTCGCTCCTCCATTCCCTCTATCTCACTCACTTCACTATCTCCGTCTCTCTCTCTCTCTCCCTTTACACGCCCCTTCAGGTTTCCTCTCCGAAATTCTCTCCATTTTCGCCCGCCGTCGACGCAGTGCTACAGAACATCCCGAGAACCGTGACATTCGCACGACCTTCCCTTTCCACGCATCTCTCACACTCGATCTGTTGGACCATTGTCACGCCGATTAATCCCCTCTAAAAGGGGACAGAAGGACGGACGGACAGACAGCCCTGCACGCACGGGAGGAGCGAGATAAGAGGATGCCTATCTTTCACGATATGTTTGGCTTTTAGCCGCCTGATTGTTTTTTTCCAATTAATTTCCTGACCGGTGAGTAATTGGTCCGCTCAACTTGGATATCTCGATCTCTTTTATTGTATATGCGATACCATTTTTTTTATTAAATATTTAAAAAATTATTTCAATTTTAACTATGGGATTCTTGTTATCCCAAACTGATAACATTGGTTAAAAATGATTGTACATTAGAAATCAAATAAAATTTTAAATATTTATTTAAAACACTCAAATTCCTTCACTTCAATAATAAAATTTTATATAAAGATTTTAATGTCATATTCAATGCCTTTAACATGAGTTTTATAAGGTTACTAAATGCATTTTGAACTTTCATCAATCGGTTAATACTGCTTAAATGTTACTTATAAAAATTAGAACTTATAAATAATAGATTGATTCAGTCTAATATTAATACTTAAAATTTAGACTTCTACATATGACTTAAGGAATAGAATTAAGATGTGTTTCCATTTGATAAAACATAAATTGAGAGTATATAGCAAAACTGACTTGCAATAGCGAAAAAAATAAGCACTACGCTCGAGAAATATACCAAATAAATTTCTTTCATCCCATTACTCCGCTATCGCTTTGCGGCGAGAATGAACACATCAAAAGAAATAAGTTGTGTACTGGTAAAAAGGAATTACGTATCGTTAAGTGCGAGTGAAGCAAAAACGCCCCTCACTATTGTCATGAGGCCTTTCCAGTTCAATGAATACACAAGGGTCTCAAGAGTTGCATCGAAAAGATTTTTATAAAACACACAATGGAAAGCAAAGAAAGCTTTACAGAAAAAGCTCCGTTAATATAATACCGCCAAGGCTTCAAAGGTCTCACGAGAGACCCACTCAGAATGATCTGTCGATATATTTGCGGCTTAAACTTTATGGATCGCGATAGAAAAGAGGAACCCTTACGCCGTATAAAATGAAATCGAAAGAGATTTCGTGGAAATGCAGGCGCGCTAGGGGGGTAGAAAGCGGCACAAGGAACAAGGAGGGAGGAGAATGTGGGGAGATACAGGAAAAAGGAGATTGTCGCAGGTGGAAGCTTCAAATCTCTTTGTCAAGAATCCAACGTTGAGACGCGCCACCCCTCTCAGCGCCCCCCTCCCCCAGTTGTCATGGAGCCTCCAGCAGAGCGTGTTCGCACGCTTCCGAGGGGAATTCAAAAATAAACCCACGGCAAAGAAGAAGGCGAACATTAACCAATTTCGCAGAACTTCTTGCTAAGCAATCTCATCCCCTTCTGCCCTTCTCTGCCTTTCCTCCACGCGGACTCCCTAACGACTCTCTCTTCTCCTTCACTGTCTGTCTGTAAGCCCAATGATACACGACGAAACGGTTGCCTTCACCTCACTCCGCCGCCACATACCCTCCTCACGCCTTTACCTACCATTCCCATTCTTCCTCGAGATTCTCTCTCCCGTCATTCCTTTCTCTCTCTCCTCCCGCTCGGTTTCCCTTTACCCTATCAGAGGAAAGTCTAATAAAGGAAGCGGAGGGAAATTGTGAAAGCAGAGAAGAAAGGAATACGGCCTCGTATAAAAATCACTTGTGGAAATATTTATTCCGCTTTGCCGGTCTCAGGTGATATTGTGCGTTCCATTGGTCCGTTAAAGTGGTTGCTCACGCAGGAAAAGAGAGGAAGAATCTCGCTGTTGTTAATCTGATAATTTAACAAAAAAAGTTGCCTCAGATGCCGATGCCTACTACTACGTAGGCATTGGGATAATACTGATTAGGCATGAACTTTAGTAAATTTAAGCTAATGTTAGTTTATGAGATAGCAATAGTAAAACAGTTTGAGTAAATAGAAAATCAATATGATTCTCTATGTATATGTTTCAAGTTAAACACTTAAGACCTAGAAAATCTAAATTTCTGTGCCATATTGTACATTTATCAAGACATGTCGCTAAACCTATTGAAATGATTTTAATTCCGAATGCGAATTGGAAAGATTAACCATAGCATTAAGCCAAACTAGGATGTATTAAACAGCTACATTTTGCCAAAATCATTGTTCTTTTTTAATCATATGTAATCGATTTTACTAAATTAGAGACTTCCGCTTGTAATTGCCTTTGAAGGAAAATAAAGTTGATGGGAGAGACATTTTTGAGGACGTAATTTAGACAACTTCGAACAGAATGAAAAATTCCTGTTCGGTGAAAAACGTAACATTTCTAATTTATAGATCATTCTTAGTGAGTAAAAGGTGCGAAAATATGCGTGTTTTTAATATTAAATATTGGTTTGAAACAATTTTAATAAACTTATATGCAAATATTAAAAATATATAAATGTTTCTAAGTGTATCAGCTTCAGCATATGAAACTGGTTGTTTTGGAAGCAGAGTGAATAATGTAATGGCAATTTCGTATTTTAAACATATCAACGGTTTTTCACTATTTTTTGTCATGGAAAAAATGTAACTTACCTTTAACTATTATAAACAAGAAACCAATTACCGGAGTAGCGAAAGAAGCACTCACCTGCAAAGAGAAAAATTATTAATTAGTTTTGCATATTTATAAAACGGTATTAATACATGTAAACTTCATGAAATCAAATTTTCGATTAATCCAACGATCTCATGTATTGAAATGAAATGTATTGTTTTTTTTTAACTCAAGGGGAAAATAAATGCTAATACCAACGAAGTTATAAAATATCGAAAGATAAAATTATTTTTCACTCTTTAGCTTACCTAAAATAATGCTGTCATGTATTTTACAGATAAAAATATCGTAAGTTTAACTAAACTAAGCATACGGACCGAGATAATTCTTCAATTGCGTATTGCGATTTTGAAAAACACAGCATCCGTTGTAAACCGAATTACGCAAACGATCCAATGTTTTACTCCACAATGAATTTCGCGCATAATGCGCAGAGAACAATGCCTATTTACCTCAATATCACAATTATGCGACGAATGCGAGCAATCCGAAATTGCGCATTTTGCAAACACGGCAAAGCGTGATAAAATTCTGATACAAAGCATGACGGAAAGTACAGCGCCAGAAATTAGGTTACAGCCATTTTTCGCGATTCAAACGATTTAAAAAGGAAAAAGGAAGCCGGGCGTATTTTTGAATGAAAAATACAAGAGAATGAAAACCAACTTTGAAGCTCTCTCGGCAAACAGCTCGAGGGGAACGAAAGGAAAAAAATGAATTTCCCACCGAACTCCATCAACACCTTTTTTTCCTCACTTTTCTCTCCTGAAAATAAAGGCGACACATCAACCGCAATAGCCTTTCATTAAAAGGGTGGAAAAAAATCATCTCTTCTCCCCCTCTTAAGACGAGGGAGTTGAGACATTTGTCTGAAGAAGGGTCTCCGCTCATTCGTTTCGCTGAGGGGCGTCTTCTCCTTTTATCTCGCACTTTTCGCATCCCTTCTCTCGATTGTTCACTTAACCTTCACCCTCCCTTAACCCTATCCTCCTCTACTTCTCCCCCTTCCCTTCTCCCCCCCCTCTCCCATTCCCTCGCCTCAAATTTTATTTCTTTCTTCCGCACTCTTTTGTTCTCGCGTCATCTTCCTTAGCTAATTATTTATTTTTCTTTCAAGTCCACTTTATCAGCCACCTCTGTCATGCAAATCCTTTTTCAGCGATTTTTTAAAATCGTTTGTTTATAGTTTATACTTTGTCCGTCCGTCAGTGAGTAAAATTTTGAAGCAACGAGAAAACTAGGAAGCTAATATTTTCAGGATACTTTCGGCTGGTGACAGACAAGAACCCTATTGAATTTGTCCATCTGTCCGTATAACTTTTAGCAGAATACAAAAAAAACCTTATGAACAATTTACACGGGTCCGTTGATACAACAATAAAAACGAAGCGTAAATACGTTCAATTTATTTTTTAAAAGGGATCAAGATCATACAACTCCTTAACTACGGTGAGGTATGTTTCAAATAACGTTTGATTGATTTTGGGTTTTACTTTTTGGAGGGATAGGAAGTCAAAGATTCCGAAAATTTACGTGAACATCATAAAAAAGCGCTTCTGGAATATATTTTTGCACTGATGTTTTTATTTGTTTCTCCTATTTTCCTTACATTCTCTCTCTCTCTTTCTCTGTCCTCTTTTAGGATTATCCTTCTCTTTTATACTATTTCAAGTCGATTTTAATTCCGGATGGTCTAAAAGGATTTTGAATAACATTATTTTTACGGTCGGGTGTCCTATTCCGGACACCAGCTCGTGGAAATCCCATGGCACATGCACGGGTACGCAAACTACGCCTTTTGCGTCGTAGAGATCGCCTTAACTCTTCTGTAAGCATCTGCACGTTCGCGGCGATCTGCGCCGAGGATTTACATTTACGACGTTCTCCATATAGGCGAGCTAGGCGGTCGCCTAGGGCCCAAATTACACGGGGCGCCAAATTCTAGGAAAAAAATCGAATTACAAAAAAGACGAAAAAATAAAAATGAAATAACGAAAATGTCATTATTTCAATTCCTGTGCGCGTACGGATGGAGTATGAATTATAATTCATTTCTCTACATTTCCCGAGAATTTATTAGCATGGCATGTAATTTTGTTAATTTACGACAAATTGTTGTACATTGCAGTCAACTGCTCTGTTTACGCCTGCCTTACCATGTTTTGAAACAGACTAGCTATAAAGAAAAAGAATGAAAAAGCTAATATTGAAGAGAGAGGTTCGGTTCTATTCGCTCTCGTTCGGCGTCGCTGGCTGAGTGCATTGTGAGTAGTGATTCTGGCCCGAGAATTCTCAACAAACATTTTCCGGGAACTTTCAGAATTTTTCTTGTCTCGAGTCCTGGGAAATTTCCATTCGAGACTTACAGGCTCAAGACTTTTTTTAAATTGGATTTTTTTTAAAGTATTGAAACCACGAAGTGAGCCTCAAGGCAATATGATTCATACATGCTGCACTGCAAAAATAACGTACCTCTGATGGTCGGGGCGACCGAACCTCAATAATCAGGGACGGGCGCAGGTGGTAATAGAGGTAAACAAGGCATCGGGGCGCCGAAAATCAAGGGGCGCTCAAAAGATTGTCGGCTCTTCTCCCATTTTCCCTTTTGATTGATAAATTATTGGGGAGTGTTGAATGAGTCTACTTGTAGGTATTATTTGATAGATAAAGATACACACGTGTTGTATATATCGCTTGCGAGGTATACAGGTATAAATATTTTCAGTTACTTTGCGCCCATCATGCTCCTGTACTGCACTGGCGATCGCATCTCCGTTTGGAAGTTGAAGTCTTCCACTCCAAGATGCGCTCTTTGACCTATTCGTTACACTTTCTAGAATTTACGCCGCAGATGAGCTCTTCCTGAGAAAGGCAAACAAATCTTGCAGAGCGAGAGATACCCAAATTGCGATCGTTGCGTATTAGAGAGGAGAATCTCTCCTATTAAATGAGACCTATCGTCTCTTTCTTGAGAATTTTACCCCAAAAACGTCCCCTTCGAAAAATTCAAAGCTACCCTCATTCAACGTGGCATTAAACAAGCTACACGCTGATATGCCTCTCACCAAAATCCCTGCAGCAGTTTTTGAGATATTTAGCCTCAAACTCGAGTCTACCAACTTTTGGAGCCGATAGTAGATGTCCTTGAGATTTGGGGGTGAGGGCGCAGATTCCATGGTTCGCCTAGGGCGACAGCTGCTGGCAGCTAGTCTGGGGCCGCCCCTGGACGTTCTTAAAGTACACTGCGAATGCCCCGGAACTTTTCCCTTTTACATATTCTGCCCTCTATTCTACGTTTTATTTTCTTGTCGACCACGACTATTCGTAACGCCATACCACTCAGCCCCGATGTTCTCCTTTGGTTTATTCCTGCTTCGTCTTCAGCGTTAGACAAAGTTTTGCAATTTTTAGTTCCGATTCATTTATAGATATTCATCGCAAATTTGTGTGCATATTTTCTTTCAAAGGCATCTACCACACCGGATTTATTCCTGTCATTCAACTTATATTTTCTTCTAGCTCATTGAGCATGAATTTTCTATTAAAATCCTACTCTTGGTGTGTTGGAAGAAGTGAATTATTATATGATAGATTCCAATTTCTTTTAAAAATCAATATGGTTTTCAGATCCTTGTCTGTCCCCTTTCTATTGACGCGCAATTTTTCCGATTTCCACACTTTCTTCTCCATTTCTCTCCTCTTCAACACACTCAATTTTCTCGCCTTATTGAAAAAATTAATATGGTATACTCCCGGAATGCTTTTAATCTTCCTTTCGCAAAAATTTTCGCCACTATAATTCCCGACCCCATTTTTTTCTCATCTCCTTTAACCCGCCATTCGCAACGAATTCCATTTCGTTTAAGCAGGAGTTTCTCCTCTTCTCCACTCGTCTCGCAAAATTATATTCGCCGCCTCCTTTTTCGCGTCATTCGCTCCGTTATAAAACGCCATGCTTTTCGCCTTTACGCTTCGCGTTTTAAACTTTTTCGCCACGTTTTTCCTGCCGTCCTTTTCTTCCATTTTCATTCCTTTGTCTCCTATATTTCCTCTTCTCTCTCTCTCTCTCTCTCTACTCCCAAACAATAGAGCAAAAAAATGAAGGGCATGAGGCGAGATTCATTTCGATCTAACTCCTATTCACTCTCTCTATCTCTCTTACTCCATTTCCCTCTCTTTCCCTGTCTCCCAACACGACTGTTCCAGGAAAGATGCAGCCTGCCGTTAGCAGTGTGTCACACGGAGATAAAGAGAGGAGTGATAGAGAGAGAGACTTGGATATGGGAAGGAAGCCGGAAGATGGGGTGAGAGGGATTGAAATGTTGGAAAAAGTGGAAAGAGAGAATCAGGGTGGTAGAGAGAGAGAGGAAAATGGGAAACAACTGCGTTAAGGTAAAGGGAATAGGTTAGATTGTGGGCGGGGGTGCAGGGAGGGTCGGATGGGGAGAATGAGAACTACTTGGCGAGAGAGAGAGAGAGGAGTTGGATAATACGACGAGAGAACATTGAGAGGAGGTGGGTAGAGGGAGGAGTGAGAGGGGGAGATAGGTGGCTGGAGGCTATCGAGGGAGAAATAACGAAAAGTCATTGAGAAGAGTGGCGAGACGGAAATATTGCGAGAGGGAGTAAGGGATGAAAAAAAAGATGGAATAAGGGCCTCTTTCAGATGAGTTACAGTATGAAAAAGGAGGAGAAAAGAGAGCGATATATTTTCGCGGAAAAAAGGCAAACCAAAACTATTATTATAAATGAATGAGACGAGGACGTCGGCTGCCTTTTGTTTGAGCGCGATTATTCGATTTACGCGGGCAAACATTTTCTTGCGTCTCCCTTTCCTGATGGAAGGCTGCGAGATTATATCCAGTCTGGCGACGTGTGATATTACTTTAAAATCGATCGATGCCGTTTGAAATCGCGTAGAACATTAAGAGGTATTCATTTCGCTAAAAGCTAACAATCGTAATTGACGTCTCTTTGTTGACTTGCCGAAAATATACTCCACCACAGGTAAAGAGATAAAATAAAGGTTCATTTTTCCATCAAAATCATGAAAAACATTCTCCCGAGTCGTAATCGAATTTCACCAATTCGCCGTTTCATATCAGTTGACAATTAAAGATATGAAGGAACATTTCGTTTGCTAATTATGGCCGCCGGATCGAAAACCAACATTGATAATAACGCCATTCCCCAACTCGCGCTTTGTTGCGTTTTCTTCGACCGAGAAATTTTAACAGCGTAGAAAATAAACCTCCGAAAATCTCCGATTTACCTGAAGAAAGGGATATGGGCCGGGAGGGATAGGCCAGAGAATTGAGGAAAGTGTGAGTATAAGGGAGGCCACATGATATATAAGAATCAGGTGCCAACTTTATCCTTTCCTTCACCCGCTCCATTCCACCGATCGCCGAACTCCCTCTCTCGCTCGTAGTTTATAGAGGATCCCTGCGTCGAGACCCGTCTTCATCCTTGAGCGAGAGAGATAAAGAAGGAGGGAGAGAGAAGAGGAGGAAGCAATATCAACTGGAAAGGTTTCCTCTAAAAAATGCACAGCTTCGATAAAAACTTTCTTCAGGCTTACGTATTTCTGTTAAGTTTCTATAGCAATTTGTACGATGCATGGCTTACGCGCGATATAGCTAGAGTGAGCTCGTATCAAGATGGGAGGAAAGGAACTAAAGCATCACTTCGTCTAAATTGCTTCGGAAAACTCGACGAAAAATGGTATACTATAAGTATTTACTTTATCTCGATAGAGAATCGGAAAAAAAGATTTATCGCGGCCACGTACCAAATGGAATCCGTTGATCATGCGCGTTTATATTTCTAATACTTATACAAATGAAATATTTTTTTGACATGGATAAAATCAACTAAAATGTAGAAAATGTAATAAGGGTTCAAATTTGAGAGTCTGCATATTCCACAAGGTGCAAAAATTTTATTTTCCTTTTAAACTTTTTCTTTTATAGCGCATTCTTAAACTACTAATATACGATTCGTTTTTCATAATTTAAAAATCTAATAATGGTACTCAAATATGTGATAAAAAGTACTTTTAAATTTCCTGATACAAATGTTAAGGTATCTAAGTCGTTAGGATGGTTATTCTTAAATTTTCTTTTTTCTAATTACAGTTTTTATGATTTTAAAGTTTTTTTTTCGATTTTCATTCCTTAAATTATTTTAAATACTCTTTATTCCGTCATATATTTTTCCAATCTTTTTACGATTTTTTTAATGCGAAACACGTATTCCTAAAGATTACTTTGGGTTGCTTGGTGAAATTATATGAAATAAAAAAAACTTCATTACGAAAAATATCAACCTAACTCTCCTTCAAGAAAATTAAAACACAAATTTTAATTGTGTCTCTATCTTTTCATAATCTACTTCATCTCCTTAAAAACATCACATTAAATTCTCCGCGAAATTTCTCTTCACTGAAAATTATTGCCGAGATAAATTTCTCCTATTACGAATCTAGTCATACGGGGGTTGAATGACACGGCATAGGTTTAAAGAGATTTCATCTTTCACGATTTGGGGTAAATTGTTCGGTCAAATTCGTTAACGAACCCAATGAGACACTTATTAGTCTACAACAGCAAACCGAAGTCTTTGGCTGATACATAACCTAACTTTTTGATGAAATTATACATATAGTTTGCAGTTTAAGGCAAAAGAAGAACAGAAAAAGGAGAATAGACGCCAACAAAGCGCAAACGAGAAAATTCTTCACGGAGAATGAGGAGGCCCGTGGGTAAAGAAATGACCCCCTCAGGAGAAGCAAGAGAAGATGAAAAAAGAGCGTGGCACGGGGACGGAGGAAAATTGGATCAGACGTTTTGAGGTGACAGGCAGGCGCCCAGAGCGAGAATGGAAAAGGGAAGGATGAGAGAGAGAGAGAAAGTGTGAAAAGCGACTCGGCGGGAGAGAGGAGAAAAATTAAGATGGACAGATCACAGATACTTCGCAAGGCCTGTAGTCAGGGGAGATGGAAACAGAATCGGTCGGGAAAAACAACGCCGAAAAAGAAAGAGGTTGATGTAAGGAAAATAAGGAGAACATGGACGGTTGCTGTTTGCTGTCTCTTTCCTATCATCGCAAACTTTGACGGATTACTTCTGAGTAAAATGAAGCGGTACTTAAGAATAGTCTTTAAGAGCGTATATTCATTCCTTAATGTCTGCTTGAATTTTTCCTATTAAATAAATTCCTAAAACTTTATTTAGCGATCACCAGCAGTCAGGGCCGGCCCAAGCTACGGGCGAGCCGGGCGGCTGTCCGGGGCACCAAAGTTTTGAGGGCGCTATCTCGATGCACCTATGCATTACTTGCAAGTGAATAAATATTGGATATCAATTGATATCAAGGAACAGGGTAGAATCTTTATGGTATTCCTTTTAATTTTTCATTATCAATCATTTTTACATGTACTTATATGTAAATATCTCAACAAACATTAGCGGAGGGAGGCGCTGGAGTGCTATCTTGCCCGGGGCTCCAAAATTCCTCGGGCCGCCTCTGCCAGCAGTTTACAAGAGAAGCACTTGAAGCACAAAGGGAAACATCTTTTGCATCTGTAGTTTTGATCTGCTCACCAATTGCATTTACCGTCAAGAAAATATTCTAGTTTTAGAACAAAGAAGATTATTAACTTCTAAAAAATGAGAAATAAATATCACGCTAAACAGTTTAGACTTTTGTGAAATGTATTGCATTGAGCATCTAATTAAAAGAAAAACTTGATTTTCAGCGATTTTGGTAATTAATGCACCCAAAGTAAATATTTACCTGATTCTCCGAGTATGCTACTGGCAACGACAGTAACTTACAGCTGCTATTACGGCGAGATTCCTTATTCAGTATGCATAAGCATTTCAGAGTCTTCTGTAAGAATTATCTTAAGGGCTATTCTTTTATTCTATATTCAAATCTTATCGACTACATAAAAAATTTCCTTTGTACACATAGCGACACATATGACCTAATTCTTTCCTTGAAGCTCCGTAATTCTGTTAGAAAATTTTCGCTTTTCATCAAGTCTAAAAAAATGTCCAAAGTCTTACGAGACAAAGCTGAAATAAACCTCCTTCTTGCATTTTTAGACTACTTTCCAGAATGGAAATAGGCTTACAGTTTTGTCGTTGTGTCTGTCTGTCCCACCGTATTAACTTTTAAACCAAAAGACCGATTTTCATGAAACTTGGTGGAGATCTCTTGCAACATAGACCGAGTTCCCGAGGTTGGTTTTTGTTGCGAAGATTGAAGTCCCGGGTTCGATTCCAGGAACTATCCTTCCCATTTGATTTACATGGGAAATCCCAAATCCATTGTGCAGGGTAATTTTCTCTTGCGCATTAAAATAAATTAAAATTGTAATATCGGAGCGAGTTTTGTATTGTTTGTATTCTCCGAGGAAAGTAATGAAGGTTCTAATTTTTATCGTAGAATTTTGCTTATCGATTGTGTTTCTTAGAATTTCGCGTAAATCCTGGCGATTTTGCAGTTCTAATATGTATACGCGTTATTTTTGCCGCACAAATACGCGTGATCAATAAAATATTCCGTTCGAATGTATTTATAGTATTTTATAACGCTAAATTATGAAATTGGGGAACACAAAGAGCTACATATCTGCGATGACTTTAAAGCCAATATAAGTATTAAATAAATGATTAAATTGAAAGTAGGCATCATAAGTTCTGTTTGGATCATCTTGTTTCATAATGCACAATATTAAATTTTGAAAAGAATTATGTAGCCTATTTTGACGGATACGCATGAGAAATGTTGATCATGACTTGAATATTTTTGCTCGATTGATAATTTGACTTTATTTCTTAATACGTTCTTCTTTATCTGAAAATATATAGAATCATTGGGAATTTCATCAGCATTTTGGCAAAGGCAGTGGTTATCTTATTCCAAACCGAAAAATTACGGCATCGTCACAGTCACTCTTCATGATTAAATTTTCAAGAACTGCAGCAACGTTTCAGACGCCGCGAGTTTAATATTAAGGATGCCTTTCTGGAATGCATTTTTTTAACAACTCCCATTCTATTGTGCGTTTCACGTGGTCCGTGTACTACGTGTCCTTATGGAAGAACCGCTATTCCATGTTATTTCCCTATACTGCTAATTCTCGGCGTTGCAAAATCCAGATTATCGTCGTTTTTGGCATAATTACTCACTTAAACACCTAATGAGTGATGGTAAATTAACAAAATGAGTAAGAAAATAAACTAAATACTTTTTTAAACCAAAAAATCGCCGTTTTTTTCATGGTTAAACAATAGTTTTGGCGTTTTCATCGAAACTTCCGAGTTTTTTCCTCCGCATTCATATTTGAACGGCCAAATCTTGCAGCCTATTTGCTGAAATCACACGAAATTTTTTCTGTGGCTTTCGCAAGTTTCTCGCGCTCGAACGTTAAATTCCATATCTCGAAAACCGACGAAAATATTGAGTTCATTCCATTTCAAAACCAACTTTAATCTTTTCTCACCATTTCATCCAGATATATTACCCACATATTCCTAATAGTCCGTAAGTTAGCAAGATAGTGAAAATTTCGTGCAATGACACAGAATGTGAGAGCCTAGTTCGGTTTTACTTAATTTTTAACAACAACGAATTGCTTTACGTGTACCTTTTAATGGTATGTGCGGCTTATAGAACACTAGCGAAAGCTACAGAAAACGTTTCGTGTGATTTCAGCTAATAGACTGCGAGATTTGGCCGTTCAAATATGAATGCGACGGAAGAAACTCGGAAGTTTCGATGAAAACGCCGGAACTATTGTTTAACCACGCAAAAGCGGCGATTTTTCGGTTTAAAAAAGTATTTAGTTTATTTCCTTACTCATTTTGTTAATTTCCCATCACTCGTTGGGTTTTTAATCCTAATCCTACCAGGCTGTGACTTAGAGACATTCGAATTTTTATTCATGATTATATCTATAAATAAATTCCTTTGGCCCGGAGACTGTGTATTCTATTATTTTGTATTTCTACATACATGCACGCCATTAACTTTTTTTATCTCTTTGTGTTTCATTTATATAGTCCCGAATATAAAATCCCTACGCTGACTACCAGGATGTGACCCAGGGACACACTGACACAATGTAAAGAAAAAGTATTTTGTTAGTGCCTGGTTTTGTTGATCTAAATTATATACTGCTAAGCCATTGGGTGTGGAGTGAGTAGTACAAATGCGTTGATCATTTGTTGTTCTGTCCGCATGGGATGAAGGTCATTTTATCATTGCAGTATTAAGCATGCTTGGGTGAAAATAATTTCTCTATGTAATAATATTTAACATTTTATAAAAATATTTGTCTAAAATAAAATAGAAATCTCATGTAATCATTCATAGTGTGTGAATAACAAAAATAATGTCCTAATGAATCATATCTTCAAAATTTATCATGTGTGTCTCTAAGTAACGTCAGTAAATGAGCCTGGTAAGATTAGGGTTAAGTGAGTGATTATGCCATAAACGACGAAAATCTGGATTTTGCACGAATTTGCAACGCCGAGAATTAGCAGTATAGGGAAATAACATGGAATAGCGATTCTCCCCTAAGAACACGTAGTGCGCGGACGACGTGAAACGCGCTATAGAAGACAACTCGACACCTATCATACAATCGAGTTCCCCTTTGCACTTCTGCCCTAACCCGAATGACGGGGGTCAAGGGCTACCACGTCACTCAGTAGAGGCGCGTAAGTTCCCTCTTCCCTTTCCTTCTCTCTCTCTCTCTCTGCTCCTGCCAACACCTCCTACTCCACTGCGGCGCCTTTCGCAGCATCGCACATAACACATGGAGACACGACAACCTCATTTCCCATCTAAACCCTTAACGCCTCCTACTCCTACTAACACATTCTCTCTCTCTCTCTCGCTTCCACCGATTGACTGACTGACATCGCCTGCCATGGCTGCCGCTCCACACTCACAGGCCACAAAATGTAAGGAGAAGGAAACGATCCTCGAATTTTTGTCTTCCACTTCATCCTTTTCTACGTGGGGATGCCAAACCGCAGACAAGAGAAAAAGATATCGAGTTTTCCATACGCGGAAAGTGTCAAATCAACTGCGTTCTCTCAAAGGAGGAAGAAAAATAAGAAGGCTAATAATTTCCCTTCAGACGTTGACACGAAAATTGGGACGGCATTAATATCATTCCAATGCAATGCAGATAGGAGATATTGCCAGTTTTATTGCCTCTGTCTACTTCCATGTCGGACACGAGAGGCTGATAATATCCGAATACAAAATTCATATTCTAATGGTTGACAAATATGAACGTAAAATGTAACCTATGTCACATTTCATTCAATTTTCGGCTTCTACGTATAGCAGTTTTTTATCCCAGTCATAACGTCATGAATGAAAGTTTTGATTTTCGTTGACTAGTGTTATTCCTAATAGGAGAATAGAACAGGAGGTCCAAGCATCGGGAATAAGTTTATCCTCGAATTGAGGAACTGGAACAATATTACATAAATACGAAAGTGGACATTTTCACCAACATTTGAAACAATTAGCTCTGGAAAGAACTAATCCGCCTACTTTCCTTTCAATACAATTTTTATATATCACAAGTAGGTGGTGTACACAGGTTTCCATGGTACAAAAGTGATTTTCCTCAAATTCGCCGTATTTGCTTTGAAATCAGAAAATTATTTTTCCTCATATTGTGGTAGCCTTGCTTTTTTGATCCGTTCTAAACATATTCATCTCGGTTTTCCATTCTATACTCGCCCTACAAACGAAATTTATTTTAAATCAGTTCAGCCAATATCTTCCAAATTCATAGTTACAGAAAAATTCTAACTTTGATATTATGGTAGCCTTGTTTAATCAACCCGGTTGAAATACGACATTTTTGTTATATATTTATATGAAGATTAAATATATTATATTTGGTTAAAATCTATGCGGACAGTTCTCTAAAAATACGTGTAAAAACATTACTTAACTTTTTATTGTGGTAATCCTGCTCTTTAGCTCCGCTTTTAACATCTTTATTTCATTATGGTATGTTGTAAAAATCTTATATATAAAATTTAATTGAAATCCATTCAGCCAATTCCTTCAAAATCCTTAATGACTGAAAGTTTAATTTGTAATTGTGGCGCCCCTGTTTGGCTGATTCGGTTAAATATGCTATTATAGTTTTGAATATATGTGTATATTATAAGTATTCAATTTGGTTAAAATTGACGTAAACAGTTCAACACAAAAACGTGTAAAAATAATTTTTTAATCCCTTTTATTGTGGAATCCCTGCTTTCTATATCTGTACTAAAAATCTTGATTTTATTATTTTATGTTGCACGCCTACTTCATACTAAATTTCGTTGAAATCGGTTGGGTTAGTTCCTTCCAAATTCATAATTACAGAAAAGTTTAAGTTGCAACTGTGGCACCACTGCTAAATCGAACCGGTCCAAATATGTCATGTTGGTAATTAATTTATGCGAAGATTCTATGTACCCACATTAGTTGAAATCAATTCATTCATGAAGAATATGTTAGGGGACACACACACACACGGACACCGAGGCGATCTCATAAGATTTTTTGGAAAGTAGGCTAAAAATAATTTATTAATTGTGCTTTACGCTAATGATGGGGGTCATTAACAAGTGCATCGCAAAGAAATGCCAAAATATTCATTAAAATTGTTACACATATCACTCCTCAAAATGAAAAGTTTTACAGATAACAAGGGAAATGATCGTCTTTAATTCGCAAATGAAATGAACGCTTTGTAGCCAATTAATTCTTTACATGCAGTAGGAAATATAAATAAAATTTTCCACGATTTTATATATATATATATATATATATATATATATATATATAACAACTTACGGAAAAGGAAAGGTAAAATAGATATATGGATGTCAACAAGGTGTTGGGATGAGGAAACCCAGTGAGCACTCACCAATCAGACGACTTCAGGTTGGCGAGGCCCCGGGGATGTCGAAGCGACACACGTAAAATAACACAAAAACACAGAAACATCACAAACGTAAAGCTTTCGGAACTACTCCTTCTTCAGCTACAGAGAGAGAGAGGTTTCCTCATCCCAACACCTTGTTGACATCCATATATATATATATATATATATATATATATATTTTCCCGCTAATGTTGTAACCTAAATTTTGACATTTTTAACGATAATGCAGCTATGTATATAGCCGCGTCCACATAGCGAATGAACGTTCGCCCAATCTCGTGACGTTCGTTCCTGCTCGTTCGCGCCACCGTCCACAATATTTGTTCAAAAGGTTTTCTCATGTTCAACCCGTTCTCTCCTGTTCGGCCCATTCGCACCTATTCGACTGTCAGAACGAAACGAATACAACGAGCACTAGCAAACAATCAAGTTCTTGTCCCCACTGAGCGGAGCACAGATGAATGCATTCGATACACTATCGAACGCAATCGTCTCTGTTCGTTCACGTTCGTTCGCGCTCGTTCCCGAAAGTGTGAACGCGGATTTAAATCAGAATTATGATTTATTTATAGAGTTCTTACTCTAAAAAAATTTAAGGTATTTCCATGCAATAAAAGACAAAATTATCATCTGATGTTGAGGATCATTCGTCGAAACCAATCATGTATTTATTCGGACATGGTACCTCATAATAATAAATAATAAAATCAATCAACGGAAAATAAAAGTTCATCCACCATGGTATGAGCGAATTGATCCGTTGCATGACATAATGAGGCGACTAAGATTTAGAAAGGAAAAAACTGCTAGACACGCGACGAAAACAGGTGCATATTTCAAAAACTCGTCCTTCAGATAGGGGTCTGCTGACTCATGCAAACAGCGCACTTTTTTCAGGAATTTAGGAGGTGGTAATAAAAATTGAAACATTTTTCGGGAGGACTTAAGACCGATAGCCGAGATGAGAGAGAGATTTCTAATAGTAGAAGAATGATTATTGTCTGGAAAAAGATTGAGGGATATCCGCCCTTTCTTAGGAAGAGGGCTAGTGGTGGAAGTTTTAAATATGATACGGAAAGATATTACAAAGTATATGAACTAAATGTGTTACTTCAGAGCGAAATGAGATATAATGTTTAATCTAGATTTTTTCCTTTACACATATGCATAATATATTCCAAACCGCTCCTTGCGAGCCTCATGTTGCTGTTCGGTGGCGATTGCGATCACACTGGTGCGGCCGCGACCACGTTCGTTCAGTTGGCGGCCTCTCGAAATGCTTCGCACTCGGTATTTGCGCGTATTATCGTCTTCTCCCAAAGCTTTTCCAATTTCGGCCCACATTTTGTCTCTCTTTCTGACGCTTTTGTATTCCGGGTGTGATAAGTCGTACAGTATTTGGTGGGTTTTCACTATTTCAATGAATTCTTCAGTCATTGTTATCGCCAAATTCAACAAGTACCTACACAAACATCAACAAGTGATGACGTGATCGGGCGGAAAAATATGAGTTACATCTGCCCGCCCCCGCATTGTAGATCGTGACAGTGACCGCAATGGATCACTGCAGTGTGAACACTTACATTGTTTCATAAGGTTATATCAGATCGCCACCGCGGCCGCGTTAGTGTGTGGGGACCTTAAAGCGCGGCTTTTACTCCACCAGAAAAAGACACTCGCTCCATTTATAGGCGTGGGAACATTTAACCGCCAAATAAATCAACGCAATGTGACTTGAGCCTAGTGGACACGCATTCTCTCTGGAATGCTTCGAATAGATATGTTTTTGCCGATTATTATTTTTTAAGGTTGCGAGCCTCGCAATGTTAGGTGGGTTTAGCCACATATCGTATACACTATAATCGGAATCTAACTTGAGTTCTGACAGTTATCAGGGAATGCTACAAAATTATACAAAAGATGGTATCGAGGGGAAAGACAGGGACAGAGGTTACATACAACGTGGCAACGTTGCTGTTCAGTGGTTGGCTGAAGGCCTTTGTTGAGAGCTCCCCTACCCTAATTGTTCATACCTCTCAGACCTCAAGTTACACTGCACCGACTACAGACAACTTTTTTGAGAGATGTATTCGACAACTCTTTGTAAAATCAATCATATTTCAGATTATTTTCATTCTGAAATTCCCATGAGTTACTAGGAACGTTTTCGAGGGGATTTTGGTGCTCGCAGGCATAGATTGATAGATAGATAAACGTCTTTATTTGAACGAGATTGAGACTAGGCAGTCTCTTCTTCCATCAAATCCATACGGATCAAATCCTTGTGTTAACTGCCAAGTTTAATAAAATCGGTACGGAGGAAAGGAACAAAGATGTAAGGCGAAAATAAGGAAATCTAGTGCAATAGGGTTTTTAGGAGGGTGCGTGGCGCGCTATCTTCTTAGATCCGCAGAGAGAGAGAGAAGCCTTCGAGGGAGGCTGAGAAAGGACATTAAGGACGCAATTACACGGGAGGGAAGAGAAACGGAGGAAGAGAAGTCGGATATTTTTTCCTTTTTTGTGCCGCGCGCGGACTACTTTGGCAAGAAGTACATTACGAGAAGGCTCCGGGTGTCGCCCTTTTCTTATTCTCTAACTCGCTCTTGTAGACGGGGGATGGAATAAAGTGCCCTCTGTGATAAGGTTGACCCAGTTCGGCCTTCCTCCCGCTTGCCTTCCTCCTTCTCTAGCAATTCTTTTTGCTAATAGAATGCGTCATAAATTGGAAAGAAAGACTAGAAATTTCGACGCTCGCATTTAGATATTATCTTTTGAGATGCGGAATTGTAAAATATCGAGAAGGCGATGAAATTATTTCAACACTTTCTAGCTCACAAATTTCTGCACAAAATTCTTCGCAATATTTCAACCGTATAATACCACCAATTTAGAGCTGCGTTGCTTCAACGTAATTACAAAGTTAAAAGAAAAAAATGTATGCTCACTATAGCTCACAAAAACTCTGATTTTATTAGTAGTTTCATGCTATTTCGAAAAAAGCACATCTCTAATTTATTCTTTCCAAAAACAGAAGTTTTCGAAATTTTTATTTATTGTCTAACCCGTGCATGGCAATTACTCCATTCACTGAACGTATTCAGGCCACTGCGTTTTTTTTATTCGTTATTCTGCGGAGCATATGAGGAAAAATTTATTACCCGCTTTTTTTCGCACGTGTAACTCGGATGGTACGACACGGATAATAAAAGGTTCATTTTAGAAGTGCCTTCAAAAATAAAGGATTGCAGGAAAGATCTCTCCGGAACATGTTGAAATGTGGACAGAATAAATTGAAGGTGCATTCATTTCACGAGAAGGTCTAAAATAGCCACGATGTGGCAATTAGGCAAATGGTATTATTATACAAATTTTGAATAATACGTTACTGAGAAAATATTTGCAATGCAAACTTATGATGTAGCTCACCGTTCTAATATAGAGATTTCCTAACCGAATGCCTCTTTAGAAGCAGAGTTTTAGTTCCACGAACAGGTATGTGGCAAGTCTCATTCCTTGGAGAGTGAGAGTAGCAGTAAAAATTGTTTCTGATATCCGCTAGAACTTAAAATGTTATCTCCATTACACAATCCTTGAAGTACTGCTCGAATCATGGCATTTTTAACGTATGAGCACGCTATCAGAACGATAAAAATCAAAACGCCTTCCCTTCGCAACAGCCGCAGACCGTATAAAACCAACTCTTTGCCACTAAGAAATGAAGAAATTTATTACGTAGTACTTAAACCTACTCAAAACGATAAATACATAAATTATTTTTTTCTTAAATTTCCCGTCAGTACTCATACGAAAACGTTCCCTAAATCTATGTACTAATGGAAGAATAATTTGACACCATCCTGGATAATATGCCGTAAATTTCGATAGAAAGCAATACTCTCCTAGTGATACCGTAAATAAAACCGGCACCATTATGATAATCAGTTCGGGATATCAAAAGAAAAAACCGAAGTAATGATCATCCTTTCACGGCCGAGTTAGAAGGCAGAAATGATATTCTTATTTTGACATCAGTGATTTTTAAATCTGACCAAACCCCATTACATTCGATCAATAAAATATTTTGGCTTTATAATGTCAGTTCTTGATATCTTTGAAAAGCCATAAAATTTTAAGGGTTCAAAGACCCCCTTTCGGTCCTACGTGTATACCAATCCATCCCTATCTCTTCTCTCTCTTTCTCTCCCTCACTCTCCTTATGCCACGCCGAAACGCAACTACCTCTGTAACCTCTCCTTACATGTAACCTGTTTGGCGTACTGCTCACTTCACCCACTTGCAAACTCTTTCTCTCGCTATCCGCGAGTACGTACGAGCTCCACATTCAAGGCTCGCTTGTGTCACCGACCCTTCCACTCCGTTGCATGTCTCGACATTGGATTGCCCTCTAAATCCAACCTACCCCTTCCCTTTACCCTTCTCCCCCCCCCCCTCCCTCCAGCCTCCTTTTACCTCAAATGCCCAACCTCAGGCGGTCACTCCATTACTCTCCCCGCCTGCGGCCACCATTTCATCCCTCGAGCCAGTTCTAACGCATTCCGTATGTCATATTCGCTCTTTATTTGTATGTTGCCTTCTATTTGCACATAAGAAAGAGAATGCCGCGATTCAAGCACTGTGGAACGTCCGCGGTCGCTTTTTTATCGGTTGGGTTTGTGCTTTCTTATTCTTTTTTTTGCGAAGGGAATTTGTAGCAGAGAAGTGGATACCATTATCTAAATTACGCCGAGCACCAATCATGGCAATGACAGAACTTTCAAGGTTGAATGGACAGGTTTCATTTGATTCTGGTCACCGCCAAGTAAACATGACGTACTGAGACTAGTCCGCAACGTTATCATGTCAATGCACTCTGAAAAACTCTTCTTCAAAAGCTTTTATCGGATAATTTCAAATTCAATGTATGAAAACCGTTGCAATCTACGAAATTACAATTTTGAAAACAAATACGAGCATATTCCTGTTATTCCGAGGTAGTATAAAAAATTAGAATTTTGGAATTGATCTTTTTTCATCTTTCAATCAGCCCGGAGACGACAGGTAGTTAGTTTATAATTTCTATGTTCGGATATTATTTTAATCAAATTTCCAAATCGATGTCCATTATAAAAAAAGGTTTGTTTTACAGAAAAACGGGCAAATTACATTAATGGATCGAATAATACTGCACTAACTATATATATATATATATATATATATGAGATCTCAATTAACGAATCCCGTCAGAGGCCTAAGCTTAAAGAAAAAAAACTGAGGTATAAAAAAATTTAAAGTTCCGAGTGAAATTATTCGTCAAGGACAAGGACATAAGGGCAATATTTATGCGGTCATTACCGGTTCATTAACGCGTGTATATCGTCCATCACGCTACTCAAAATTAGTTTTATTCGGTAACCATCAAGATAGTAGGGTAGGTATATTATTGCTTCATTTAAACAGTATTTTCTATTTCATATCTCCCTCCATTCGTTAGAAATATTCGATTCCATGTAAATCTGATTAAGAAATTGCCATGGCGAGAATAAAGGTTGGTTGAAATAAAAAGTGAATTATGCAAATAGGAAAAATAATAGCATGTGTATTATCCTTTCTATATTATGATATACTCGAGCTTGATATAATCCACTTAGAATTCGATAAATCAATGTTATAGGTTTCGTTAATCTGTTTCATTGCATATCTTACAAAGAAAATAAACATCCTTAAAATCTCATGCCATTATCTTAGAACGTATCGGAAACTGCCTAAACATGACAAATTACTTTGATTTTGCCTTTAATAAAACTTTCCTGTTCATTTCCTTAAATCAGTCAATCAATTATCTGCCCATGTTAAACGAGATACTTAATAACGTCACTAAAGTACGGAGAATGAGTTTCTTTTGATTCATCCGAGAATCATTTTTACCTGATTAGCACCCGATTTGTACATGTTTAATTACACTTTAGACCCGGTATAACGTGGCTTGATATCTACATCTACATTATACCCTGCAAGTCACCTTCTTGGAGGATGGCAGGGGGTGCAGTGCACCAAGGGTCCATAGTTTTCCTACGTTATCTTTTTCTATTATGGTCTCTTATCGTCCTAGGGAAAAACGATCCTCTATATCGCTCCGTTCTACAGTCGATCTCGCGAATCTTATCCTCACTGTCCTGCCTTCCGAGATACGTCGGGCTTCTGATAAGTCCTACTACCTCATTCGCTAGTCCCTCCGAAATAAATTTTTCCAGTAGTTTAATTCTAGCCTGCAGCCTACGTTCCTCTAACGATGTCCATTTCAGATTTTCTATTAATGATGTTACGCTTTGTTTACTATCGTAATTCCTCTTTACAAATCTAGCTGCCCTGCGCTGAACCTTTTCTATCTCGTTAGTGAGTCCCTTTTCGTAAGGATCCCACACAGCTGAAGAATATTCGACCTGCGGTCGAACCAAGGATAAATAACATAACAATAACGCGGGATCGCTTATAACGCGGGCAATGGTTGTACCCCATCTTTTTCCTTTTGTAATTACATAGTTTTCACTCAAATTCTCCACAAACATTTTTGGTTATAGACATAGAGTCTATCCTAAATGATCGCGTATTATCCTAATTTATCGCGTATTACAGATACATTACAGAACAGACAAGTCACCCCATTATCGATTATATAAATCGCGAAAAAGAAGAAAAAGGAAAGCGTGGAACACAATAAAAAATAAAATATTTATTTCAAATTTTAAAAATTAAATATTTTTAACTGCTGTATTCCTTTCTCTCTTTTTTCGCCCGTTTGTATGCGGATAATGGTTAACGCAATGTCATTTCTGACTGGTAGGTTTATGGCGTCGGCTGTCACTGCATGTAATTATAAATGGGCAAATGCGATATAGCGCGGATTCACTTATAACGCGGTCAAATATCTTGGACCCCAACGTCCGCGTTATATCGGGCCTACAGTGTATTATTCACCACATAAATTATTGTGAGCAATAACAGCTCCTTTCCTTTAATTGGAACCATTGTCATACATCTCCTCTCTGATGAGGAATCGCCAGTCTCATCGTCTTAGTCCCTTTGTAGAATACTCCGCTGGACGCAGCGACCGCACAATGGAGAGGGGAAAGCGTTCAACACGAAGTCCCTCGTCCCCGCTGGGGCCGCAGATCCAATCAACATGCCTCACGGCGATCCATCATGCGTGTGTGTGCACACGACGCAACGGCGTGGTAACTCGACCTCGCATGACCGGTCAGGGCAAATAAAACCGGAGATCATGAATCGCGAAGAAAGCAAATCGAAAAAGGGTACATCTACGAGAAATCATTCGATTCCGATAGAGAATCGGCGCGATCTATAATTGAAAGCCAATATTCGATCGTCTCCTGTCTATATGTCACGCCAATACCTTTAGTATACTGTGTGTCCCATTTTAAATACACTTTTTTAAGTGCATAAACTATGAATCACAATAATATTAAAGATGCAAAAGGTTTTCGACCTTTTCTTGCTGACGTACTCCTGAATAACACTTGGATTATGATAGATAACTTTATTTAAAGTATACATGTACAGCTTTGGCGTATTTTTCTGGTTTATAGCGTTATACTCAGTCGCAACATCGCAAATTTTAATTCTGAAGCCTTGCATGAAAGTAAGACGAAAAATTGTAACCTTGAACACATTCGCCTTTCGCTTCAAAACTCTAGACGTACATCTTTGGGAACCCGTATCCACGGTTGAAAACCTCCGCAATGGAGAATTCGATATATTCAGGATATTCACATGAATCGATTAAAATGCGGCCTTAATCGCGCCCTTTTACGAATTGATATATCGGAAAGTAAAAATCACCTCCGTAAAAAAATTCCAAAATCTTGGTGGTGAGCGTGCGCCCATGAGGTCGTAGCCACACCGCCGGCGCTAGAGGTCGTCAATGGCATGGGAATCGTCGGATTCCGTGGTTTCCGATCGACGTGTAGGTGCTCGTTCCATCCCTCCCCGCCTTCCCTCGCCTTCCCTCGCCTTCGCACGCTCCGTCGCGTACACGCACGCACCAAAGCAAAGAGTAGACGAGAGACGGAGAGATGGAGCCACGTGTTTACTTTGCCAACACCATAGAAGTCGTTCTCATATAGTACGAGGAGGGGTAGGGAGGTGGGGGAGAGAGAAGTCGGGCGATGTTCCGAATGGGGTACGGAGCAGATGGGAATTTGTAATTGGTCGTCATTACTCGTCCGCTTATCTCTCATTGATTGATTGCATCACTCACAGCCTCAACGCTTATCTTTTTTTTCGACTGCCCACCGCGCGCGTGCACACGTTTACGTCACCTCCTCCCGTGTTCGTGGTTAGGAAAAATAGGCACGCAATATCCACTCCACTCGCCGAATCCCTTACAAAGTCCTCGTTCTCTCGTCCCCCTTCCTCGACCGCCTTCTCCCTCCCGATTGCCATTTTTCCACGAGAAGAATTATGAATCGAAATGGGAGGAGAGACATTTAGAGGGGGAAGATGGTAAATTACCTTCGATTCATCCCACTTAAGGGACATCCGTGCTCCATCAATCCGAGACAATTAGCTAGCGATTACTTATGATTATAAGAGACGACGTTAATGTTCGAAACGCACTCCGCTCGTTCCGAGGGGCCTCTCCATCAACGATCGGAATTGAACCGAGATTGATAGGCTATTCCGGGGAATGCATTACGGACGAATGTTTCGGTAACGATCGCCGTTGATTGTATTCCGACCGCCAGCTGGCTTTTTGACGCTGGAATAATCAAAAGCGACGTCGTGGTGCTGAGGTGGAATGGAGGGAACTTGAACGCTCTATCGGTTTCTGAAAAAAATAATCGCGCAGGTTTCGAAGAGGAGAAATTACGGCGATGTTTTATCACGCCTTCAACAGTTTTTTTTAGTAAGGGTGTAATCGTGCCTAGTGGCTGCCTGTAGTGGTCGTAGACTCTCAAACCTCAAGTCTTATGGACGAGCTACCAACTTATTGGCGATATTTTTCTGTAAACTTGTTTTTTTTTGTTTCCGCCGTTCTTTCCATTGTCTTTCCTAGATATTTATATTATTATTCATATTTTATATAATAATAATATAATTATTGATAATTTTTATTATTTTATTGCGTTGGCTTATAAAAATTCTCCATTTATGACAAAGGAGTGTTGTCTATACTAATCACGCACGTGCTTTTAAAAACAAATGCGGAAAGTTAAGAGATATAGGAAAGACTGGAATTAAAGAATCCATGAGTTGTATTTGAAATTTATCTTTCGGGGTTGAACAAAAATGCATGACTACAAAGAACAGTGACTGAGCAAGCTAGCTTTTAAAGCTACAATTGTTAAATATTCTCTTTCATAAAAGTAAGCATAATATTTTTTTCTCATCTTCGAAAACTGTTTCATAATTATAAAGCGAACTTGGACATTTCAGCCTAAAGTGGAATTCCCAAAGGTTCAACATCATCGGTTGATTCAAATTACTATATAATTTTTACGCAAAATGTATAATTTTACATATTTTGGTATATTCTAAACTATTTTGGCTTGAATTCAAGGAACTTACAATGCCTCCTTAAACAATAGCTACAAATTTTTCGCGGAAAACAGTTTCATTGATTGTATCCTCACAAATCACGAGGCCAAATGACGAATGAGACAATTTGCTCACTTCGTCTTAACGTCTACCCTACCAGGCAAAGGAAGAACTATGAGAAAATCATATGGGGTCATAATCTACAGGCACGTCCTTACTCCGAACTACGCTCCAAACATCGACATTTTCCGTTGGCATTCACCGATATGCGCACATTTCCTACGAGGAAGAAGACTTAAGAGCCATTTCAGCGTGGTGCAAAGAATGGCAAATCGAAATTAATTATACTAAATGTGCCGCAGTCACGTTCTGGAAAAGTAAGAACAAAGATTTAGGTTTCGAATATAAAATAGATGAAATGAGTATTCGACAAGCTGAGTATGTAAAATATTTAGGAGTAACCATTTGTCGAGATCTTTCGTGGGACATGCACATTCGTCGAGTTATAGGCGCGGCCAACAAGAAACTGGCATTCATAGGTAGAATAGTACGGAACACTACAGAGAAAGTACGCGAAACATGCTACTTATCACTGGTAAGACCACAAGTGGAATACGCAGCGAGCATATGGGATCCGTACGAGAAGGGACACATAATTCAACTAGAAAGAGTACAGCGCAGAGCAGCCAGATTTGTAAAACAAAAGTACGAACATAAGGAAAGCGTCACCTCTTTATTGAGCGATTTGAACTGGGTATCACTGGAGGAGCGTAGATTGCACTCAAGGTTGAAACTTCTAGAGAAATATAGGTCAGAATGTCTAAAAGAGGAGTTAGTGGGAATAATTGTGGCACCGACGTATATAGGTAGAAATGATCGAGACGATAAAATACGTGAGATCGATTGTAGGACGGAACGTTATCTAGGCTCGTTCTTTCCGAGGACAATAAGAGATCACAATAGGAAATTTCGAATTGCGTTAGACAATCTTTAGGTAGGATTGGTGCATTGCACCCCCTGCCACCCACCAACTTGGTGAATTGCAGGGTAACTTGTAGATGTAGATGTAGATGTAGAGGCCGCACAATTCTTCTCGTCACGCCCGATAACCACGAACTTTCTCTAGCATCTCCTGAAATATTTATCTCAACCCTCGTATTTTCCACGCTCCCAAGATTCTCTGTCTCCTCTCTCACTCCCTCCACCACTCATCTCCCTCTAGGGATGTAGACTGGAGAGTATGGCAATCCTTGAAGGAGATTCCCACGAAAACAAAATTTACGTTCCGAAAAACAGAACTTCTCCCTAAGGCTAGATTTAAAGCTTCTCGTAATCCCGAATGTCAGGTATGTGTTTGTGCACGCGCGCGTGTGCTTAAGTGCGTTTGGTGTTTGTGAGTTTATGCATGAGCGGAATGGCCGTTAAAACTGTCAATGAGTTGACAGAACTCCCTCCTGAAGGGAAAACTGTGAGAGTGGATTGGCCCATATATCCCTCTTCCTCGTGTGTACAGCCGCTGTCGCGCCCTCCGGTATTCATCCGCTGTGTGCGAGAGACTTTCTCGTTAGGAGTGGTCTAGGAACTGACTGCCACGACTGGGGATGAGCTCCGCTCAAGTCCAGACTAGCGAAAGTTTCACTCGGTTCCCATTGTTCTTCCTCCATTCTAAAATAAAATTCTCTCACACACGGCCTCTTCTTCGTTTCGCCGTCGTGACCACGGTGGCGTGGGGGTGGGGAGTTTTGCGTTGGAGGATGGGAGTGGCGGGGGAGGAGCTCGGCGGGGAGGTGGGAGGAGGAGAGTGTTTGAGCGATTGGGTAACGAGACGAGGTTTCCCAAGAGAGCACGAATTCTTCCATTAGAAATTTCGCTCTCTCGAATTCCTCGAGGGGAAGGAAATTCTTTCCCTAAGTGCCGCCCTGTGTCTTCCTGTGCTCCCCGACCCGAATTCATTGTTTAAGCGCGCACTGCTGTGACTCACCCGCACGGATGGGCAATGTGCGAGAATTTGCGGCTTGGAAATGTTTTTAGCTGACAACGCCTAACGTGCGGGTGAGAGGAAGCATTCCCGATTTAGATCGGAGCTTATTTTTAGCGACGTAGTGCTGTTTAGAGAGTGCATTCCTTTCAGAAATCACGTTAAGAGACACTTCTATACCAGCCATATTTAAATTTGTTTCCGTCAGTCCGTAGTGGATTCATTATGAACGAGTCTCACCACTCGATCTAGAAAAATGGAGTTTTCAGTATATTTTCTTTATAGGAGGAACGAATAAAAGGTGAGATAGCGAACCAAAGCTATTTTAAGATCCAATGGAATTTATTCTAGTTCGCCATTTTGTTCACATTTTGTGGTGCATATGTCTCATTTATGTAAGAGATGCCATGTAAATTAAAAAGCTACCGAAAATAATACACTATCGTTATTCAATAATTAAGCAAAGTTTCGTGTTTTACTATTCACCTGAAAATAACATACTGCTTGAGAATCTTCAATTCAAACTTCTGTTTACCGCTATTTTTAGTCCTTGACACATTAACTTAAAAAATATTCACAAAAAGTCATGTTGATCTAACCAAATTCTAGGTGGAGTATATAGAAACATTACTGTCCATTGCTATTTGTTACGGTAGAAACATATTACAGAATTCATCCGTGAATAGCAAAAGGATGCGACAAATACAATTATTATTACCATTCAAAAACATCGAGTAATTTAAAAATTATGTCGTCACGATAAATTCGCCAACATTGCGATAGAGAGAGAGAGAGAGAGAGAGAGAGAGAGAGAGAGAGAGAGAGAGAGAGAGAGAGAGAGTGTGTGTGTGGATTTGAGATTAAGAGATATAAAAAAATAAAAGGGCATATACCTTTTATTTCCCATATGACCCCAAATTTTTCCGATGTCATGCTTAACGCTTGTCTTAACACATTTCCTTATCGTCTGAAAAATCGATGTTGCACCATCGTTCCTACAGTGAAAAATAAAATTAAGTGGGGCATTTCGAAATCGTCGAACGCCTGTAATTCGTTCCCACTGCACGGCGACGCATCTTCAAAAGAATAAAAAGTGAATCGCCGATGCATCCTCCACCCGCCCACCACTTTCACATCGGGCGGAGAAAAACGGCTGCATCTCCGTCCGTGACTAACACCGAAACATAACGTGCTCTTTTACCACTTCGATCAGTCTCTGCGACGGCTCCACGCTCTCTCTCTTTATTTCTCTTTCGCACTCTTCATTCTTTTCTCTTTCGATAGATCGCCCACCGAGATATCACCGTAACAGGTTAAGACGCGCATTCCAATCGCCTGGAGAGAGAGAGAGAGAGAGTGCTTCACGCTTGAACAATCGAGAAAGACGAGTCTCTCTTACCTTGCGAGAGAGAGAGTCCTTAAAGGTAGGATTGGAAAAGCACGCGGGAAAAAGATAAACGACGTTAAGGCAGGGAAGTGGGGTGAAAGAAGAAAGGGTGGGAAGCTCTCTGAATCGCCGCGCATGCGAAGAGTTTTACGCAACACGGTAAGATAAACGACGGGCCGAGTGTTATGTAAGATAAGCGTAATGGCGATGATCTACGCTACTCCTATAATGTGAAAGAATGGCCGTGGTAAGGATCAAATGTTAAACCGCGCATACGAGACATCAGTGATGAAGCCTTTGAGGAAAGGAGACGAATGGATGGGTTTTTCCTCCAAAAGATGGATAGCTTTCGTCAGATTCGTCCTTGGAAGAGTAATTTGCCATTCACTCGAAAGGGTGGAGCATCCCAAGATTCAAATGGAAGAGAGAAGGAGATTTGAAAAAATGCACGAGTTGATTTATTCATACGCAAGGATGAAACAAAATTACAGTCGCATGAAGTTGATAAGCAAGTCTATGTGCTTATTAGAGACATTATTGAAATCTGCATTGCTGAAATAGTGCAGTGGCCTCGTGGCTAAGACCTAAGGAAGAAATTAAGAGAGACTTCTGCCGAAAAAATAACCTTAATATCAATTATTAGGGAGATGCCCGTTGAAATTCAACGGGAAAGGTTTATGTGAAATAGAAAATGAACATAAATATGCCTTGACTTTCTTTGGTTTGCAATAAAAGAAACTTTTGTTCTTTTAGGCGGTCGTTGTTTCAAGTTTCGAACTCCTACGAGGATTCTAAGTACCTAATTTTTATATGCGAATGAATAATATTCTACATTTAAATGTACTCCTCGTAAATAACGCAACAAATGTTGTTTACATTGGTTGCTATGAAAAGAATTTCTCTCTCTCGTACTAATTGTAAGAGCATTCAAAGCACGCTTCCCCCATAAGGATTAAAATAACAATAGGATTTCGAGGTTTAACAATGTAATTGGTTGGCATGGCAACATCTCCTTAAAATGGCAAGATTTCCCTAAAATATGTGAATTAAACATTTAACATGAGAAACTTCGAACTGTAGGCGGAAATAGATGAACGGAATAAGAAACTTCATAGTTTTTCTTTAAAATGGGCTGGATCCGAAGATCATAGGTGAATTCTTTCTAATTTATATCTCAAACAGAATTAAAGCCTGCAAGTCAAAAACTCGATTTTTACGTGTTATCACATGGGAAATTAAATTGCTTACCTTGGAGTCGAACCTAGAACTTTTTTAGAGATTTATTTTCGTCATCACCTTACAATATTTGAGTCAATCATTCCTGCCAAATATAAAAAATGAATCTCGTTCCATTATCTAGTTATTCGCATTTTATAGCGTGACAGAGGGAGCCACAAAGGGACAGAAGTATCCTTTTATTATTGGTAGATTAGATGATAAAGGTTAAAAAAATTAGTTCATTGAAATTTATTATAGTATATATAGCTAGAAATTTTTTCCCGTGTTTTGATCATTAATATATAATCAGATATTGTTAAACGTTTGTACATTAATAAATTTAACTTCATAATTCTGCCCTTTTTAATGGCCAGAAGAATATGAATTTATTATGGGATACATGCAGGTACGGCACCACCGAGAATTTTGTCTATGAAAAGAGGTATTCGAAACATATTCATATCTGCCACCACTTTAGTGGCCCGAGGTCATTTTGCTCTAGAATTTCCCGGGGACATTTAACGACCTCTTCTCCTACATCCATATTCTATACAAAATATTTTCATAGATTCAAGCATGCATTATTTAACGCTAAATTTCACGGTAATATAATAATAAAATAGTTCAAGATACACTACTAATCGAATATATACATTTTGCGTACAAGCAATTACATAGGATGTTGGAAACACAAGATGCAATCATTTTAATGTATCCACATAAGATATTTTTGAAACGGTTTTCCCCGTCCGCTCGTCGAAACTTTTCGGATTTTAATGAGGAATGCGAAATAAAAAATAATCCCGAACCTCCGTTACGTCCGTTCAACAGAAACTTCATCTCCTCTGGAATTGATGGAAGGATCTCCAACAAAAATCACTGCCACGAGCACATTGGGGCGATGGGAGGGGGAAATATGGTAGAAAAGAGGGCGAGAGGGTGGAGGGGGGTGAGACGTGAGGGGTTATAAGTTGGTCGCCCGCCCAACGCTACCGTTGGATGGACGTAACCGAGAAGAAACATGACATTCCGGAGCCAAGGACGGCGATTCCCGATATTGTGTTTCCTAATAATTCCTCCCGTGGGGATGACGAATGAGTCCCAGCGAGAGAGTATTCAGGACGCGACAGCTTGCCATTAAACTGTACGTGTCGCCTGGGTAACCAGAGTCCATCACTTCAGCAACGGAAGGGTGACCGGGGTGGTAAGAGGGATGGGAGGAGGAGGGAGATATAGGAAAAGGGGGAAAGGGATTTTGAATGAACAGCCCTGGGACACGGTTTATGAGGGAAAGATTGAGGGTGAAAGATAAAAGTGGTAGATCGGGGAGTCTGAAGGGCATGAGTTGCATGAGCTAGATGGATCTAAAGGATAGGAAATGAGAAAGGTAAATAGTAAAATGTAGAGATGGATGGAAAGGGGTAAAAGATGATATGTCTGTAGAGAGATGAAGTTGTCATGATGAAGAATAGGCACGGAAGAGAGGTTATATATAAGAGAAGATAGGAAGAAGTGGTACCAGAGTGAATAAATAGAGATAGAAGGAAGACTAGAAATAAACTTGGTGAGATGGGATAAATGCAGTTTAAATATCTTTAAAGTAATTAAACACCATAAACTTTAAATAATTAACTATAAAATTCCGTTATCAAGTTTAAGCCTATTACCATATAAGCATTCATTTGAAAGAAATATAACTCCAAAAGGAGTATTTTAACTTATGACTGCTCTCGCAGTATCTTTCGAAATAAAGACCACGACCCAGTGCACACGAAAAACGCGAGGACTCAACGCATAACTACCTTAAACTTATCGCAAATGACCCTATTAGTTGAATGACAACCTTTTAGTACATATTTAGCTTTTTAATGAGAGCTAATGAAAACTCTAGTTATAACATTTTTTCATCACTTTACGTTCCCTTCAACCGGGCCAGGAAACCAACAGCATGAAAAACTGTTTTAGATCACGCATGTGAAAAACGGTTTAAAATTGTTTTTAAAAACTACTAAGAAGTAATTAATTACGGAACAGTAATTATAAATGATTTATAATTTTCATGGAGATTCAAAATTTTCATTTTCTCTTTAGATAAATGGCATGTTTAACATTTTAATATTATAAAAAATTGATCGGCGCTTATAAGGGTAATTCGACCCAAATTTTACAATTCAAAAATAAATATAACATAGAAAACAACAGAAACGTAGATTTATGAACACTAAAGCAAACTGAAACAAAAATAAATAGACAGCGGAAAATAACAATCGTAATGAAAATCCGAATAAATATTTACTTGTTTCGCGGAAAAAGAAATTCGAAACATGCTGGAGGCGTTACAACAATTCCCAATGAAAGATCGAGGCAACCGTTGCGAAACGAAAGGAAAGGAAGATTAGGAAAAACAAAAAGCGAAAAATTCCTCTACGCTAAAAGAATAGGGAGAAAAGAAAGGGGCAGAGAAAGAGTAAAGAGTCACAAAGAGAAACAAACACTCCGAAAAAAGTAAAAAAAGAAGCGGGAGATAAAGAAAAGGAGAAAGAAAGACGCTACTTCCGGAACAAAGTGTTGGTCGTTAAGTGACACAGGATGAGAATGCGACCCGTAGTTCGTGTAACGACCCGACTTGGGGGTCACTAGCGGAATGAATGTCGTTGGTTTATGGGAAAGGGGAGGAGGAAGAGAAGGGACGCCGTCTCTTTTTACGACGAAAGCAAGAGCGAAGGGAGAAAAGGGGGAAAAGAGAGCTCTTTTAATAGAGAGCGGATACAGATAGAGGGAAAGAAAAGATAAGACGAAATCCCTCCGTTTTCTTTTCACTTTTTGTGACAGTGAAATATTTTACGGACCTCGCTAATTTATATATGTATGACCTAAATCCCAAGCCCACCGATGTCATTTTAGCACGAATTAATTTTTTCTATTTTCCTGTCAAAAAAAAACTGCATAGAACGATTCAATCGTAACAAATGTACCTAAGAACGTATCTAAAAATCATTTATCCGCGAGCGATCGAATAAATATTTAAATTCGAATAAAACTTAAAACATATTATATTAAATCTGAATGCATCCATTTAATCCATTTAACAACTGCGTAAAATTGCAAAAAAAATAATTTTAACAAAAAAATAACTTTCATCGAAACCCGTCCTTAAATTTTCATGAACTGTATTTCATCCATTGACTGTGTTTCAGAATATGAAAGTGAATTTCCTTCAATTCTATGCAATTTATCATTCACGCTCCATTTGGCTATATTTTTGTACCGCTTCGGTTTGAAAGAAATGAATCAACCTAAATTAAGTTAAGCTTTTTTTTTATCTAGACGGTGAGAGTATGTTTAAACTGGCTTAATCCTTTTTTATTTCGTCGGGAGAGCGTATGAAGACTCGTTGACAAGCTTGCCACTCTTCGCAACGATGGCACGTGGAAATGGCGTGGCGGAAGATTCCGATTGACAACAATGACAACGAAATAGGAAGGCCTTGAGTCATCAATCACACGATTTGAACGTAAGCGATGAATAACCCTATATATCGCGTTCATCGAAGCGAGTTTCGTTTAACGAAGTGGCAGACACGAACAGGTGACACGCGAGGCGAAATTAACATGAGGGGAGATTGTAGGATGTAAAACATGTCGCGCGTGGCGATGCAATTAAGTCGACGGTTAAGTATCAGGCGTTTTCTCTGGGTTGAGAAAATCCGAGGAATACGATCCGCTTTCTCAACCGTTTAGGGAAATGCAGAAACGATACATGAATTAAAAACCGAGCTGTAAAAAACTAATTTCATACACATTTTTGGCAAATAAGAGGGTATATTGTCCGGGAGTAAATTATAAAACTAAAAATATAAGACACCATTCGATGCCGATACTTCGTTTTGCTACACATTCGGCAAAATAAATAAAGCGTTCATTTGAAACGATTGTTACTTATAAAACTCAATCTTATTATTTTTAACATTCCTTTTACTAATGACTAGGTATATTATTCACTTCAATAACATTCCTACTAATTTTTTAAGTGTTTGGCCTCATTATCGGTAAATACGCAACGTCAAATTTAAGATTTGTTTCTAGTTATAAAAAAAGAACTTGAAACTACTTGCTAAATTCCGTTAAGAGCATCCGTCACGCCAATGAGGAAATTAATTTCAGGTGGCATCTTTGTAAGTTATTGATCAAATATAAATCACTTCGTAACAATAATTTTGCTTAGTAAAATTTAATTTGCTCTTTAAATTTATCACAACAGAGTGCCAAATAGTTTAGTTCAGCACCATCGAGTTTATCTAGCTAACCTTTTTCTGACTATGATTTATCCAAAACTAACCGAGTTTGACATTTTATGATCACGGTAACTCATGTAGCTATAAAGCGGTTATGTTAACCAGATGCGCATTTCAGCCACTAATTATCCGATCACTGCGGTAATTTACCAATCATAAATTTTACCCATTTTAGAAACACTGATCCGTAAATTACCAATACACGTTTGGTTTACACAACCGTTTTATGGACACAGGATCATCAACTAATTTTCAGACATAGGATGAACTCAATATTCATTTGTGAAGTTTTGTCTCATAAATTCCAATATAGGCATAAAAAGGCTGAATTGCGTCCTTATTTCATTCATTAAAGCAGAGGTTTCAAACTCAGTCGGTGCGTGGGCCGCGTGAAGCTGCAGCAAATTCGTAAGCTGCATTAGAGTACTCGAACAAATCCGCGAGGAAAAGATTCGCGAGATATAATGTAGACCGGAGAGACACAAAGGAAGTTTAGGAATTACAACAGGAAAACGATAAATAAAAATAATCGCTAGGGACATGTTTGGTGCATTGCACACCCTGCCATCCACCATTAAAGTGACATGGAGGGTATAATATAGACGTAGAATAATCTTTGGATATCTCTCATTCCACTAGGGAAAGAGATCGCCCTTAATAACAGATACTTTTTAAACTCATACCGTATGAAAATACTACATTTTGTGTAGCAGTTTAGTTCCTCAGGACAGAAAAAAAACGCTAACAGCTAAAAGACCATTCTACTTTATCATAATTGCGTATGGTATTTTAACAGGGAACGAACTGAAGATTTTACATGTATGTACCTAAAATTTCTTACATTTTAAACAAGAAGGCCAAACCAGGAATAATGCAGGCAGGTTTCCCAAAGTTGATGTCCCGAATTGATTACTTGTATTGACATGAATTGTTTCAATATGTGTTAGTCATTCCAAAGAATTCTCATACCATAAATGCCATTTGTAACTCATAGTTTATCAATGATAGAGAAAAACTGGAAAACAAATCAACAGAGCATTATCAGGTTTAAAATATTAAAAGCAATGTCAAAATCTTTTGCATGTATTTTTCACAAATAAACGAATTTAATAAATGTTACCGTTGATACGCTAATATGTATGGATCAACTGTCCATCGCTGAAGGGTAGTCGAGTGGAAAATAAAACAAGTAAAGGTATAAAAAATGAATTTTAATAGCCAACTTTTATATGGCTAATACTTTAATTAATATGAATAAACTTTATAATATAATTATGATAACCTTTCAGCTTGCATGGGCGTAAAAATTTGCAAAAGTGTCTACCTATCTACAAGCTGTTGAGTGATATGGGGGTCTCTCTATTTAATCTTTTTACAGTTGAGAGAATGGCAAACAGAAGTAGATAACTCAGTGGGAAACGTAAAAATGTTTGGTATATAAGTAGTAAGAAGTTTGATAGTATCTTTTGTTTCATTAATGGAAATACTAACTTATCCATTCATATTGCTTAAAATCAGCGACAATATACTGCTAGTTCAGAGTAATTCAGCTTTAGATACTAGTAGAAGTGAAATTGTTGAATATTTCATATTTTTGTCACCTAACTTAAATGACAAAAATAATAAATTGTTGTTTTCCTAACATCACATCAACCGTCCCTATAAAACACTGTATAAATATAGTTATCTGAAGAATTGCTAAGCTACAACACAACACAACACTTTAAAATGTTTCATTTAAATTTGTTCAAATTAACATCCTTTACAACAGTATTACCTATCTTAAATACATCTACATCTACAAGTTACCCTGCAATTCACCATGTTGGTGGGTGGCAGGGGGTGCAATGCACCAAATCCTACCTAAAGATTGTCTAACGCAATTCGAAATTTCCTATTGTGATCTCGTATTGTCCTCGGAAAGAATGAGCCTAGATAACGCTCCGTCCTACAATCGATCTCACGTATTTTATCGTCTCGATCAATTCTACCTATATACGTTGGTGCCACAACAACACAACTACCTCCTCTTTTAGACTTTCCGACCTATATTTCTCCAGAAGTCTCAACCTTGAGTCCAATCTACGGTCCTCCAGTGATACCCAGTTCAAATCGCTCAATAAAGAGGTGTCGCTTTCCTTATGTTCGTACTTTTGTTTTACAAATCTGGCTGCTCTACGCTGTACTCTTTCTAGTTGAATTATGTGTCCCTTCTCGTACGGATCCCATATGTTCGCTGCGTATTCCACTTGCGGTCTTACCAGTGATAAGTAGCATGTTTTACGTACTTTCTCTGTAGTGTTTCGTACTATTCTACCTATGAATGCCAGTTTCTTGTTGGCCGCGCCTATAACTCGGCGAATGTGCATGTCCCACGAAAGATCTCGACAAATGGTTACTCCTAAATATTTTACATACTCAGCTTGTCGAATGCTCATTTCATCTATTTAATATTCGAAATCTAAATCTTTGTTCTAACTTTTCCAAAACGTGACTGCGGCACATTTAGTATAATTAATTTCAATTTGCCATTCTTTGCACCATGCTGAAAGGGCTCTTAAGTCTTCACACAGTGACTGATGATCCTCCTGGTTTTTTATTTTTTTATATATAACGGTTTTATCGGCGAAAAGCCTAATTTTCGGCGAAAAGCCTAATTTTACTACGAACAACCGAGCAGATATCATTTACATAGATTAAGAAGAGCAGAGAGCCCAATACACTTCCCTGAGGAACACCCGAAGCAACTTTAACGGGGGACGAGTATTTCCCATCGATGACAACTATCTGTTCCCTATTCGAGAGGAAGTCTCTCACCCAACCGACAACTTTCGGATTGATATCACATTGTCCTAACTTCGCAATTAATTTCCTATGAGATACTTTATCGAACTCCTTCCTGAAATCAATGAATATGGCATCGACCTGAGTATTTTTCTCTCCGCATCGCAACAAATCGTCCACAAACAGGCCGAGCTGCGTTTCGCATGATATACCTCTCCGGAATCCGTGTTGGCATCCGCTAAGCAATGAATGACTATCTAAATAGCGCATTACAGAGCTAAAGACTATGTGCTCAAGTATCTTGCACGATAATGAAGTTAAGGAAATCGGCCTATAATTTTCGGGGTTCTCTCTTTCGCCACCCTTATGGATGGGTGTAACGTGTACCACCTTCCAATCTTTAGGAACTACTCCTTCCCTAATGGATTTCTCGAATATAATTTTAAAATACGGCGCGATTTCAGCAGATAATTCTTTCATTACACGCGCGGGAATTTCCTCCGGTCCAGGAGACTTATTTGGCTTAATCGAATGAAGTTGGAGCGCGATGCCATTTTCCGAAAATACCAAATCTTCCATCGAATTGCCCTGATGCAAAGGAATAGGGGTTTCACATTCATCGTCATCACGAGTAAAAGCTTTCTGAAAGTGATGGTTTAATAGGTTTGCTTTATCCGTACTATCGTGAACTACATTTCTCGTTTCCGATCGCAGTGACGCAATAGTGGGGCCCCTACCTTGAACTTCCCTGACGTAAGACCAAAATGCTTTCGGGTTCTCTTTCAAGTTATCCTGTAAAACCTTCTTTTTATAATTTTTAAACGCATTACGCATTGCTACTCTGGCTATGGAGCGCGCCTCCTTGTATTGCTGCCTTATTATTGCAATCTGTTCGACCGTAGCTGTTGAGGATGTGTTATTTACGCGAGAGTGGAGTTTTCTTTGCCGTCGGAGAGCGCTTCTTACTTCCTGGTTGTACCATCTAGGTTCTGCACTATCACGCTTCAGTTTGCTGAATACTGAATAAAGACAAAAAGTATTTAGATAAATAAAAACTTACTATCAATAACAAATACGATAAATAAAAACGTACAATTATTAGCAGAAATATCCCTTTAAAAACGTAGGAATGCTAGTATCAATACCAATTAAAATAAAGAGACTTCTATTAAAAGATTACAGCTTTTACAATGACAATAGTTTGTTTAATCTCGTTGCTATGATGAACGATTGTCTATCTTCCCACGTGAATTCAAATAAACATTTATTGCAGCAGGATCTGGTGGCCGAGGTCACTAAATCACACGTCTTACGCGACGGTGAGGTGGTTCGAACCCTTTAAACAGCTTTCGATTTTTTCAGATTAGACGGTGTCCAAAACATATATATAGATACACCGCTCCCCGGTTATAACGCCGTCAGCTATACCGCGGATCGGATATACCGCGGGTCTTTCTTCCTCCCCGCTTCATTGAAAGAAATGCTGAGAAAAACATGCATGTTGCTAAATGTGTGTTTTAGTCACTACAGTTAGTATCGAGCGTTGAATACTTGTGTAAGTTTGTCGCTGCCAACGGAATAAATAGATCCGTGATGTGAGAACTTATCTGTGCCAGTTGTCTTTTTTGACGGCTGTTTTTGTGTATTCGTGAATCTTCGCATTTTTGAGCGAGTTTTACAGACGGAACTACCCTCTGTAATTAATTTCGATTGATTGTACATACGTGAGTATTAAGCGCTTTGTGTGATCAGTCACTTTCCCTCTAACCTGCGTGCGTTCGCGGCCCCTCACGACTTAAATGTGTGTCCCACAAAGCTTCTTCTTTGCTGCTCACTTCATTTCAGGCCGATTTCCATTTTTTTCGTTCAAAAATATTGCGCGCTCAGCGAAGTTTATCTTGCTTAATAGTGAAAAAATTAGATTGAGTTATTAGTCTATTAGAGAATTAATAAATTAGAGAATAATTAGAGAATTATGACTTTTTTATGTTCAAACCGATTTAGGTACTAATCGTCTACATGGCAACAACCCGATAAAATGCGATTTAAAACGCAAAAACACTGTTTTAGTAGAAATTCAAGAAAATACTGTGATAAGAATTAGAATTTATATTTTTTCCCCTTAGAACAGTACAAACCGCACTCCGATACCACAATTATAAGATGTATTAAAGAATACATCCCTGCATGATGGATTTGAGACTTCCTATGTAAAACAAAGAGGGAAAACGTTCCTGGAATCGAACCCGGGACTTCAATCTTGGCCAGATAAATATAATATAGAGTTGGGCTCTGGCAGCACGAGCCTCATACCAAGTTTCATGAAAATCGATCCACTGATACAAAAGTTGTTAGTGGAGAACACACAGTTTCCTTTGGAAACCAGCCTAAAAATCTGTGTAGAATATTTTACAAGACATGCATTTAAATGTAAACCGCATCACTCTATAAAGTAACTTACTTCGCTGGTCGCATAAATACGTCACAAGGGTCGCGAATTTGAGACCCCTGCATTAAAGCGGACATCTTTCCTCTTTGACAGTAATGCGTCTAGAAAAACCTATATTTCACGAATGCTCGGAGAGATCTTCACGACATCGATTGAAATAGAAACATTTACGATATTTTTACAATGTCCATAATGAAGGCGCCCTCGGCTTTAAAAGTTTTTATCGACGACATACCCGATTAATATCTAACCGGTGACCTTAGCGCCGTTACATCTTTGCTCGAACTGCAATGTTTTATATTATCATGCCCCCCCGATGGCTCTCGAATATTTAGAAATATCACCCTTCCCCTACCACCCGCATATCTCCCTCGACTCCCATGAATACACCCCAGACATTGTTCATCAAAATTTGGAACACCATTTGTTTTTCATCTCTATTTGCTTTTAGCGCAGGTTTGGGTTCGAGAGAGGAAGATGGAGATGGAGGGGGATAGAGATTGGGAGAAAGGAGATGGAAGAGGAGAATGGATGAGGACGAGAGAGAAGAGGATGAAGGAGGAGGAGGGTTGAAGAGGGATGATGGTAGGAGAATGAACTACTCCCCTGACTTTATGACACAAGTTGGCTCAAGCTCTTCTGCAACCTCTCCTCTTCTTCTTTCTCCATCGCTCCCCTAACTCATCGAGTGAAGCAAGTCTGTAAGACTACTTGGCGACGAACACCTCTCCATTCCCCTCGACACCAAACACAATCCACCCACGCAGGAAAAAATGAATTATCTCTTAAGGGAGAAGAGCCGAGTGGTAACGCGAGGGAGACGATCGGAGAAGAATTTAATGTCTTCCGTGAGTTAAGGTGTTTTTCGTCGCGAGGTGTTTTACTCTGGGAGGCGAGTGCGTTTCCACATCCTCGTTCCACGCAACAACCATCCTATTCGTCCTATTTTTTTTATAAGTTTCGGTTTTTCGGTAATATTTATGGAGGCAGTAATTGCCTTTGTAACTTTTCTCACCCCGCGCGCTCTTTTCTCGGGCTTTTTGTTTTCGAGGAGGAGGTGGAGTGCGGAAGATCGCCGAGTGTTGTGGGTGTGGAGGAGGAGGTGCGGATGGAGGAGGTGTGGATGGAGGAGGTGCGGATGGATGGCGTGCGAAACGACGGGGAAAGAGGTCGGGGTGGAGGGAGGAGAGATGAACAAGGGCTTTGGGAAAAATAAAGAGTCGTCCTTCGCTTTAAATGAAGTTTTATTTTTACCGGGCGAGATTTACTGGAATTTTTTATCTCCGCCTGTGGTAGTGAAATACTGGTCCAACGGAATGCATGCTACTTTGCTAGATCCTCGCAAAGAGAATGGTACTTCATTTAATTCGAGCAACTGGAGTTCCATGGCGTGTGAAACAGAATGAGCATTTATTTTGGCGTAAAATTACACGTGCGGGACCCAGATAAGCTCGCTGTCTGTTATATAGGTCTAAAAGTGGACTATGTCATTGCTCGCCGGAGGCGCAGGAAAATTGGGAGATGGAAAAAATATGCCGAAAGAATTGACTGAGCGGAACTAACGAACATAAAAAGAAAAGGGAAACGAATATAATTTTGAAATCAATCGCGAAAACTTATCAAAATACGACGGAACAACGGTCAAAAATGTCTGGAAAATGTAGAACGGTAATAAAGGAAACTTTTCCGGAAATTCAAATGGAGCAGTAAATGCGACTGGCGGCATCGGTGAATGAGTGTAATGGCGTATAATTTTAGTAAAGAAAATGACATGAGTTGAAAAATGAACTAAACATATTTAGCTTCTCAGTTTATCCATCATAGCTGCTCAAGTTGTACTATAGGGTGCTTTAAGAAAATAATCTTACCAGGCGCTCGTAACGCCTGCCAATCTAACGTACGATTTTAAAAATTAAATCGATAAAATATTTTTAAAATATTCTATGAATAACACTAATACACCTCCAAAACGTACATAATACTCTTCATTCATTTATAAACGCTTGGTAAATGTTTTCAGAGGTAAGATATAAATAAACCACGAGTTAGTAAGGCTTTATTTATTTGAACAAACGGAAATTAAACAAATAGTTTAGAAATAAAAATTTCTGATTTTTTTGCTGGTCATCTCTTATAAAATAATAAATATTTCTATACTGGCATGCCATCATGCGTTTGCTTTTCTCGCTAAAGAAAAAAAATGAAAAAATCAAACAACTCCATCGCATGTCGGTTCATTGCACGTCTGAGATTTTTAAATTTTTTCAACGACCAATTCACCTCGATCCCTTCGAACAATTCATCTTAAAAAGAGACCTGCACGCGACGGATCGCGGAAGAAGTAGAAAAACAACGAAAACAGTAAATTCCTAAACGAAACCTCTCTCCTTGACCTTCCTGTTATCTCTCTGTCTAGCTCTCTCCCTGGTTTTCACTAAGATCCTCGCTCTCTCACTGTCTCCCGTCTGTTTTCACCTTAAGTTCCTGGCATCAATGGAAGAGGAAGGACAGAGTTTCCTGCTAAGCACATCTCTTTTCCATTTCCCTCTTCCTCCAAAAAAGGGAGGCTTAACTACTCCTTTCTCCTTTTTTTCTTCGTCGTAAGGGGCACTCCCTTCTCTCTTAACTCTATGTACTAAGGCCGCCCATTTCTAAAAGCGTCCTCAGGGTCGCCTCCTTATGTCCTTTCAGCAGAGTTCCCCTTTCTATCTCTCCTTGCCTTCTTCGTCGATTCCATTAAAAAAATAAAAGACAATAAAAAAGTCGGGAAATAGGAGTGACGAGACTGCCAAAGCGACTATGCGTGACCGGGAGGAGAAACGCGGGCGTTTTTAAATTCTTGTCAAAATTTCGTCGCCTTTCCGTAGAAGAGTTTTCCTGAGTGATCGATAAAATTCGTTAAATGGATTTTTCACTTAGTTGGCATGTCAAAAGGTCCACTCTTATTGCATTAAACCGAATTTTTCGATTTCTTTTGATATTTTACGAAAGATAACAGTATACGTTGATAGTGGATGAATTAAGAATAAACTTCTTTTATGTGAAGGAATGGGAAGGACCCTAAGGTTAATTTTTTATGAAATATTTTAGGCAAAAGAGAAAATTCAGTTCAACTAATTCGGTGACACGTAATATTGAAGGATAATATGTTTTGTTAAAGAAAACTTATAAAGTCGAAGTAGAATCAGTTAACTCGAGATCTAATTGATATCATCACTTGTCTTTCAAGGCAAGATACACGAAATCATACTGTTACTCTGTAAGGTGGCAGGTCGATCGACCGTGAGAATTACAAGAACGCTTTTAACTCGGAAACTTTCCATTCTTTTAGGATCAAACGATTGCTTAGCCACGCCACTTATCAATTATATGCTGCTCGTCGTCCACATTGAAGTCATGGGTTTGATTCCAGGAGCATACATTTTCTCCTTTTGATTAACACGGGTATGTGTGTATCATATTTATCATTGCATTTTAAAATTATTAGAATCATGGTAGGAATTCAATACTTGAAACAAAGAACGCATGAAAGTATGAAATTTTATTTTCTACAGTCGATTTTCTAATACGCAACGAATCGGTTCAAAAATTAGTTTTGAACACCAAAATTTGCGTGAAAATCTTTCGTCTACAGAGTAACTTGGATTGTTGCCGATGTTGAGTAATTTCTCCTAATTAACTGGGATTATAAATTCGCGTCGCATCTGCCCACATATTAAAAAATGACGATGTTGTTTTGAAGTTTCCACAATAACTTGAGTACGATAAACAATAATGGTAACTAAAACAAGCAAATATTCAATTATTCATTGATATTATGTTAATGAAGTTGGATAGAGAAATTAAAATTACTGAATTTTAGAAGGTCTTTGAGGAAATTTTCTTCAAAAGCTGAGTAAGTTTTTTATCTTTGACTAAAGAAAGAATATAGAATTTACATAAAATTATTTGCATGAAATGACTTTCTGTATGCACTTACAATAAAAAATAAATATAAATTTGAAATAATTGAATGTTTTATAAAGTAGACATAGTTTGGGCATATAAAAGTTGTGTAACGTAATGTTTATTTTCGCTAATACTTTCTTGCCAAGCAGAGTTTATATGACCAATACCATTTTTACTTTCTGAGGCATTCAACTATGTGAATTTTCTAATTATTGTTTACATTTTAGTACATGTAAAAGTTTGTTTCCTTATTTTATTAAAATATTTAACTTAATACTTAACTAACGCATACCGGTCATTTTGACGGGCTTTTACACTAATAATTAAATACAAAATAATTTATTAAAATTGGCTAAGTGTGGTTCTTGACGAATGGTCTATAAATTCCATTGACTTTACCAACTAGAGAATTTTCGATTAAGCGATAAGACGGCGAATTCTTATTGCACAAACAAATTAAACAATTTATAAAATAACAGACAAACTTGGTCGTAGATGTATACAGTTTTCCTAACGATTTAGCCGATTCATTATATTCCCACAAGCACATCAAAAATCGACCGGGACATTAACGAGGCCGAATCGACCGTTGAATCGCGTTCCGTCGAGTTTGTTGACATTTCTAATCGTAACACTGACTCGAATCCGAAGGGATCCAAATCCGCAAACAAATAGCCACCATAGTCGACGCATAAAAGACGCGCACCTTTGAACTCGCCGCCCTTCCCCCTTTCCAGAGCTGGCGAAGGAAATTGCAGCGGAAAGGAGAGAGGAGGAGAAAAGGAGCTGGAGGAGGAGAGATCAAGTGGAGAGAAATGAGCGACTGAAGATAAAACGCAAACCCGGACCCTTTTAGGTTGATCAAGGAAAGCCGACGCGTTTGAGCTAATTCGTTCTCTCTCCAACTCTTCTCCTTCGCATCCATCTATCACCCTACCTCATGCTCCATCTAACGAAGGTCAACAGGTATATCCTACGCCGCTCCTCAGTTTGTCTCCCTCGCCTACCAGTCTCTCTCTCTCTCTTATCCGCCCTTCTACCTTTTCCACTCATCTTCAACCTTTAACTCTTCCAAACCCTTTAGCTCATTAGCTCCCTTTCCCCACCCTTTCCCTATCTATATCCTTATGTTTATTACACTCCTCCCACCGCCCTACGTCTGTTCCCTCTTCAAAAATTCTTCTGCTCTTTTATTCTTCGCGATTTTTTATCCTTTATTACTTTTTCCAGTCCTCCTCGTCGATTTTTCCGCAGTCCACACTTTTCCATACTTGTCGTTTTCTTCTCTCTCATCGACACTTTTTCCATTTATTTTTCTCTCGTTCCGTATCTCCCTCATCCCTCTCTCCCAATGTCTCACTCCATATCTCCTCTCGATCTCCTCCGCTTCTTTCTTCCATTCTTTCCGTGCTTAGATCCCGGACTTGTTCCCTCTTTCCTTGCCATCTGCGAATCCTACGACTTACGCGAGAAATTGGAGTTAAATGAGCCGCGGGTCCATTTCTCATTGCCTCCGTGGCGGCATTCCGCGGCGTCCGATCGCAACCCACGTTTTATTTTCCGGCTCTGCATGCGTTTATTTCTGCATTTTAAGGCTGTGACGCACCGAACTCAGCATTTCTCGATTTGCGATCGGTTTCTTTTGGCTTATGTTGTTGGAAATATACTCATGCAAATGTAATGCGCTATCCTATGTTTTTCAAGCGGAATCCTGTTTTTTTTTATAAAATTAACTTAAATGTAAATTAATTAGTGTGTTTGGAATTCCATTTTGATAGATAAATTATTCAATGCATCTTAAAAACAGTGTTCCATTTCGTAACTGATGCTTAAATCTCTCTCAATTTAAAAAAGTGTACTTTCACTTTTAAATTAAAGTAAAAGACAAATGACTTGAAGGAATACTAAATATTTAAATGTTAGTAATCGTCTAAATAAAAATATAGAGGCGTTATTCTTTGATTTCTAAATGAAGTCTATAACCGGTGTTAAATAAATGTTTTCCTTCCTAAGATGAAATCTCTTCAAAGGCCATAAACAAAAGTGGCTTAAGTAAGAGATAGACATATCCTAACTGATCAGCCAGACAGAACAAGCCTTATACATAGCCTTATACCGTTTTCCTACCTCCTTCCGCCGAAAACTTCTCAGCGCAATCAAACACGTTCCGAACAATGAGGAATTTCGATGGTTCCATATCATTCGAGATATTTCTCCTCTCTCCCATTTATCAAATTGTGAGAAACTCTCGACTATAGTGGAAAATGAGTATCAGCCATATTCCGCTTCTCTTCTGGGTCTTCCTATAACCGTTAGTATCAGAGCAATCGACTCCATTTACATGATTCGAACCCTTTAAACGGAATTGCTTTCTCTGCATGAACCACTCACAGCTCCCTTTTCCTCTTGTTCTCGCAGCAATTCAGCCGCTCGCAGTTCCCTCCCCTTTCTCTCAACACCCTGTCCTTCGACTTGCATTTATCTCCTTCCTCCTTTCTATATAATCACACTTTCTCATCATTTCACCGGCTTTTATTTTACGGACATACGCTGATGCTGTATTCCGTCTCATTCTCGCTGCCCTTTCTAATGCTGTATTTTCCTCAACTTCCTCATTTTATACATAGGCTACACAGTAAAATGATGAATTCTGCGTCCCTACTTTATCATAGTTTTTATTCTCCCATACTGATTCCCCCTTTCTACTACATTTTCCTGTTACCTTCACGCTCTATCTTAAACTTAAAGTCCCCACATACTCCGTACACATAAACCAAATCTAGCTTTTCTTCTCTCTCCGTTTTAATCTTCCGGACACATTTCGCTATTTAGATTCGTTTATATCACCGTGTTTTTTCATCCGCTACCATCCATTCCATTTTCCCCCACTCTCTCACACTCGTGCGCCGCTTTATTATTATTTACGCCATTTTAAAAAACATTCGTCTCGTCCCTCTCCCCCCCATCTCTCGCCTCCCCACTTCTCCCTCTCTCTCTCACTCTATTGCCCATAAAAACCTACCTCCACCGAAACAACTGCCTCGTATATGAGTAACCATCTCTCCCGCTCCTTTTATCATCATCCCCATTCGCCCACTTCCTCACGCTCGCATCTGCTGCCTTGGTCGTCTTTCTATTGCGTTTTTCTCTAACCTTTAGTGCTGATAATGGCCCTTACTCGACTTTCTCTATTAGCTCCTTTCCAAGATAATCGTCGTTCTCCAGATTTTATTCCTTTCTTTAATCATATAATCATCGATAAATTTTTACTTTTACTTTAGTTTCCGTTTCAAAAGCATCTTCTCTCTTTTTTGCATAAACTAATTCGCTTCCCAACGGCATTTATCTCTTCCATCTAAATTACCAAAACTTCGAGTTTATTTAACTCCAAAATTTATTTTCCAAGCTGTTAGCATGCTTTCCTTCGTTATATATAGCGACTACCTCGTTGTCTAGCGCAGCGAAATATTCCCCATATCTTCACATATTATTCCAATTAAATATTTCTGCCACTTAGGTTAACACTGAATAATTTTCATTTCTGTCGGAAATAATAGATGATTAAAATAATCCATATAGCCGTAACGCAGTTGAGTAAACCAGATGCGTATTTCAGCTATGAACTACTCATTCTTGCCACTAATACCCCGATCGTTACCGCTGTGGATGGCAACTTTGCATCGGATATACCACCGGTTTAGTCAACATTATTATGACCACAGCAGTAACTTTGATCATCTATTGAATTTAGCAGTCTTCGTTCAGTTTAAATAATTCCATTATTTAAATATTCATTTTTGACCAAACAACAAAATCCACCGCTATACTTGTCAGCTGTTACTATCTCGACTATTATTTCTGTTCCTTCTAATGGCTTTTTTTGCAACTCTTAACTATTTCAACTTTTCCCCGCGTTCTTCCCTATCCTGTCGTCCTATTTCTCTCATTCGCTGCATCTATGCCATCCTTTCTCTCTCCCATTCTCCACCACATCCTCGTCCCATTACTCCAATTCTCTCCTCCCCAACTTCTCTCTTTCCCATCGTTTCAAACGACCCACGAAGGAGGAAAAGAGACAGAATTCGGGAGGAAAGAGGGAATGAAGGGTGGTGAGGCCGCCAACACGCCCACACCCGATCCACCCAAAAATCCTCCTACTCCACTCAAATTCCTTCCTCCCTTCCCCCTCTCCTTCTATCTCTCTTTCTCTTCTCCTCCCCCTCCCCACATCCACCCCGTAACCGCGGCGTGCTCCGCACTCAAAGACAACTCTGCAACCCCTGAGGCGACCACAAAGGCGCTCGAGGGGAGAGCGTGCGGGGAGGAACAGGAAGAGGGAGCAGTAAGAGGTTGTGGAGCCGCGGGGGAATCCCCTCCGTACCTTCGAGGTTTGAAGGGCGGCGCGGGAAGGGGCGCCATCCCCGAGGATTGGGGTTTTCGGGGGGAGAGGGATGGGCCGCCTGCGGAGCAAGTATAGTCCCTTTGAAGGAGGGAGTGAGGGGAACGATGATGTGGTGGGGAGTAAGGGTACTCTTCAAGGGCTGTTAGCGACAGGGCGCCCCAACCCTCCCGCCCCGGCTCCCGGCGAAAACCGCACCAACGCATTCCTTACGTTACGGCTGAAATCCGCGTTTCGTCGGCTGAGATTTCGGGTCGTGCTCGGAGAAAAGAATCTCAAAGGAAACTTGGAAAAATGAATCTTTTTTTTCTTTGCGTTGATTACTCTCCGCAGTAGGACCTTTTCTCTCACAGGTTGACGTTCGGAAGTTAGTCCTTTCCATTCATAAAGTAAAATACCACCTCCGACTCTTTGTGAAAAACTGTTCTCTAGTGACCTCATTAAATGTTGGTAATATGGATTAGATTTCGAAAACAGTTTAAGCTAATTTCCTTTTAAAATGTCACTACCGATTCTTTTCCTAAAGCAATAACGAAACTCATAGCAAAGTAAAAGAATGATTTATTGAAATAGTTTATTCGAAAAATAACTTGCATTTATTGCTAAAAGCATATAGGAGGGTTTTTTGAGGTTTGCTGTCTAAATTTATACTCTATTACACATGGCGTTACTCTTAATAAATACCGAATTAGTAATTATGATGTCACGTGTAAAAGTAAGGTGATTTAAAATTCAGGTTTTTCTAACTCTAAGTCTATTTTAATTTAGCCAGAGTGTTTCATGTGGGAAATTATGTTCTACATAAGTAAAAATGAAAAACATTTGTTATGTTCGTCGCTTTACTCAAAATAATGAGCAATTTTATCAGTCCTATTCATTTTGAAATGCATTTCAGGCATGATATATCTTAAAATTAAATTAGTACTTAGATCCCTGAGGTTCTTTAAGACACGGGTACCGGCTAACTTCACGATAAAATGTAACACTACAACTCAGAAGTCTCCACTTAGGAGTATAGATAGCAAGTCAAAATCGATAAATAATTATCAAAGATTTTTAAAATACCCATGAAATACTACATTCGACATATTGCCGAGAAATTTATAGCTGATTTCATCCACATCTACATAATGCCCTGAAAATCATCAGACAGTTGGGTGGCAAGGAACGCAGTGCACCAGACTTACTAAAATATTTTTTCTTAAATACGTATTATGATCTATCATCGTAATAGTAAATAAGAACCTTGATATCGCTCCATCCTATACGCAATCTCACATATTATATCGTTGTGGTCTTGCCTTACTATGTAAGTGGATGCTTTTACTATTCCGAGACTTCCTCAGCTAACCCTCATTACAACAAATCGCAGCCAATGGCAGCTAAAAAACTCGAACCTCACTTCAATTCACCTTGAATGCTTACATTCCTTTGCTACTCAATCATTTTAAAGATGATATGAACAGGGTAGAATCATTACATAAAGTCAATTAATGGCTCCTCTTCGGTCTTCAAATATGAGATTCAATCTCGATTCCAGCTGAAATTTTTCCACAAATAAATAATTACCCTTACATGCACACGTAGAAGAAGTTGGATGATGATGGTGATGGAGAATCCGAGGTAAACATTTTGTATGAGTAATTATCGGCTATGTCGGTATCTCACTAAAAATCCTTCGGTTGAAGAGAATAGCGAGGTCAAAAAGATCGAGGTTACCTCATGATGATGTGCTTTAGGCGCACTAAACGTGGCAAATGGAAGAGATAAGGATTGGCTGGATGAGGCGGAGGAGGTGGCGTAGGAGTGGGAAGGACCGTGGCTTCGAAGGCCTCCTAACGCTGCAGAGGAGTCCGTCACGTTCGACGGCTCCGTAATGCGTTCCAAATCTCGCAGCCAACCCCTCACAGAGCCAATTACCGAGTTCCCCAAAACATTTCGCGAAGCGGGGATGGGGGAGGGGGGCGGAGGAAAAATAAAGGGGAACGGGAGGGAGAAAAAAGACCTTGGTTGAAAAATGACGTTGGTCTGGCACTTTAGTCCAAGGGGTGACGAATCTATTGCCCTCGTACGTGCCCTACGCAGCGAGTTCGCAAAATGGCTCAAGGCAATCATCTTTTTTGTTTTACGACACCTTGACGCGAGAGAACAAAAATATTTGGGTTGCTAAATAATTAGAGATGATCTATAACCCGAGTAATAAAAAAAATCTTCAAGTCTTTCTAAAAGTATAGCTGAATGTTACAACCTATCTTGAATAGTGGCAGTCAGCAAAATTTTAAGTCAACGATGAGCGAACCGGATTTTACGTCGAGGAAAACTTTTGCTAGCTAAATCATTAATATTAATGTCATCTTTTCTAAAGCAATCAATCACTGCAAATTGAATGAAAACAAAAACTAAGCTATTAAATTATTTAAGAATCGCAATTAAACTTTCTTAAAAAAATATTTGTTCTGCAAGAAAAAAAATTGCCAATGTTCCGTTTCTTCCATCGTTATATTAATATTCTTTCAGTCTTTAGATAAAATGTAGCCATGACTTCATCCTATGCGATTTTTTAAAACTAGTAAACTAGTAAAACAAGAACTAATAAAAAAATGGAGAAACCTCCTAATCGCCCTCCTCTAACAATAATAAAAGGCAATGTCACTTGGTCCCTTTGTGGCTCCCTCTGTCACGCTATAAAAATGCGAATAACTCGATAATGGAGTGAGATTCATTTTTTATATTTGGCAATAATGATCGACTCACATATTGTAAGATGATGACGAAAATGAATCTCTAAAAAAGTGCTAGGTTCGACTCCAAGGTAGGCAATTCCATTTCCCATACGATAACACGTAATAATCGACTTTTTGACTTTCAGGCTTTTATTCTTTTTGAGATATAAATTAGAAATAATTCACCTATGATCTTCAAATCTAGCCCATTTTAAAGAAATAACTACGAAGTTTCTCATTCCGTTCATCTATTCCCGCATACAGTTAGAAATTCCTCATGTAAAACGTTTAATTCACATATTTTAGGGAAATCTTGCCATTTTAACGGGATGTTGCCATGCCAACCCATTACATTGTTAAACCTCAAAATCCTATTATTATTTCGATCCTTATGGGTGAAAGCGTGCTTAGAATGCTCTTACAATTAGTACGAGAGAGAGGAGAGAGAAATTCTATTCATAGCAACTAATGTAAACAACGTTTGTTGGGTTATTTACGAGGAGTACATTTGAATGTAGAATATTAATCATTCGCATATTAAAATTAGGTACTTAGAATCATCGTAGGAGTTCGAAACTTGAAACAACGACCGCCTATAAGAACGAAAGTTTGTTTTCTTGCCATCCAAAGAAAGTCAAGGCATATTTAGGTTGATTTTTTATTTCACAAAAACCTTCCCCGTTGAATTTCAACGGGCATCTCCCTAGTAAAAATAATAAAAAGGAAGTCTGAGAGAAATTACTCCACGCCAGGGACCGAACACTCACGCAATCTCACACACTCTCCGGGTGTATGAGGAAATTTAGACTTTCTTAAAAAGAAAGTACATAGCTTGCGTTTTTAATGCGTGTGTGAGGAAAGTGTCTCTGGCGTGGAGTAATTTCCCTAAACCGGCCTGTAAGTCTTTTCTATTTTTTTATGGTTATTAGGAGGTTTCTCCATTTCTCATTAGTTATCATAAACTATAGGTCTCTGATCTTTCTTTTTCTTTGGCATAGTGAATATTTTATGTGCGCATAGCAATTAATTTTACGGAGAAATATTTTAAATAGCTTTTTAAATAACTTCAATAGACTTTCCAAAAACTAAATCTTAATAAACATTAAAATTACAGCCCATAACACTAGCTAATAGTTAATACAACTCGTAATGTTCTTTTAGCGCACACTTAGGTATAGGTATCAGGAATCATACATATCAGGATTCCTACACATTTCGGAATGCACGATGATGAGGACAAGAATCGCGAGATCTATTGTAGAAATAAATGATACAAACTACAAAGGATCGTTCTTCTCCAGGAAAATCAGGGATTGCAAAAGAAAAACAATAAATCTGAATTGCTTGGGACATATTTGGTGCATTGCACCTCCTGCCATCCACCATTAAGTTGACCTGCAGGGCATGATGTAGATTAGGCATGTCAAAATCGAAGAGACGTTCGGGCCGCATTAAAATGACGAATGTTATAGAAGGGCCGCATTAAAGCGATGGATGTTAGAGAAGGGCCGCAGTTGTTGTTGAAACGACAGACCTAAGCTAGAAGATTGCATGTTTGTTTTGCAATTAAAAACAATAATTTAGAAAATGCGTTCTTTGGTAATTCAGCATCTATGGAAAACAAATATCGTCTCCGTTTTGCTAAATTAGTGTTTCTATGAAATCTATCACGATTCATTTGAGAGAAAAATTAGCTATCGGACCGCAGTAAGGCAAAGATAGGGCCGCACGCGGCCGTCAGGTTGACATGTCTGATGTAGATGTATGCACAGTATTAGGTGAAAGAATTACCGCACCACTACATTGAAGATTCTTCCTCCATTTCCAAGAAAATGTGGTAGATCGTCAAAATTGGTCACCATATTTGACCTACGATACAAATTTTACCCGATGGTTGTAAAAATCATGTGCAATATGTATTTGAAATTAGCTTTGAAGTGTCAAATTACTACACACGCAATGAAATCAAATTAATTTATTTCTTTTCCAGAACGAAATAGCCCAAGTGAAAACAAACAATTGGAAGAGTGACAAAAAGTACTTTTCTTATTCCCCTTCAAGGTTAGATTCGAAAAATGGTTAAAATTAGAAATCTCAAAACTTAGTTAGAGAACAAATTCTCGCGCACAAAGAATAAAATTCCGAATTTTAATTAAGAAATTAATGAGAAAAGGGAGCGAATAAAGAGTATTCAATTCGCAATCCGCCTCGACCTACTGATCAAATACGCCAAAAGAGCATGTATGCCGAAAAGGTTCTAACGGATATCTTTTCTGAAAAGCAAGCTGTAATACGAGATGACTTTCACGGGTTAGCCGTCAGAAAAACCAGTGATTAAAAATGTAAATCAATAAAAATAACTCGTTTTTACAGGAAGACTCATGCAAAATTTTAGTGACACGTTATTTACATTACCCACAGCAGTTAACGTCGCGGATGCGTTTCCCGCCTGCAGAATTTTCATTTGTATTCAAACGACGGTGAGAGGGAGAGGTCGGTGAGTCTGGACGAGCGCAATATCGAGCTATAACACACCACCCCAGACTGCTGGAATCACATTCAAGTTATACACGCTCCAGATAGCAAGGCGCCGAGCAAATTCACACAACGACGCGTTTTCAGAGGCGAAAAACATAGCGCAGTTTCTCTCTTTCGCTTTCACCTTTTATACCTCTCTCTCTCTCTCTCCCACCTCCCTCTATCTCCCTTTCGAAGCGCGTTGGCCTCTCGCAAACGGTAACGTGTGGACGGAGGTGTACTTCTTCCCCCCCCCCCCCCTCCGCCCCAACTCCCCCCGACTCCCCCCCACTTCTCCGTGGTGAAGGGATTTGATGCGTTAGCCACAGGAGCGCAATCCTGGGAGCCCTTTTTGTCTTCCGCGATTTCCCTTGGATCCCTCGCTGCCTTCCTCTCCTCCATCCTCGCCGCTAGCTCCGCATCACTCAATTGTCCAGTCTCTCCCTTTCCCCCAAAGATCCTAAACCTCTTCCCTGGAAACAACTTTATCTCTGCTCACCTGGGAAACCATTTTCCTGGACACTCCCCGCAAACATGCTTGTCGGGATACAGGCGCTTATAAAGCGCCATACATTCGGCGCTCCTTTGCTAAAATCTTAACGGTCCTATTGTCTGCAATTCTAACTTTTCAACTCCCTTCCTCACAGGACTTTCAACCCTTCCGGGCAACCGTCCATACGGACCCTTTTTTTGGCTGGCCGCGGAAGTCGGAACACCAAAGAATCTTGCATTTCTATGGACCATTTCTCTTCCTTATTTCGTTCCTCTAACCCGGGGGTGCTAAAATACGTTCATATGCTGGGTTATAATTTGTTCAAATTAAAACTAAAATATGAAAAAATATCAAGAGAATCGTTTTAATGCATAAAACTGGCTCTCTTATAGGCCTGCAGAATTGGAGCACGATGAAGCCGTTAAGCAGCCGATTATAGATGCTATGACACCCACCCATACGGATTCGCGATTAATTCCCATTTTGCAAATATCTAATACAAAACTCCATATTCAAAATTATTATTAAATTAATAATTAATTAATTAATTAATTAAATTAAATTATTAAATATTAAAATTATTTCACGTCATTATATACATGGATACACATTGCGTCAAGTTGCTGGGTTCCGGATCCCCACTTGCCTTGCTTTCCATTTCCGAGTTTTTTTATACCGACATGGGGTGAGGCCCGCTTAGTTACTGTCAAGGTCGATTTTGCTCCGTACCAGCATTTGAGTTACGCATCCCCGGTCTCTAACCTCTTTCTCCGACCCACCCCTTGTCCTTTCCCTCCTGCGCAACGACTGCAACCGCACTCAATCTTCTGTATTCTCTTCCACCTCCGTCCCAACCCTCTCCCCCTATCCCCGTTCCTCCTTCACCCTCCTTCCTCACCTCAACATTCCTTGGTCTTTCCGGACGCGTTCGTTCCGCACATCTTCCCGTATTCCCTCTTCACTTCGCATCCCTTCTCCCTCCCCCACTCCACCCACACCTTCCTCTACTCCCGTCCTAGCACAAAACTCGTTCGCTAGGTACCAAACGAGAGTGACCGCAATCTTCCCTGATGGAACCGACTATCAAACTCTCTCAACGGGATGTTTTGTGAATGCCGTACTCTTTAAAAAAAACATCACCTCTCCACCCCTCTCTTACCTTCCAGCCTCTCTCTCTCCGAATAAGTGAACTTCCACTTTCCGCACGAATTTCACGCCGGTGTGAGCTGGAAACCGATTGTTTGAGTGTCCTCCTTCTTTCCTTCCTTCCAACTCCTTCCCCGTTCACTCCTCCTTTCTCTCACTACCCCCTCTTTCTCCCTGCATCCCACTGCACCGGATGTGTAAAAAAAATTCGTCTTGTTTTGTTACCGCTCCGCTCTTCCTTTCCGCAACATCGCCTCGGTTTCTCTAGAGAAATCACCTCGACCCGGTTTTCCTAAGTTTGTGTGTGTACTCAGCGGAATTGAGTACTCTCGGTGGCGGCGGCAATGGGGCGTTTAATGTTCCATAGAGTGGATGAAGGACAGGGGAAAACGTTTTTCAACGTTTTGCGGGTGTGTTCAACTGCTCGTAATGTTTCGACTAAAGGAAAAATTCATTCCCGCAATCTTACGTATAAGAAAATTTACATTTCTGAAGATTTTAAATATATCTTAGTGTGTAATTTGAAACTGTGCGTAATCTATGTCAAGATCGTAGAGTGTAATATGTCTGATATTTCAATTTAACATTGCTAAGAATAACTTTTGAGAAAGAACGCAAGTAACCGGTCATTTATTTTAGTCTTAAAAATTGGCCACGATATGTCCGAGTAACTCTTTTAAATTGTGCTTCGCAACTTAGGGCTGATTCTAACTATTGAGTGCATTAAAATGACATAGATTTAATAACATAAAATAAATTCGGAGAAGTCGCACAATGCATTATTCAATGAATTAATATTACCAACATTGAACTATTTTCACCGTTAAAAAATTTTTTCAACAAGCTTATCCCGATCACAGATTCACTTTATCTCTAAAATCTTGTTATTTGAGCCCGATGCTTTATTTTCTTTGTTCAATTTCGACAGATGCATTGATTGATGCAGTGATTGGTTCCGTTCGCCTTTTCCTGATCTACCTCCCGTATGCCGAAACAATAAGGGGCGGGTTCCCAACAATGGGGATGACCGCGGACGTAACTACATAGAGCCTCCTATCTTCTTCGGATGAGAATAATTAGTCCCTCAGGACGAGTTACTCGAGACGCCCCCTCCCCGGGGGGTTATTACGCAGCTCTCGCATGCACGAGGTCGGAGAGGTTACGCGGACTTGAAGGGAAGCACATTGGACTGGCGTACCTATTCAATCCTCCTACCTCCTACTACTCATCCACCCTAATACTTCCTCCCATCCCCTCCAGGGTGGCAAGGAAGCAAGAGAATGGATCCAAGCGATGCGCAAGGGGAGAGAGAAAGGGAGGTGATGAGGGATGGATGATTTTGTTTTGCGGTGGGGAGGCACGAAAGAGAGGAGGGGGAGAGGGATGGACGAGGTAGACCTGCCCGTTATCATTATGACCAAATGCTGACACTCGAGCTTCACCAATAATCGACTGATTATCCCTCGCGGGATGTATCGCATTCTAACCCCCTACCCTCTGATTTTTCCCTCCCTCTTTCTCACTCTCATCCCCTAACTTTCCCGCAGTACACAAACCAAAATCCCTTCCGTTTCACTTTTACTTCCTATCTTTCTCCCACCGAAACCGCGTTCCGCAAACGGTCCCCCGAACGCGACCTCCTCTTCCCGCTCCCTCCGATACCAGACCCACCTTGTATTATTTTTTCATCGCGGCCATCCCGTCCATCTATTAGGTCGTCGGCGGTAAGGGATTGAATGCGTTTTCACGCACCGCCTAGTTTTAGTAAATCTCATAGCGGGAAAAAACGGCGGAACGGGCGAAAAAGAGAGAAAACGCGGCAAAATCCCAGCTGCGCTTCCCCACGCGTTTCTTTCCATCCCCGACACACCTCCACCTCCTATCTCCTCTCTCTCTCTCTCTCTATTTCCCTCCCTCTTTCGTCCCTATCCCGCATCCCACCGAGGGATTATTCGGCGTAATCACGGCAGCGCACCCAATCAAACTGATTGACGCCATCACGGATGGAGTTTAGAGAGTTCGCGGCAAAGGAGGGCGGTTGGGAGTGGTCCGTGGGTGAAGGGTGAGGGGTGAAGAGTGGAAGTACAGGGGGAGGGGTAAAGGGGGAGGGTAAAGTGGGAGGGGGTAAAGGGGGAGGGGTAAAGTGGGAGGGGTAAAGGGGGAGGGGTAAAGTGGGAGGGGTAAAGGGGGAGGGGTAAAGGGGGAGGGGTAAAGTGGGAGGGGTAAAGGGGGAGGGGGTAAAGTGGGAGGGGTAAAGGGGGAGGGGTAAAGTGGGAGGGGTAAAGGGGGAGGGGTAAAGTGGGAGGGGTAAAGGGGGAGGGGTAAAGTGGGAGGGGTAAAGGGGGAGGGGTAAAGTGGGAGGGGTAAAGTGGGAGGGGTAAAGTGGGAGGGGTAAAGTGGGAGGGGTAAAGGGGGAGGGGTAAAGGGGGAGGGGTAAAGTGGGAGGGGTAAAGTGGGAGGGGTAAAGTGGGAGGGATAAAGGGGGAGGGGTAAAGGGGGAGGGGTAAAGGGGGAGGGATAAAGGGGGAGGGGTAAAGGGGGAGGGGTAAAGGGGGGGGGTAAGGGGGGAGGAATAAAGGGGGAGGGGTAAGGAGGGAGGGGTAAAGAGGGAGGGGTAAAATGGGAGGGAGGATATGGAGAGAGTGGGAGGAGATGGATGCCCACTCTCTCGCTACCTCAAACTGTCCTCTCCCTATGGATCACATCACCCCTTCCCTCTAACTAAAGTGCGTGGTCAGGGTTTCAGTTTTTAGCGGAAGGGAAGATATTTTGGCGTCCAGGTGTTGTTTCCAAGCCTCGACCAAAAAAAAAGAAACCGTCCATTTTTTTAATGTCCTCCATTTTATGTTATGACTGGGGTGACCGAGACTAAGCGCTTGGGAGATTTTATTTTTCGTGCCATTGAGGTATCCTCTATTTTTCCAACGAAAGCAAAAATTTCGAGGGAGTCCCGAGTCGCGATAAAAATCGAAATATCGGAGGAAATTCCCGAATATTTTATCGCGAGATTTCCTCTATTTTGCGCCGCGACCGATTTGCTAGGAGAGTGGCGCCCCCTACTGCCGAGTTATTTTTTATTCGAGCTGCGAGGCTTATTCTTCCAGATTTTATTTTTCGACGGAAACTAAATTCGTAGGCTTCTGTAAAAAGAGTTCAGTTACATAAACTCCGCTTCGCTTGTTTCGGAAGCGAACGAACCGTAGTGCTTACGGGATCACTTTTTCTGTGTCTGTCCCCCTGTCCGTTGCAAAACCTCTGCCACCGCCACCGAAATGATCCGTGCTAAAATTTGCATACATATTGTAGGGCGACACGCACAGAAGGATTTTGAATGTAATTCGTTTTGTGTTCCATACCGATCTCAGGATACGCGGGGAGTGCGTAGTTGGGGGTGGGTACGCATCGTGCGTTTCGAGGCAATTATTTATATTTAATGCGTGCAAATAAAGGAGAAAAACGTCACGAGCACCCAAAATGACCGATATGATAATTGAAATAAATACTTTTGACCTTAAGTCACGGAAATTTTGATGTTTATCGTAATATAATTACGTTAAACGGTGGTGTACTTGCGTATGCCGTCAAACACTGCTATTAATTTTTAAAAATATTCTTGAACTTATTTAATGCAGCTGATTTTTTTTACTACAAAAGCTTTTCGAGTTTGCGAAAAAGAATAAAATATGAAATACTCACTGCAAAATCTAGAATTGTCTATAACTCGAGGAAGATGTTTCTTCTTTTTACCATTTTTTCTCATTATCTTGAAGTTTGTTTAATCGAACTACATTTCTTTCCGTGAGGTTCAAGTCATATACGTACTATAAAAACTTAGATATATGGTTAAATAATTGCTCATCTACCCATAAATTCACACGATTTTTCGCACATTTACGTCCGTAGACGGTGTTAACTTTCGCCATACCTCTCGAAGCATTTTTCGCCCATTCCTCGACCAGCAATCCCTTCACACAATCCGCACCCACTGTTCCTTCCCTTCTCTCCCCGTAAAACCACAAACCTTCCCGTTCACTCTCTTGCATCAATCTCGCCCTTAATAACCCTTCCAACCCACGCACGCACGCCATCTCTCCCCTCTTAGAACCCTTTTCTAATATCTCCCTATACATTATATTACTAGCCTACCGCATCCCGAATCCAGGATACGCTTCAAGTAATGACATGCAAAATGTCGTAACGACTCAACGCGCCTCTCTCAAAATTCCGTTGACATGAATTCCCCCTTCCTCCTCCCAGCCTATTTTCGACTCCTTCTCTATTCCAACTCCACGTCCTTTTCCCTTCTTCTCCCCTCTCGCCAGCGTTTCCAATTAGCTTCTCTGTACACGGGGAAGCCCATCAAGTGGACGCGGTCAGCATTCCAAACAACGCCAGACCAGAGCAGTGGGGTGACTGCCTCGCAGCGAATAAACTTTATAAATTCAACTTTTCGGTACATGTCTTCCGCGATTCAATATACGGATATGTCCGCGCGCCGCGAGGCTAACTCGGGAACTGCGAGTTGGAATTCGCCACGGGGGCGAGAAATGGATGAAATTTTTGTTTATATTCCATAAAAATGGGTCGGTCGTTTATTTCATAAATAATAAAAATCAAGATTGTAGAAGAGTTTTGAGACGAATACAATTCCCATTTATTATTTTACGATTCAATGCGCACGACGCTACTCGCCGACTCAAATATATCAATGCATAAGATTAAATCGAGGTTTTATCTCCAAATAAATTTTTTGAATTTCCAAATGAGTAGAGTAAGATAACATAAACTTCAAAGACAAAATGAATGATAATAATGAAGTTTTTAATTTTTTATATCATTAGAAAATTACAGATGAAGAAGATACTTTATTGAAAGCACTAGGATGTCTGTTCCAGCTTCGCTTGTAAAGAAATCAATAAAAATTAGTTATACAGGGTGTGGAAAAAATTGCGCACACTAACAATGGGACAGATAGTAAACCTTATAACTAATCAAAATGTATAAGGAACAAATTCTCTAGAATGAATAGATACCGAGAATTGGTAGGACGTTGTCAGTCTCTTTCATTCGCTGGTCCAGCCGGCAAAATACATTTTTCTCTGGATAGCGGCGTGCTGGATACCTTTCTGGCTTCAGCGTAGGCCCGGTTACCAAACGCACCAAGGATCAAGTACATATCATAGTATTCGTGTAATGTATAGTCCATATCATTTTCCCATCCGTGTTTACAGCGTGCTGCTATGGAACGACTGCACTAAATGGCAGTAGACCTGCATACTGCGCTGTGAGTGTTGATCACTGTCGTCCGTGATATTGCAGTGAGCTATCTTTGTCTTTTCTGTACCATACGTGACGTTTTGTGATCCTTGGTCCTCTCACAGCATGACTACATGCTTTCCCCAATTGACAATTCCTTCTTACAATGATATCTCGGTACCTATTCATTCTAGAAAATTTGTTCCATACACATTTTCCTTTCTACCCGTCCCCGTTGTTAGAGTGCGCCATTTTCCCAACACCCTGTATAAGGAGAACAACGATTATCTGCCACCCTTTTATCCGTTACTTTCTGTTAACCGTCATCCAGCTAGATTTTTTGTTTCAAAGTTTGAACATACATTCATAGTACCAAGAACTACATTCGTCCATGAAAAATTTCTGTTATGTAATGTCTACTTGTATATGGCTTAAGTTATTTCAGCCATTCCTAGAAAAAATCATTTCTCGCTAATGATTCTCGGAATCAACACCACACGATTTCACACACAAAATTCTCGGAATTAATATCCTCTACTGTTTCCGTTTGTCACTTAAGATTTTCTGATATTTTTGAAAGATCAACCTGTGTGGTAAATTCATATGTCCTACATAAAATGGCGGGAAAACGGAGACGCGTTTCTTTTTGGACTTAATAAAAAAGTTCGAAATCCTTCGATGTTTAAGGAAAGGCGGCAGTGCTTTCAGTTTAACAGAAATTTACGGTGTTGCAAGAACGACCATTAACGATTTTTAGCAGGATGGTGACAAAATTTAGGACTCGGTAAACAAAATGGAAGTAAACTTATAGGATCGTAACTCGAAGGATAACGATGAAATGTGCCACTCACAACCAGCTTGATATCGCAATGTTTCGATGTTTCTTTCAACAACGGAGTATAGGAATTCCTCTGACAGGGCCAATTATAACACAGAATCTATGAATGCAAAACTGAACGGTGATCCAACCCAAAGCGATATTCTATCTGTTTCTCTCTCTCTATTATCCGTCTATTTCTCAAATCTATCATTCTCTTGGTCCCAAACCCTGAAGGAAAATCGAGGTTCTACTGGATGTGTTAATTTTTTATTATTTTGTACTTGTATGTATTTTAAAAGAATAATCAATTCGATTATTACACGTTTTATTTCTTTCACTTTTCATGTGGCCGCGTATGAATGGATGGGAAGAGGGGAGAGAGAGAAGAGGGAGGAGGAAGAGGGGCGGAGATATAACTCGAGGTGAAGCAGCGGCTCCCAACATGGGGTCCCCGGACTATGAGGGGTCGGTGGCGGCGAAAATGTGGAGAAGTCAACTTCGAGAAAGGGACCGGTCCGAGGTAGTACTTGGAAGCCATAAGCTGTGTTCAAAATTTCAATTAGTTTCAATGTAATTTGTGCATTTACCCACATTAAGACCATCCGAAGGAGGACCGAAGATAGAGCGATTCTCAACTTGGGGTCCTCGGACTAAAATGGGTCCGCGGGGATGAGAAAAGGTCTGGAACCACTGAGATAAAACGCAGCTTTCGTTTTTCAGGTAGCAAACGGCACTCAGCGTTCTACGCTTAATACTCGTTACGAAATTAATTATACAGATGTAAAGGTTTGCATCTGGCGTTGATGGATGGAAGTCGGCATGTGGCTTTTTTCAGGTTAACGGCGTATTTTTATTAATTTCACACTTTAGTTTTCGCGCCCATGGAAACTATCCTAAGTGACGTGAAATTTTCAGGAAGCTATATTTCGCGTAAAGCGAGGTATGGCTGCAATGATGAAATTCTAAATTATTCATTATTGAAACGGAATCATCAACAACAAAATTACGCTACTTTTCTGTTTATGCATGGGTTGCTATTCCAAATGGTTTTCTATTGTTACAAAAACAACTTCCTCCGACATCCGATTTGATTTCTAGGGCAAAACGTTCCACAATTAAAACATTTCATAGGTAAACTGAACAGACGAAAGTCTCATCACTTCCATTGTTTTACAGGCCAAAAATAATTCTTGAAATCCTCCAAAAGTTGGGTATCTAATTATGTGCTGGAACCTCGCAGAAAAAGGCTACCCTATACGTTTATAATTGCCCTAGCACAGTAAAAGAATTCCGCTGACCCTCGTCATAAATATTTCACGCCTTCCCTCACCTCAACAACGAAGGTAGTTAGACGGAACACAGATGGCGCTCCGTATCCCTGGAAGGGAAAGAGAGATAGAAAGAGAGAGAAAGTGAGGAGGAGAGAACGACGACTTCAGCGAAAGGTTTAGTAATCGACGACCGTCGAGAGTTGATTTTTTGTGAGAAAGATAGGGTTCTGAAAAGTAAAAGACTAAGGGTTATTTCTACCTATTACGCCATGAACATCATTTATCTTTTATGTAGCACCATCCTGTATTCTGACAAAACTATGGGAAAGCCTACATGAGCGCAGCAGAAAAAGAGAATGACGTCCAAGGAGAGAGGAAAAAGCGTTCTATCGTCGCGAGAAAAGTAGAAATCAAATCTTTCAAACGTCTCGGAGAAATTCCCACTCGTCCAATCTGTCACTCGTTTGATGTCTTTTTTGTCTAAATTTGTGGATGCACTCTCTCCGTCATATGGGCAGAGAAAGGGATTCAGTCCGAAAATTCAGAACCTTTTACCAAACTTTATCCTGATCTCACTCTCTTTCTATCTCTCATTCTCTCTCTTCCATCCTTCACTCATCCCTTTTCCTTTCATACTATAGTCCCCCGGGGCCATCAAAGCGCAAAAGGCCTTTTTGGAGGGTTGGGGGTTGCTTGGACCACGCCCAAAAATACCCCCTTTGCCATCTTATTCCGTCTTATGGGACAGACGACCTTCAATCTCGGTAGATTCCATCCACGACAGCACTACACCGAAGGCGGAAGAGAAAAAAAATTCCTCTCCCCCCCCCCTCTTCCCTTCTTTGGGCAGCATAGTGGTTCCTTCAGGGGTTCTTCTCTACAATATATATCTATCGCTTCAATCAATGATTTTCGCTTCCTCTCACCCTTGCCAAGCCGCAATTTAATTTAAAATGTTTGGTTACATGAGGCAGAAAAGTGAAGGAAAGTTTACTGCGGAGAAAGCCTCGTTTATCCTAGATATTGTCAAGTATGAATAGATACGAGAAAAAGCGTACCTCAGTTCATTTATCAATTAAATATATTGTAATTAGCCTTGGATACTATTTCGACTGCGAACAAAATCATGAGAAATTTTCCGCTTATAATCGGTATGAATATAGAGCAACTAAAGTTAAGACGTATAAGGAATCCCGCGCTAAAGCGAGAACTACTATGCGCGAGGCTTTTACTAACTTCCGGAATAAGGTATTAAATAATTATTTGAAGGAGGACCCTAAAGCGTTTTGGTCCTATGTGAGAGAGGTCCAAGGTAGAGGCCCTACAATACCTTCCCTGCGTAATGACTCGGGTGACGTTATTCATGATAGCGTAGAGAAAGCCAACCTGTTAAACGGTCATTTTGTAAAAGCATTCACAGCCGTCAGCGACCATTGCGTAGATGTTGCACCCGCAATAAGGGGGGGAGGGCTGATGGACGATATAGTATTTTCTGAGGTGGGAATAGCAAAGCAATTAAGTTCCATCAGACATAACAAAGCCACTGGCCCCGAAGAAATTCCTGCTCGCGTTTTAAAAGAATTAGCAGAAGAAATAGCACCTTTTCTTCGGATAATCTTCGAGAAATCCATTTCTCGCGCAGAGGTCCCTAGCGACTGGAGGTTAGCGCACGTTACCCCAATTCATAAGGGCGGAGACAAGGAGAACCCAGAAAATTACAGGCCGATTTCTTTAACTTCGATATCGTGTAAGATTCTCGAACATATACTCGTTAGCAACATAATGCGATTTCTTGATAGTAATTTATTGTTAGATGATTGTCAACACGGCTTCAGGAAAGGTAGGTCATGTGATACTCAGCTCGGTCTTTTTGTTAATTGTTTACTGAGAAGCGGAGAAAAGAATACGCAGGTCGATGCCATCTTCTTAGATTTTAGGAAAGCCTTTGATAAGGTACCTCACAGGAAGTTAATAACGAAATTAGAAACCTTAGGCGTAAATTCTAAAATCGTTAGTTGGATCCGTGAATTTTTAAATCATAGGAAGCAGATGGTTGTTATAGATGGGAAATCTTCGAACTTAGTGGAGGTTGTCTCTGGCGTTCCACAGGGTAGTGTAATTGGTCCGTTATTATTTCTAATTTATATAAACGATATCAGCTCAGTAGTCAGAAGTAAAATTAGGCTTTTCGCGGACGACACCGTCATCTATAGAGGAATAAGCAATCCGGAAGACCACCAGTATCTCCAAAATGACCTAGAAGCTATTTCTGTATGGTGTAAGGAATGGCAGTTAGAGATAAACCAAAAGAAAAGCTGCGTCATCAACTTCTGGAGAACCAAGAGTATCTCGTCGAATAATAATTATTCGTTGGACGGAGTAGAGATTCCAGTTTCAGACTCGATTAAATACCTCGGAGTCACGATCCATCGTGATCTCTCGTGGGACACCCACATTCGCCGATTGATAGGTGCCGCTAACAAAAAGCTGGCCTTTATAGGGAGAATAGTTCGAAATAGCTCCGAAAAAGTGAAAGAATTATGCTATTTATCCTTGGTTCGACCGCAGGTCGAATATGCTTCAGCTGTGTGGGATCCTTACGAAAAGGGACTCACTAACGAGATAGAAAAGGTTCAGCGCAGGGCAGCTAGATTTGTAAAGAGGAATTACGATAGTAAACAAAGCGTAACATCATTAATAGAAAATCTGAAATGGACATCGTTAGAGGAACGTAGGCTGCAGGCTAGAATTAAACTACTGGAAAAATTTACGTCGGAGGGACTAGCGAATGAGGTAGTAGGACTTATCAGAAGCCCGACGTATTTCGGAAGGCAGGACAGTGAGGATAAGATTCGCGAGATTGACTGCAGAACGGAGCGATATAGAGGATCGTTTTTCCCTAGGACGATAAGAGACCATAATAGGAAAAGATAACGTAGGAAAACTATGGACCCTTGGTGCACTGCACCCCCTGCCATCCACCGAAAAGGTGACTTGCAGGGTATAATGTAGATGTAGATGTAGATGTATATAATAATTAGCTTGCCCCTCTGTCCGGGACGCTCTTTGAACTTGAATAACTCGAAGACTAAACAAGCTTTTGACCTGATTTCTTTTGCAATAGGTTTTATTTAGCAGTAAAATTGATAAAAAACAATTTGCAGTAAAATTTTCCAAAATATTTTCCGACCGATTTTCAAAATTTCCGTTGTTTGAGAAACTATCGGCTTTTAAACGGAATGTAGCCTTTCTGACCACATCATTCGATTCGAGAGTCAATTGTTGTCACGACCCGCATACGTGTAATATATACGAGTGCATAGATTGACTTAAATTATCATAGGATTTTTAGCAAAAATACGTAATTCTAATGGGACTGGGATGTAGTTTGGATTCTTTTGCTTATATAAACGACTATATAGATGTAGAGTAAAAGAGGAGGGGATGCGTGGAGGGAAATTGGAAGGAAGGAATCTAGAATGGAAAGTACATAGAGGGTAAGGGAGGTATAGAATTAGAATAAGACGGGAGGAGAGAGATTAAGAAGGAGACGGAGAAAAAGAGGGAGAGCTATGGATTGGGACAAGAGGGAATGAGAGAGGGGGGAGATGAGACAAAAGAGAGGCAGGGAGGGAGGGAGAGAGAGAAGGAAAGAGGGGAAGGAAGGGGGAGAGGGACATATCTTACTGATTTTTCATATCGAAATCAAATATACTTGGGATATTTATATCATAATAATCCTGTCATATTTGTCGGGTAATTAAGCTAGTATGAAATAAAAAGGAAAGCCGTAAACTTACAGGTATTTCATCGTCCTGTGAAGAACTTTAAATCTTATTTTTGAACGAGTATTTCTATCTCAATTCACAATGAAATTTATCTGAGAAATATTTACTAACCACACAAGAACGAACATGGAATTAATATTTAATGTTTTAGCAGTATTAAACTAACGGATAGTTTTCATTTTGATCAAGTGTTCGGTCGGTATAAACAACCTAAAGCGACGTTAATAAGAATCCATTCCTACATCCTGTCAATGATACCATCACAAAAAACTAAATAGGCGAATTTCAGCTCCTACTTATCGATTTGAACACGATTGTATAATTGAAATTATTCCTAAAAGAATATAGTACATATTTACGTACACCCCTATCAATTAACCACATAGTAGTACTTACACCTCCCTATAAAAAAATCCCTCTAACGAAGCAGTGATTACCAATCTCCGCCCAAATATTTTTCTCTTTCGAACTGATTCGCGGCGAGAAGACACACCCTTCATTTCATTATTACAGGCCACCATCACTACTCATTAATATTAAAAAACACACACACACCTCTCCCTCACGACCCCTCTCTCTCTCTCACTCACTCACACGCGTCCCTCGTCTACATCTCCCATCGCATTCCGCTTCAATCTTCATCTCCCTCCATCACTCTCTCTTTCCTCCCACTGCGCATGACACCACCCACTCTCATCCGGGATCCCCTCCGTTTTACCGCTCCCTACAACTGGTCCCTTCCCCCTCCCTCTCCTTCCCCTCTTTACCCTCCCCCATCTCCAACTTTCTTGCATGTCAATTACTCACTCTCCATTAGCGTTTTGCCGAAGGGGTGGGCGGGGTTTGTTAGGGCGAGTGATATGTCGGGTGCCGGGTGCGACTTCGGAGCGAGTTTGGTGACAAGGTCCCGTGAAAATGGGAGGGATGGCGGATGTAGGTAGCGGGAGAAAGGGGTTGGGCGGTGAGAGAGAGAGAGGGGGAGGAAAATGAGCGAGAGAGGGGGAGGAAAATGAGCGAGAGAGGGAGGAGGGATTAGGAGGCGGAAGGGAGGAAGCTCTTTTGAATGTGGGAATGGGAAGTAGCAAATGCGACGGAGGGATAGATGAAAGAGCGAAAAGTATTGAAGCGAAAAAAAAACAAAGCGGAGATGAAACCGATCGCCGTCGTTAATGACGAAAGCTCTATAGAGGTCGAAAGAATCATTTACGGGAAACGTACCTTTTTAGCCTAGATTTAAGTAGGTGACGAAGCTAGGAGCGTGACTGTGATCTGGTTTGAGCTTCTTCTTGTATCACATCACAGAATTTCTTATCTTAATAGAAAAAAATAGCAAGATACATGTATGTCGAAATAAAGACGGGATAGAGTTTACGATGTAACTAGATAACTGGAGATATTAGGACTGGTGGGAGAAAATCGAAGCGTGTTAAAATTCACGGGAGATGGAAAAAAACGGATGGATGTGAAAAGTCCGAAAAAATAAGAGAAAATGAAATGGAGGCGAGAGCGAGCGGAAAGGGAACGGGAAAGTGGAAAACAAAAATGAGTCGAGGATGAAAAGACAGACAGGTTAGAGGGGATGAGATGAGTGATGTCGTGAGGTGTGAGGATGAGAGGAAGGAACACAGGTGAAAATGTGTGTAATGAGTAGGAGGGAGAGGTAGAAGTATCAGTATTAAGAATCGGGGTTTGGGGCTATGAGAGGGATAAGTAGACGGTGAGAGAAGAAGAGAGTGAGTGGGTAGGATAGTATTTATAACAGGAGGCTAGGCGAATTGGATGGGGGAAACGAAGCCCGTGGGGGTTTGATGAGAGATGCGTGCGGCTTTTCGACAGCTATGGGAGACCTGTGACCGCATTCTCCTCCCTTCCCCGCCCTCTCTCCCCATCAAATCCCATCCCCTCTCTTACCTCCTCTCCCGAACCGTACGAAACAAGGGAAGCTGATGCCAACTCGTTTATCCACCCCCGGCTACATCATCTCTCCTTATTCCCCAAACCTCGCCCCCGCCTCTATTCTTCCTTGGCCGCGCACACTCTCTCCCTCATCAACACTCCACTTTCTCATTCCGTACCACTCCTTAATTCTCCTCCTCTCCTTTCGAAGACCATATTTTCATGCTCCTCGTCGCATTCCCCTTGAGACGACCGATGCGTAAACGCCGCGTGGGTCACACCTTCTGCGACCTCTGTCGCACAACGTGTGACCTTTACATAAAAATTATCGGCGGTAAAGTGTGCCTGTATTTTGATCTACAAGTACCATCTCTATGGAATGAAAAAGCCTACAACACAGTCGACGAGATGACTGAACGGCCAATGAAAACGAGTTGTTCCGAAACACTTGATGAGAAAGGTTTGGGTTTATTTAAGGCCGTGTTGGGTAAAACCTATTGCGACGATAGCGTTTTGGTGGAACGAATATATCTTGTGATGGTAAGCGATTAATCGGTTTGGTAACGCAAATGGGCGATGGGGCTAAACACGAAAGTTGAATGTTCCCTTCAAAACTAATATAGCCGAATCGTCAGCACATCACATCAAAAAATTGTTTGTTTACTTGTAGATTGATATTAAATGTTCATATTATATATTTAATAAAAGCAGTATCAGGAATTTTTATTTCTTCACAAGGAATATTAAAAGGTACGATAAAACGTTGAAAAACGAATAATAGTTAATCTTAAGGCTAAAATCGGAAAGATGACCTAGGTAAATTCCTTAGATCTATAGAGATCAAGCAAATAATTTTACGGTTACATTGCCGAAGAAATACGCACGATATATTTTACTCGAACTTTTGTCTGCCGGAGTTATCTGCGTCGTCGATATAAACGTGTTTTATGGAGGTACGAGCAACATTTTGATATATTACACCTCGTGGTGAATTAAATATCTGCAAAAATATCCCGCTATAGAAACTAAAAAAATTTACCTACCAAGCTATTATGCAGTCGCACTTCTATTTGAGTTAGCCTCAAATGCAACGCGATACAGAGATACTATAACTTTTATTCACTTCTCCAAAAATGTAGCTCTCATAAATACAACCTTTTACCCTATCCGCATCGTGTATAAAAATGTAATCGGCGTTGTTTTCCCTGGCAAGCTGTTGTTGTTATTCGTCATAACACGGGTGAACAACCTTTCTCCCGTAAAACCACTGCAGCCCCAGGACAGACACACGAATCCGAAGGAAGAGCAGGGGAGTCTCTATGGGGGGAATGGGGAGAACACTGAAGGCCTTTTCCTTCCCTTCCCTCGATTCGCGCGATATCTCCGAAGGCCTGCCCCTTTCCAAACTCACCCCTACTCCCTCTCCAGTTCTCCCACCCAAAAAACCACTGTATCCCATATCTACAAACAAACCCTCAAACCTTCCCTCCCTCCACTCACATCCTTATCCCGCCAAATCTCCCTCCTTACCCCCTTCCTCCTCTTTCTCTCATGCTGTCATACCATTCCCTTTCCCTCCTCCTTTCCTCTCCACCTCCTCCATTATTCCTTTATATCCGAACGTTTTCAACCCCGCTTAAACCGCTATACGACCCTCCAGTTTCTCTCTTTCTCCCGTCTCCGCCTTCGCTATTCCCCTCTCTCCTTCCCCGCCCCAATATCATCTCAAAAAAATCTCCTATATTCTCCTCAATCTCGGAGCTTTCGAGACTCACTCCCACTCCCGCCATCTCCCTTGTCTTCTGCCCACCCAACCCACTCAAGCGAGACCGCTCACTCCCCGTACTCTCCATTTATCTATACAGACATGTTAGGAATGTTTACAGAAGGAGGGGACCAAGGTGAAGCCGGTGGTTTCCTTCGGGAAGGAGGGAGAGAAAGAAAGGATAGAGAGCCGAAAAAGAGGGAGGATCGGGGTGGGAAGTAAAGGGAAGGGATATTTCAGTGAGGAGAAGCAAGGGTTTTGCTGCCCGGGGGTATGTAAAAGGAGATGCAGGCGAGTAGGATGGAAAAGGAACGCTATGAGGGGGAGGATGGGCGGTGGAAGGGGAGGAATGTTTGAATATTTTCCCTTCCCTTTCCCCTCGACCATTAAATCTCCTCGGGGTAAAGGAGACTTAGTCTGCTCACGATAACTCCATCCCTTCGTCCTTCCGAATAGCAGCCACCGACGTTTGCTGATTATAGGCTATTCTACATCCTGCAGAAAAATACCGTTTAAAATTGGTTGATAATGCAACGGGTGATCATTACCAAGGTAATATAATCGATCTTTCTAACATAGAACCATCACTCATTCGACGAAGACAATGGAGAGCATATAGTTTTCCTTGGTGTTAAAGCAACAAGTAAACAGAATCTCATTCAGTATCTTTGCGATGGATTAGTAATACTTTCATTAAGAATAAAATGACGCTTGAAACGTTATTATGCATACCATAAACAAAATGTATATTTTATTAACTAAATATATTGAAAAACACTTGTAATATTTATGAATAACGGTGCTTAAATAATTTGCTTAAATGATTTTAGCCTAACTACTGAGATTGTCTATGTATCTTGAATTTTTATTTGCCTCATGCTATGATTAGAACTTTTCAACTCAGATTACTTTGGCATCCTCCATAAATAATACATTTTGGCAAATATTCTAATTATTCTAAAGCATTTCAGCTCAGGGAAGTCTTTGTTTAAGATATTTCACTTAACCATATCCCTTTATTATCTAACAGGCACCTACGCTTGTGCATCTCCAAATGGTTAACCTAAGTAGATATCCTTTTGGTTTCTATTCTGAAAATATGATTAACTTTTTAATATGTGCCCATAATTATGCAGTTTCGTATCAAAATAAAAACTATACCACAACATAATTCTCAAATCAAATATTTTCTCGTCTGAAAGCAATATTTTTCAAGTGGGTTACTTCTCGGAATACCTGTAAATTCAATTTCTTGTTCTCTGAAGTAAAAGGCATTTCCGTGCATCTGCTCTCTCAAAGAACGTTCTTTTCCAAGGCTTTCGCCCAATCTGCCTCATTCCTGATTTCCGTCCCGCCTATGGTTTCCCTCGCCCGCATCCCGGATCGAGTCAAGAGGCGAGGCTCGCTCCCGAACATAAACCTTCTAGGCACCAGAAGTTTGGTAACACGCGGACAGTTAGGTCGAAGGTCGAGTCCCGCGCCGCCCTACGACCCCGTTACGCCGGGAGCCAAAAGCTTACCTTTCCCTCTCTCCCTCGACTCCTCGCATTAATCTCTCCGAACGTGCGCCTCGACGCACTTCGTGCCACACCCTCCAAAGCCCATGGATCAGTCAGACGCCCACCTGCTACCCCCGCGAATGCCTTCTCGCCGACGAAAGCGCTCGACGCCAAAGAGTCGGCGCTTCGCGTAATAAAGATGGGTCAAGGCGTTTGCCTCTCTTCACTATAACCGCTTCGGCGCTGGGATTTCCTCAGTAAAAGTCTACTTAGAGATTCACGCACACATTTTACACGCATATTTCGTCTCATCCACGTTTGGCCATCGTATTTAACTAAACAGCGGTAAGTGTGAGAGAAACCGGTATTGGGTACTCACGTTTTTCGTGCAAATAAAAACAAAAATATTTACACGAGATATACATGAAATAAATTAATACGAGAACTTTTCATTTAAGTTAAAACTTTCATCAGCTAAGTCGATTTTCTTTTAAAATATTCCGTCGTTTTAAATAATTTGTTTTTTTTTATAATAGGTATAATTTGAAAGTTGTTATAAGACTAAAATTTTACAACATTTGGAATAAATTCTAAACCTCATTTCTACTCGCGCAGAAGTGTATAGTGCTCATTTAAGTGATCATCTTACATTAAGATAAGAAACACATCTAATCGTTTTCATTTTTTTTCGAGTAAAGAGTAAATAATATAACATATTAAATAGATCGTAATGTAATACCGCGCAGAAATATTTGTCTTAGCAATTTTACTTTCCGGCAAACTTCCTCAATTAGGCAGAACTAGCCAGTTAATCATAATTAAGACTTCAAATGAAAGCATAGAGAGGCAATTTTTTAAAAAATTAATTTTAAAAATCAAATTAAAACCTATTAGTTTTCAGGGAAAGATAAAAGTTGCAAATCAAAGCAAAATGCGTGCATCAAAATTCTAAACCCACTCGCATTCGAGGTAGTGAGGTGAGTGAAACCAGTTTCACACGCGTCAGCTCTTGCGAAAGATATCAAAAGGCGTCCACAACCTGGCCTCGGCGCACCTTCCACGCACGGGCGGGGTTCTCCGAATGCTTTAATTACGCATCCACCCAGAATAATCCGCATTTGCTAGAAGACATTAAGTGAGAATAGGCTGCTCTTTAACAATTCCTCAAGAGTTTAACTCGAATCTCACTACACGAAAATTCCTATCAAGCGAATGGATTTATCACACCCATTAAAAATCGTTTTGGTACCCATTAAGGTATAAAACGCGTAAATGATGGTTGAGATTTAAATGCGTTAATTTACCATAGGTGAGGATCGATTAAGTTTTATCAAAATTAAATTACGAATGAAATAGCAGGCCCGGAAATTTTTAAGACCGCTTTCTAGAAGAACAGAGACATTAGTGAAGATAGTAGAAGTAAAATAGCGATGCGTTTTCGAAATCGGATTTCGAGATATGAGTAATGAATAACAAAGGGACAAGAAAACGAACGAGGTATTAGATACATTTATGAAGAAATGCTAGGGTACGAATAAATTGGGAAGGATAAGCAGAATGAAGGGATACCTAAGAAAGAAAAATATAAAGAGAAAGGAAGATAAAAGTTATTCTGGAAAAGAAGGGGCAAAACGAAGAGAAAGGCTTTAAACGGAATACTGTAACAAAAAATCAGCTGGTAAAAATGCTCGTTTATACGATAATATATAATTTTGTCCCAAGCAAAAATTATATATTTTTTGTTAATATAAGACATCGTTAGTACAAACCACTTGAACTTTGAATTAACTAGGTTATATTATCATAAACAATTTAAAACTAAAGTTTATACAACTTCGTACAAATTCAGCTAGCATATCTATTAGAATTAGCTGATTCTTACATAGGAAATAGCTACTAATAAATACTGCTTGCAATCTGCAAGCATATCAAATCACTTTGTTTATTTTAGATTGTGAAATCTCATGCATGGTGACTCCGATGAACTCTTTTGTCGTCCAAGGATGAATTGAAGCATTTTGTAAAAGATTGTTTTGTGAAAACACACACCATCCGTATTCAGTGATACTACACCGACCAAATTTCACAACATATCAACCATTTTATTTGTACGAATAGTCATTGTATGCGCAGTAAGAAACGCGGTGGGTGATGCGAGATTGTTTTGTGCAACTACGCAGTAAGGAGGCGCCACTAAGCCAGAAAATAGTATTTTGCTTTCCCTAGCTTTTATATGACCTGTAAAGCATCGATTAAAAATTTATTCAGGTAGAGGACAACATTTGATACAAAATAACCTGCAAAATTATATATCTATGACTTATAGTTACCGAGATAAAAATGGTTAAAATACAATAATCGTGTTTTGTTTTCCCTAGTCCTTACATGGTCCGTAAGGTATCGATTAAAATACTTATTCAGGTAGAAACATTAACTACAAAAAAATCCGCGACATATCCACGACTTATAGTTTCCGAGATAAAAATAATTAAATTGTAATATACAAACGGGGTAAAAACAACCTCTTAGAATATGAATTTTCACAATTTCGGATTTTTCCGTTTGGATGTTACAAAAAACTTATAATCGTGCCGAATTTCAAGTCTCTAGTTCATCTGCAAGTGCCTAAACATGACTATCTTCCTATATGATATACTATGACCAACCCTATATAATTTGCTTGGTTATGTGTCAGGTGTAATGATCGACTCTTAAAGTCTCTTTATAAAAGAGCGGGAGAATTGAGAACTATTTATGATTGATTCTAATGGTATTATTAACATGCTTTCCGATTAGGTAGAAGATTGAAATTTGATAGAAATGTTTGACCCTTATAGTAAAAGCCGTTTACAAATTAATCCCCAAAAAAGAACCGGGCTCGACTCCAGAATAAAATTTTTATTTCTCGTGAGATAATACGTAAAAATCAATTTAACGACGTGGAAGCTTTCATTATTTTGCTCATAAAAGTTAGAAAAGTTGACCCTCGATCTTCAAACTGGGACTCTATTAAAGGAAAATGAACAAAGTTTCATAGTCTTATCTTTGATTGTCTCCCTTAGTCCGCAAACGCTCGAATTTAACATTTAAATGACTTTTAACGATTTCATGAGTATTTGCCTTGACAACCATGCCGTTGTCGCTATCGAGACTCCATTATTGTCCCAATTCTCGTACGAGTAATATACTATACGTACGTATTTAGTGCCTTAATATGTGCCATCAAGCATTTAACGTGTCTTACAGAGAGTCTTAATAATGTACAAGGGCTCTCTTTGACAAAGCATTGAGGTGTATGTTATTCATGCATTATGTTAGAATTTTGAATACAATTTTGATATTTGAAAGATAATAATAAATTATTCTAAGAATAATTAGTACGAAATTTTAAGTTAAATGATAACTATTATATATTCCTTCTCGTCATAATGACGGGCTTTTATACTAGTAATGATAATATATCATTAAGTAAGGAGGAGTTATATGTATAGTGTATATATGATTTAAGAGGATACTAGTGGTACCTACCCGCAAAAACTTTTACGAAGTTAGTCAGAAATCTGCATGCTTAAAAGTAATAATAGACCTTCTTATAAAATTAGACAACTGACATTTTGAATTTCATGTTTGTTTTTATAATTTATATGTACAATTTTAATTGGTTCTCCCTCACAGAAAAGGTAACATTTCAGTATTGAAATAAAGAAGATTTATATTATATATATATATATATATATATATATATATATATATATATATATATATATATATATATACGAAGTTGTTTCAATTTAATTTTTAAATTGTGCTTTACAGTTTTTCGTCCATGAAATACCACAAAGATACGGCCACCTGGGTCAATTTTATTCGAGTTTATACTGGATTAAGAATCTCGAACGAAGAAGTAGTTATGTAGAAGGTAACACCAAAAATATGACAGCCAGTAAACAACTAATGAAAATATATTTATATTTTCCAGTCAAAACAGGTTCAATTTTCTCGATGATGATTCGCTACGGAAAAGCCCCGCGATTGCATCCATGCCGCTTCTCGACACAATTTCTCATCAGTAGGCAGCCTCTTTGTTCCGTAATTTCGAACGCTAAAACAGGCTTCCCACGTTTCCTAGCGGTAGTTTCCTTCTTTTATTCTATCTCAATCTTCGGCCATTTCCGCAAAGCCATCTTTATCGCCCCCGCGAGAGAAAGGAGAGACAAGAGATGGGCGTCTACGCTACGCTTATTCCCGCGGCCTCCATTGCAGCCCCCTCCTTCCGTACCGACACCCTCTCTCTCTCTCTCTCCGCCCGTCCATACACGGGCACCAGTTTGCTTCTTCCACTAAGTCATACACGCCGCACGGAATACGAGACTTTCTGATATTAAGTTTCGTCCCATCCGACGCCCCGTGGTACTTCAAGAGGAGAGGAAATTGAAGGAGGAAGAGATAAAGCTAAGGACAAAAAGTTAAATCTCCGCCATGACCCGAAAAAAATAATACCCTCGGCTTTTCGCGTGTATATATCTCGACTCTTTTGTTTTCCCAGGAGGAAATATCGCAGAGCGCTGCTTGGAACCACCTCGCAGCTATCGCATCAGCCCCATCCCTTCCACCGCTCTTAACTCTTCCGTATCGTTGAATATTTTTGCGGACCTACCAGAAAGTCTCCACAAGACGGTGGTCGGCGAGGAAGGAACGGACGTAAAAAAAATATCTCGAGTTTCGGGAATTTCCATTCCCCGCTACGGCGAGGAGATGAGTTTCCGTGAACTATAGAAGCTCGCATCGCCGGTGATCGCGCTCCGGATTCCGTGACCTTTATGCGAGATTCTCTTTTCGCGAGTCTTTCGCTCGCGCGACACTCACGCTCGAGTAAGGCTGGACTCCGCGATTAAAATACGAGATCTTCGGACGGAAGCTCGCGTTTTTCTGGGAATTTCAATACTGTCCTCATGCTGGAGTCCCTCTGGTCTTCGAGAGATGACCTCGCTTGAATGCTGCTTCGTCTTGCACTCAAGTTCACACCTACGCGCTCACAAGCTCAACTCTACCCTCATCCCCTTTGTTTTTATTATGTCAAAGACTTTTAGTGATGGATATATCACCGCTTCATGGTCATTCCTATAGTAAAAACTCACCTAGAAGAAATTTTCATACAACTTCCATTAATAAAAATTTTACGATCGAGGGACGCAACTTTTTTAAAAAGTAAATAAAAATATTTATTCTTCATAGTTCATAAGTTTGAGACTTCGTCGACCTTTTGATCCAAAATAACATTTCTCCCAGAGGCACTAGTCTTTCTATCTCTCCGCCTTTGTTATCCGAGCCTCCTTATTTCCTTCTCCATATCGTCTTGAGGTCGGCTTACTTTCGGGTCATTTTTTTGTGAAATATCTTCTTTTTCGCGTTAAAGCTTGCTAATTAATTCTCTTTACATTTAATTGCTTTTATTCGACTTCGCTCAAGTATAACAGAGTAATATGTGTATGTATATGCATGCAAGTATGTATGTATGTATAATATATAAATTCAAATTACTTTTCTTTTTTCTGAACTAAAAGGTAAAAACTAATTTATGAATGTGGTATTTTTATGCATCTAATGAAATAAATTGCCAAATTCATAAAAAAATCTTTTATTTTTAAAATAAAAGCAAATTAAATTTACAATTTAAAAATATATTGTGACATTTTTGAATTAAATTACTTTTATTTAAAAAAAAATGAGATGCAATAGATTTAAAAATGTATGACAAAAATCTCTCATTTTAAATTTTTTTCTTACCTTTTAGTGCAGAAAAAAGAAAAGTTATTTAAATATTTTTTTTATTTTTTCCTTTACTAAGTCTTGCTTTCCATCCATTCCTACCCAACTGCTCTTTCAATTTCTCTCACTCTCTCTTCTACATAAAACACATAGGAGTAGATAAACTCAGGCGACCTTTCACTATAGACGAAGAATTGCATACTGACGAATATACATATTTTCTGTTGTGTTTTATCATTCCAGTAGAGTTACTAAGTAGGTAAGATAAGAGTCGTAAAATTCATGTATTGTGCGAAAAATTTAATTTATTTTTTGCGTTACTTACTCTGCTTGAATATTCCCTTAAGTTTTGGTTTTAATGCCCGTAATTTGTAAACCTTTGCACTTTACATTTCACAACTACAAATATTTGCTTTTTTCTAAATTTTTGACAGCAATCAATTTTATTATCAGAGGAATTGTTGATATTTTAGAAAAATTAAAAATGACGCGTGGGAAATTAAGGTAAAAAGAGTATTCAAATTTTAAATTCAAAACTAATTATTCCCATCAAGGTTTATTAGTCATTTCACTTTTACATTATATTCATTTAAAGAATGTGTTTAGTTCTGAAATTTCCCAATTTCATGTAGGTAATATAATTTTATCAAATTTACGTTTTCTGCGAAATTATTTTAGCAGAATACCAACATAGGCTAAACGTTTTTAGCAAATCTACTAACTACGAATCATATTATTGAGAAAATCGTGGATATTAAAACAGAATTGTAATTAATATCGTAAAAGAACTAATTTGCCAATACATGACCGCGATCTCGAAATTGCTCCATTTTGTTCTCTGAAACGATAACAAATACGTTACTTTTGTTTTTGACGATCGTAAGAGAAACCATTATAAATTAAATCGACAAAATCGTTTCACTTTTAATGTAAACATTCGATTACCGTTCCTTTTCCGCCTCTTTTGTGTAACTCGGAAACCTGTCTAAATGATTCACTATGCTAATATAAAAATCAAGAGCGTCATGGCTATAATCCCGCGCGAAAGTTTTAATCTAAACTCTAAAAGCTAATCATTTGAATTTGCGAGACGTACAAACGAACTGAATTAAGGGTGAGTGAAGCGCACTGAAATAGGAGAATCGGCAATTCGAAGCTCTGTGCTTTTTCCTGTTATCGCCTCTTTTCCATTTCTGCACTAAAAGCCTGTTTTCTGACATTAATTATTAACGTTATATATATTATCTTACCTTTTAGTGCAGAAAAAAGAAAAGGTATTTAAATATTTTTTTTATTTTTTCCTTTACTAAGTCTTGCTTTCCATCCATTCCTACCCAACTGCTCTTTCAATTTCTCTCACCCTCTCTTCTACATAAAACACATAGGAGTAGATAAACTCAGGCGACCTTTCACTATAGACGAAGAATTGCATACTGACGAATATGCATATTTCTGTTGTGTTTTATCATTCCAGTAGAGTTACTAAGTAGGGAATATTTTTTCTTCTTATATATGTTAAAGGTAAAGGTACGTAATCGGGAAATGTGTGCATTTACCGGTAAATGTGCACATTTACCAACAAGCTCGGTAAATGTATGTTAAGTTTCCAGAAATACGTATAATCCGTACATTTCCCGGTAAACGTGCATTTTACCGATGTGCCTTGGTAAATGTGGAAATAAGTAAGAATGAGAAATGATACACTTTAATAATTGCGTAAATTTATAATAAAAATCATCGAGGGTTCGGATCCACTGGTATATATTAAGATGAACGCTTCCCAACCCGAGGGGGAAACACAGTGAACGTGAAAAGGAACCAAAAACACTTCGACTAACCTACCCAACCCGGTGGGGCCGAGTAAAATTTTCCTTCATGCTCAAATTTAGTTTAGTTGTGGACATTTACCACGAACTTTACACATTTACCGTACTTCTAATCTGCAACCGATGTTCGCGACGCCGCCAAGTTATGGCCTGTGTTGCGACGTTTATCCACATTTACCAGTGCCTCTAGGTAAATGTCTACATTTCCCCAATCCAATCGGTAAAAGTATGCTATACTTGCATTAACCAAACTTGGTGGTAAATGTGCACATTAACCGGGAAAGGTACACATTTACCGGACTACGCACATTTACCGTGACATATATAATGCATATATAAACTATCTATCTATTAGTAATAGAATAGAATCACAGTTTTGTATCTCCGTATATCTGTATCTGCTTATTCTATATGGAAGTTATGTTTACGAGAAATAATGTCGCATAATTTGCATTCGCATTTTAAAATTCCTTAGAATCGTCGTACTAATATGGTACTTGAACCAAACAACGTCTTAAAGATCGAAAATTTGTTTTCCTACCGTCGATTCGGACCATATAATCGTTTTAAACACGAAAAGTTTGCGTTTTTTGGGTTAAAAATCTTTCATCGTCAAGAGTCGTATCGTAGCTCTTGGAAAAATTTAGGACATCGCTCAGAGCTTCTCCGCCTCTCCACTCCCCGGAGCAGTCAATCTCCCTACTGTCCAATTTGTTTTCTACGTGCATGCAAAAACGGGAATTATTACTTCGTAATAAATATTTTCATTGTCCTAATACACTGTTTATGTCTTTAACTACTTAAAGTTAAATTTATATAAAAACAACTTAAATCTAAATGTAGAATAATATCCATTTTATGCATTTAATCACTCGGTAGTAATTTTGTTTTGATTTGTTTGCGTAACAAAAAAGTTGTTATAATATAATTGTTTTTATTATTACAAATATAATATCACATTGGTAAGATCCATTGTTGCTTCTTGTTTATTGGCTCTATTGGGCATGTAAAATCTTATAAATATTTTAGAGTGTGTATGTATGCTCTTTATACGTTTTTACACCGTTGAAGCTATCGAATTCAAAAGCTTCAAGGGCAGTCCTATGAACCAAAGAAAGAACGTGGTTTAGATTTGCCCCACGCGGTCAACAAAATACTATTACCATAATAATGCGTAGGAAATGGTGTGGAGAAACCCCAAAATGCCATGTGATGTGGATATAAATATATCTAAATATTAACTTATGATCACGAAAAATGGCTTATGAATATATACTGAATATTTTAACTCTGTTCATGTTTTGTCGTATTACATGCTAAATCGCTCGAAATTTTCCTTTAAGCGCAAAATTTATCGGCTTTCCAGGTGGTAACAAAGCTAAATTTCTTAGTTGTTGTCCTCTTCAAAGGGAGATAGCCACGTAAAGATTAATGCAAGGAAAATCCACGCTGTGGCGCGTTGTAGAGGAAGAATAGCCAACGCCAAGATAAAGGGCACAAATGGATTCATGCCTAAATATAGTTCATATGAATACTTTTAAAGTGAGTCAAATGATTTTTAAGGAATATTATAACATTGTTATCTTTTACCATTAACATTAAAAGGTTTATCGCAATATAAATCAATACATCTACTTACATTTGTTTGGTAACCAAGATGTTGTTCATTGTTTACGTATTGGCTAATAGTATTGACATAATCCACATAATTTTATTGCTGCTTTAAAGGATATCCATCTATCAATGTGAATATTAAGTAAGACGTTAATGCGTAATTATATTAATTTTAATTAATTATTAATGGTAAAAGTTTAGAATACAATACATAAAATAGTAAATGTCAAAGAAAACATCGCTTGCGACAGCGCGGGGCCCCAAGCAATAAAAATCGTTGATACTTAAAAGAAAAACTTTCCCGAGTGAAGCCGGGCGTTTCAACTAGTGTTAAATAAAGCTCACCACCTTCCGAATGGATCGTTTCAAATGTTGATCCATACATAGAAATTTTCGGACAAAATCTGTAACAAGACTGAATTGAATTACATTTTATGAACTTCAAGTGCCATTCATTTCCTAAAAGGAATGAAATCAATGAAGATATGAAATAAGTATAAATATACAATAATTTCCGATATGTAAACAACAAAAGGATGGCATGGCGTAGGTTGCATTTGAGGATCACGGCACGAATAAAGGACGTGAACGGGAGAACGAATGAAATTTTATTTTTAATGATAAAGTTATTTCTGTTATATAACGTTATTGACTATTGTTTTCTTTGGAAAATAAATAAGAATTTACTTACTTTTTTGCATTTTGGAATCAAATTTTGACATTTTAAAAATATGACTAAATTATTTCAAAGACTAATAAGTACGAAAATTTAATCTAAATAAAAAGTTATATATTTCTTCCCTATCAAATTTGATGGGCTATTGCACTAATGTGCATAGATCTTAATAACTCTGATTCTAAATCGTGTCGCATTGAAATCCACCCTGATTCTTAGATTTTGGAAATAGCTCCTAGATTTGGATCAGCTTCCTCGAGGCCTGTGTATACACACACACGACCACACAAACACAAAGATTTATAAACGACAATCATTAATGTATACACAGGTAATTTGACACAATTCAACCACCTGATAAAAACCTCCATAGGATTCTTTCAATTTTATTTTCTATATAAATTTTCACACTATACATTTCGTATAAATAATCTCATTCTCATTCGGATAACTTATAAAAATATTTCACTACCTAAAGATTCTTAATTAAAATTTTACTAATCATTTTTATTATTTATTTTATGAGCGCGGATTTTGATGATGGGTATCGAATTTATGCGCATTATGTAATTAAACATTTCCCTGGTGATAACTAAAGCTTCTTAGTTACCTATTCCACGCAGCCGCGCGTTTCATCATTTGAGATTGGCAGGATATTTTGATCATGAATAGATTGTACTAATATCTGTTCAATAAACATTATATAAACATTCAGATAATGGTGAGTTATTTTCAATTCCACTGGAAAAATCTTTATCCTCACCTATTATTTATCTATTGATTAAATGGTATGAGATTTGCTATACATTGTACGCGAAATTTTATTTATTCCTCATTTTTTAGCTTCATTTCCAGTGTTTCTTAAAACCCCAATATTAATAGCCCGTCGCTTCCTAGAGGCTACCCTCTCTAGAGCTCGCTTATCTCTCTGCCTTTCTCAACCATAAGATAAGCATACTTGACCTCCAGCTCAGGTCACTTAGCCGACTTTTAGTTCTCTATCTCTTTGAATTAGTTCTTGGTTTTAATTTTCTCTTCCTTTTGATGTTTTCGGCATGTTTTATATTTCGTATAAATACACGCTAAATAATGCAAAACACTTCGGTAGTCGCAAACTTCAGACGATGACGATCATTCGTCGAGTATTTTTGTTTTGTGGAAATAGTACAAGTTATCTACTGCTGCAACTTCTATTGCTACTGTGCTCCATAATTTATTCAACATAATAACCTATTATGTAGTTCTATGAAGTGACGGTGTCTTCAGTTTGTTATATGTATCTTTCGTTCAAGAAATGTTCGCTTATTCCTTTTATACTTAAACAATTTTATACGATATATATGTTTACAAAGTGAACAAAATTCAATTATTAAGTGTGTAAATAAAACTTTAATGCAATTATGTAATGTATGTTAGCGATAGCGATACCTTCCCTTCTGTCTCTATATACACCCTGGCATCACGGTGGAAGTTTAAAAAGCAATTGTCTACTTCTTCTCTCTTCACTAATAACACGCCGTTCCTAGGAGACTGGAGCTCAAGAAGCTGGCACAGTTAGGTTTCCGCGAAGAGGTGGTGGAATTTTGCAGGCGGAGAGTTGAGGCGGAGAAAATAGAGGGAGTTTATGCTGTTACAATGAGTAGGAAAGGGATATAAGGGGAGAAAGCAAAGGGGTGGGCAGAGGGGAAGTGGGTTGAAGGGCGTTAAGGGAGGACGCACGGATGCTGGGATCGTGGACATGCCTTCATATCCGAAGGGATTTTTCCCAGGCTTATCGTGGATCGGTTTTGTTTCTCGATATCCCTTACAATCCTCCCTTCTACATTCATATTCTTCTCCCTACGCTCCCTCTTTCCTTTTTTCTCTCCGTTCCTTTCCCTCTTCCAATCCAAGCTATCTCCTTTCGACTCTCCTTCCTCCATTCCACCCCCTTGCTTTCTCTCTCTCTCTCTCTTTTTGCCTCTCTATATGCTTGTTTCATATTTTTTATCTGTCCCGTTGACCTTCGTTCCGTCCCGTTGGGATTCATATTTTCTCTCGATTCGCTGCTTCGCTATTTGTTCGTTCCATAAGGGAGAACTATCGCTTGTTTGTTTTTTCGACCTTCTTTTATTACTTTTGTTTTGTTTTTCTTACGAGACTGTTTATATTCTCTTTCCTTCTTTCGAGAGAGGACAAGGGGTGTGTTTACTACACGAATACTATTCCCTTTCATTATTCTTAAATTTGGTTGATCTTTCCAAATAACGGGAAGAAAATGCACGCGCATCCACGCGAGAGCTACGCGCGATGCATGCTATAGATTTACGAAAAATTGCGTCGACTTTTCTTCTCCATTTGACGTGCTCGGAAAAAAGTGGACATCCCTCTGGCTGCGACAATGAAATCACTGAGCGCGCAAAAACACTGTGGAAAAATTAACATTTTTCACAAGACTTCAAGTGATTAAAAGCATATAATTTGCAGCTATAAAATAAGGGCAACCAAAAATACTTTGCTGATGAATGCAAAACTCCCCCCCCCCCCTCTGCCTATAATTTTACTTTTCTTCCTCGAGAGGTAAAATTCGAGAATACTCCTCGAAATTTAACAAGAAATGGGATTATTTATTAACTTTTAACTATCGAAACCTACAACAATGGAAACAAACCTGAAGCACTATTTTCGAAATTTAGCTAACGGCCTGTTCCCCAAGTTTTATCACCCGGGTAAATACGCACAAAGAGCGCATAATATGGCTCGACGCTTACCTAATGGGAGCTCGAAAACGGCGTTCTCTCCGGATAAAATGCTTTAGATTGACAGTGATTCGGATTTTCTAGAGATAAGGAATAAGAAATTTTCTGGGTGGCTTTGCCGAACAATGGGTGGAGGAGAAAGTCTCATTATCCGCCTCGTTTTTCAACGTTACCAGGAGAAGAAGTTTTTGCAAAGATGAAATCTAGACAAGTAATAATAGGAGTCATTAGGAGAAGGTTTTGTCGGATATGCCATCCTGCTGTAAATACCTGAACAGCTATGGTGAGATTTATGTAGCATTACGTCCTAAATATTGGGCAGCTTAAAGGCTTCCATTTCGAGGGAAGGAGGAATAAAATATAGATGTATTACGAAAAATAATGCAGATTGAATTCTTCTGCGAGAATTTGCATTTTCAATTTCCGGAGATGGAATTTATCTCTACTTACGGTAACAAAGAAACGTAACGCCGTTATTATTTTCAATATAGCACATGAAAATTCCAGCAAAGGCGATTATTACGATAAAATAACAAGATGGAAAAGTATACTCCATAAATGGAGTACACAGAGATTTCAAAGGCGTTTTTAATGGAAAATACGTATGGAACGGTATCGAAAGATTAGGCGATTCTCGAATTTTTATCCTCGAAACTAGTCTCGGGGACTATCTTGTAGTAAAGGTCGATCTCTATCCAAAAAAATTTTTTAATCTATACCTCACAGATAATATAAGAGAATGGGAGAGAAATATATAGATTTTTAATTGTTGTTTGCTGAGAGAGCCATCTTAGCGATCGATGTAAATAAAATATGCGATGTTTTGCTCGGTATTTTCTCGAATTTTTATCTCCAAAACTATAAGTCGTAATTATGTGGTCTCTGGACCATCTTGTAGTAAATGTTGTTCTCTATCCGAATAATTTTTACTTTCTCCATACATAGTATAGAAGAAATTAAGTATTGTTTTCATGAAAAAAATCTATTTCGATATTTCAACGGAAATACACGTTTTGAGGTACCCTGAACACGTTTTGACCATTTTCTCGATGATGCTTGTGTGTGTGTGTGTATGTGACAGCATTTTTGTGGGTGCTGTAACTCAAAAACTATTAATCAGGCCAATGCGAAATTTTATATTTAACATTTTTATGAAAGTCCAAGAACTGATTAGTTTTTGGTAAAAATCGGTCAACCGGAAGTGGGTGTTTACTCTTGTCACTTATCCGTTATTTTGAAATATTTGCTTTAATAATTGATAAATGTAAAAATGTATTGGAATAAAAGTTGTAGAAAATTTATTTTCTACAATTTTTGTATGAAACATTTTTTCTATATAATGCATTGTTTAAGATATATCTCATATTTTTAGCTGCCACCACCACGCCACCTACCGATGACTATTGTTAAAAATTGACGCTTAGTTACATCTTAGTAAAAATCCTTTTTATTTTGTTAATTGTTGGAGCTGTGTGGCTATATCCAATATCAGAAGGCTATGGCTTGAGTTTATTTCTGCTCTTTATAAAGTAAAATTTTCTCGCAGTTTCTTAAAATATTTTTTATTATGTAACCTATTTGAAATTTTTTGAAATATTGCAGGTATGGCGAAAGTCATGTGGTGGCCACATCAGATTTTTTTATCTTTACCTTACAGATCATATAAGAGCTAGGGAGATAAAAGTTTGATATTTCATTGTTGCTTTACGGATGCCATTTAATGATATACGAGTGTTTATTGAAGTAATTATGTAAATTGGAAATTTTAATTGACAGATTCAGTTGAAAATCACAACTGGGCGATAATTTTAATAAATATCATGCCTAATTAAATTAAATTTCGTCCAGGGGTTTAGGAGATGAAAGTTACGAAGGACGGACCAGACGTGCCCATAAGGCGTTCCGCTATTGCCGCTTCGCTGGTAAAGAACGCCTAAAAATGAATATACATACATGTAGTTGAATAGTTTTCTTCACATCCTTTATTCCAGTCAATTTACCACCGCTACTATGTCCATTTATTTTTGATGGTTATCAAAAAAAGAAAATGGAAAATGGAACGATAGCAGAATATAGAAGAAAAAAGCGAAGGTTGTCCAAAACTCAACCGTGCATGTAAACCCTCATCGCAACTCAACGAACTCTGACCCTCGACTATTTTCCAATAAGATAGGTAGCTTGCTCACCGTTTTCTATATACCTGCATATAATCGTGTGTATGTGTACATAGTATATATATATATATATATATATATATACTATGTGTGTGTGTGTTCTTTTTCCTTATCATCTTCACGGTGCAATCGACCGCTGCCCCCGCTCGGGTGCGGAGAGCCCCTTATCGGCTCCTGCACCCGCAGTCGCCGCCTGAGACGAAGCTCAATAGCCCAGCTCCTTTTATCGCCGTGCAGCCCTTCCAATCCCCTCCTCTATCTCTCTCTACGTCACTCTTTCCCCTCACCGTTTCTCTTTTTCTATATCCGAGACCTTCCTCGCTGGCACACTGATCCCGTTTTATTCTCTCTCTCTCTCCTCCCCACCCTCCCTCTCGTCTCCATTTCTAAGTCTTTCTCTCTCTCTCTATCGATCTTGCAGGCGCTTCTTTTGTCTGCAATCCTTTACTTTCGGTCAGTTTTTTCAGTCTCACATTTATTCCTCCTTTTTGTTTTATTTTACCATTGTTTCAGTTAACTCTTCTCGTCCTCGCCTTCTCTCTCCTGTCTTCATCCATCCAAACAAACTAAATATTTTATTCAACTGATCCATCTCGAAGCATACCAGCGTTTTTTCGCTTTTTCTTTTAACAAGTATCGCCTTTAAAAACAAATTTAGGTGTCTCGCTTCATAAAGACATTCCTTCGATGGTGTTGAAGTTATCGCTCAGATACCAACCAAATCAACATCAAAATGGGAGGTAATAATCAAGGGCCTTTTTGAGGACAGATTACTAATGACGATGATTAAATGGATTTGCTATTGCCGACGGTCTAGAAACAGAAATATTAACAATTTATCGAGAAACCTTTCAACTCTGGCGCAAAGCTATGTATATATTATCATATATTATATTGTATTATGTGTATCTACACAAACAAATTTTTTGCGCCATTTTGGAGAAATATAGGTCGGCATGTCTAGAAGATGAGGTTTTAGAAATAATTGAAGCGCCAATGTACATATGTAGACAGGATCGTGACGATAAAATACATGAGATCGATAAGAGGACAAAGAGTTATCGAGGAGAGCAAACCTGCGAGAGAAAACTGTTAGGCTTTTATATATTACATCCCCTGCCACTTACCAATTTAGAAAATTGCAGGATAACATGCAGATATAAATATATGTTATTTCAATACATCAACAATCAACCATTTCACAATGGTAGTTACAAGGACGATTTTGTCAATAAATGATTTTGAATATATTTTTCACTATCGACGTTAAGACTGCAATCTGTTATAATGCTATTTACCCACCATTCTACCAAGGACGTCATGGTGATTATCATTTATTTTCCATCAAATTTCCTTTGGCGAATATTGATGCTAAAGCGTTAAGTGCAGTCTATGAAACGAGTGTAATGCTTTTAGAACTTCTATCGTTTCAGAAATAGATAACCACATCCATAAAATGTTATGTGGTGGCATTGAAGTCGCATTAGACTATCTGCGATCAAGCGTCATAGCCAAGTGATCGCGTCAATCGAAGCCATGCCTGTCGCGATGCAAATTCAAGATTGAGGCAAGACGAGCAACCGCCTTTATACATGCGACCACTCAAGCATCTGCGCTAGTCACTTTGCCTCGAATTAATTAGCTCACGTATACTACTCATTGCTCCCATTTTCCGCTTCTTTGAATCAGTCCCGGTCGTCCGTCTATCGGGAGATCAGTTTTCAGTGGACGCTAAATTAGCGTCACCGAACGAAGATACACGCGAATAATTACTCCCTCTGAAAACGATAATGAAAATTGAAACGTCCTTATTTCTCTTTTTCTTATTTTCGCATTTTTGTATTTCCTTCTTATCTCCACTTATTCCTCTTTATTTCCTCTATTATCATCTTTCTTTGACTTTCAACTTCGCTTTTCCTTTCCTCTTAGGCTCTTCCCCGCCTTCTTTATCTCCCTGTACCGTAGTGTACTCTATACTTTAATTTCCTCACCACCTCATACCGCTTATATCTCATCTGATCTAATACTCATACTTTCCTTTTCCCCCTCAATCGTATCGCTGGATTAAATTCGCGGATCCCTTCCAAACAAAATTTTTCGTGAATCGAGGGAGAGTCAAACCTGTCAAAACAATATACATCGTCACATCCCTAGAATAGGCTTCATGTTGAAACCCAGCGGTTAATTAGAAAGAGGGCAGAAATGCAATTTTATTATAACCATCACTTTGGTGGAGCTGATGGAATTCCAACTTTCTATTGTTTACATGAAAAGAATAGAAGACAAAAGCAAAACGCCCATCGTCATATTTTTTTAACGCGCTTTATAAAATTTTCTTTAGATTTCCCTCGAAGCACTAGGTTAGCGGAGGAACTGGGGTAACCGCGCTTCGTCCCATGGCAATTTGTGCCTTTTGATTGCGAATATAACTACCGTTTCCATTAAAAGACTTTTCCCAAACCTTTCACTTGAAATGCCCTCTCTATTCGACTGCCAATAAAAAACAGCTTTCTTATTAAACTACCAAGAGTTGTTTCTCGGTTATTGCGACGGGTTTTTTTGTACATTGAAAATTTAGCAGTGATAGTCACAGTGATACACATTATACATATGGTAAAAATTACTGTATGATTATAATAACTATTTAATCGCAACAACTTCATCAAGGATAAAAGAGTGCTCGTGAACTGAAAGTTGAACGCAACAGAAGGCATAAGGTTGGGAATACGACGAATGATGCACAAATATTCGCATCTAAATAGCAAATATCAGCTATATTATTCTAGCAAATCATAAACAAGTATGAAGGACAATCCGATCTAGATTCTGCATCGCATTTTACCTGCTGAACAGAATTCCGGCTCCATTGATTTCTAAGGCCGTTTCCCGAATTTCTTCCCCGTATCCAGAAAAAAACTAGTTTACCGTATTTCACTTTAAAAAACGATAAAATTTCAAATCATTCTTACATATTTATTTGCCCACGTGATTTTGTCGCAGTCAAAATAGAACAAAATCAGTGGAGATTTTTTTACCTTTCGATTCGTAAAAAACTAGTAGATCAGTATCCCTTTCTTTAGCTAGGCACAGATAGCCGTTTTACCGCCCAATCCAAGGCGGAATATAGGCTCCTCAAGAGTTCCGGAAGTAGGGCAGATGATAAAAAGGAAGGTGATAAAAAACAGGTACGGAACAAGGTCGGAGCGTGGAAAGGTGTTTTTTTCAAGAGCGCTCATCCGTAGGCTGTTGTCTCTCCCTTCCTTCCTCCTTCCCCACACCCTCACCTCTCCATAACCCTTCCCCCAATAAAAAAGGTAACTTCGTCGTATTGATCACCCGTTCGACGTCGCTAGGCAATCGCCGTCCAAAAGTACGTCGTGTCCTAAGAACGACCGACTTCCACTAGAAAAAAGACGGTCCATTTCGTACCGTCGACTCGCCGTCTCTTTCTATGCAGGAAAACGTATTTCGGCCCTTCTGCCCTGACGCCGTGCGGGGGAAATGTGCTTTCGAGAGAAACCTCGGACGGATTTCCTTAAGGCTAACCGTATACGTCGTGGTTAAGTGAGTACTCGGCAGGGAGCACTCCAGCGGCGGAAGAAAAGGCCGCGTGATCAATCCCGGTCGACGTCGAAGAATTTTCCAACTTATTTTTTTCTCATTCAGAGTCGAGGTCACCTTCGAGCCGAATGAAGTCCGTAGAACGGAATAAATAAGATCCGAAAAGGATTGGGAAGAAAACGCGAGCAGGGATGAGTGCTCCTTAAGCGTAGGGAACGCGGACCAGAATTTTTATTTTCTCGAGAAATCGCTTTAAGGCCACTCCTTTTCCATTGCTCGGTAGCTTATTATTTATAATAAGGGTCAGTAAATAACTAATAACATATCTACGTATGTAAGTAAGCGTGCACATATATGTGGGTGCGCTCGTTTTGTCTTCTCCAATAAAATCGAAGAATCCTTCTTAATGCCTTAATATTTCAATGATGAAATATTTCTCTGAAAATCAAAAGTTTCAAAAGTAGGCATGAAAAAATAATAAAAATTATTGCTCACGGAAGTGAAAGAGCGATCATAAAGTCACAATCTTGACCCTAGTGTGAAAATTTTATTTCATCTCTCAATTAAGGAAAATGATTACCGAGATAATGAAATTCTAATAATCCTACCCGCTTCTTAATAAATTATCAAATAACACAAACGAGTGACATTAAGTTTGAATCAATAATGTATCGATGGTCTCATGCAATTAAACATATAACCTATGTAAGGTCAGTTTGAAATTTGTTTATTTCCACGAGAGTCGTTAATGTGTTTATGGAAAACTAGGAAGAGAAACAGCAAGAGAACGATCGCGAAATGTTTCGAGACGAATGCAATTAAAATCGCCATCACAACAAATCCTCAGCGGATGTTTTCGAAGGAAAGCGGCCAAAATGCCTAAATAATGCGCGCCAAACGACACCAGAAGCTCTTTTGGCGTCATTAGTACTCCAACATATTAGCTCGCTCCTTTATCTCGTCCTAATGTCTATACCTATTAAGAACACGGGAGTCTTTTCAACACAACTGGTCTTATTTCTGTAACCATAAAAAAATGTGAAAACGGAAACATTTGAAGTCTAATGTTGCTTGGATTTATTAATTACGCGTCAGCTACTTCGAACTAATTCAACGAGAAAGTATTCGGGTAATTTGCACGCTAACAAGCAGAACACCGAATGGCGTCCAGGCGTCCTGCACTTTTCTACCTTTGAGGAAGTGGTTGAAATCAATACTAAGGAAGCATTAATTAAAACCTACCGCTACTCTATATACTATTCTTTTATAATTCCAGGTGCATCATGCGTAGTATCTTCAGTTTTTTAATGTAGGGTAAAAATAGTCAGTTAAGTAAGTTAAGTTTTTCTTTGCTATTCCTGAGATTTTTAATTTTGCTGGTAAATATTATGGTAAAACAATAGATGAAACGTAATCTCATAAAAACTTCGAACAATGCAACGGCGTGATTTATTAGGAACTCTCTTATAAGAATTGAATGTTGAACCTAACTATAGTTGTAATAATATTTTATACCGAAAATATATTGTATTTAAACAAATACTGACAATAAGATATATTTTACAGATTAATATATGGGAATAACTTTGAAACAGAAAAAATTCTGCTATGACCGGGAATCGAACCCGGGTCTTCCACTTGCCGGACGGATATTCTACCACTGAACTACCTTAGCAGATAATCTTTCCTGTTTCTGAACGCGGGTGTATTTCTTAGTTGGGTCCGGGCTAGCCAAGCTAGTATCAACCAGCCCCAACGGACGTCCTCCAAGAGAACGTCAAAGAAAACCCCTCCCTCTCAAATGGTGAGATTGCCAAAGCCAGAAATTGATGGAATAATAGAAACTATGCAGAAAGGCATAAGCTGTAATTTTGGGAATAACTTTGAAACAGAAAAAATTAATTAATTAAGATTAATATATGTTTAACACACAAAATAAAATAATAATTAATAATAACAAAAGAGGAAATATGCACACATCATGTGTGCATACATGCAAGGCAGGGGCGTTCTTTACGGTCAAAAAAGATAAATATTGATATCGTAGTATAATGTCTAAGAACTGAAAAATGATAAGCCAGTAGTGATGCGAAGCAAATACCGAATTTTTTATTCGCACATTTATTTCCTAATCAGTTGTAATTAATAAAACAATGATAATTATTTAAAACATAACTCACTCGAGTAGTAGTAATATAATCTCACGTTAATTCCTTCGTCGTAAATTACCCATTTCTTTTTACTTACAAACGCTGTGTATACGTAAAGAAAATATACATATTTACGTTCATTTCTTCGTCGTAGATTATCCATTTCCCTTCATTTGCCAAATGTTGCGTGCGCACGAAAGAAAATTAAATTAATTAGTTATTCACACCAGATATTGTTTACTTCAGTTAATACGAAGACTGTTTTCGTTGACAACAATTAAAGGACACGAGAAAATTTTCTAAATCCCAAGGGCATTACGACTTTCTCGTATGATTTTCATGAAATCGGATACTCCTTCGATAAAAATGTACTGAACAAAACATATGCTATTTGACTAGTTCTATAATATTGTTTGAAGACGTTTTTGGTATAAATGATATTTTACGAGACATAAAAAAGCTCATTTTATGTCACCAATAAAGTGGCACTCCCGATTAGGCTACGTGAACCATTTATATCATTTTCTTATTTTCTTTGCCCTCATGTCCTAAATACCAAATTTCATCAACATCTATCCAGTAGTTTCGCAGATGAAACATGCGGACGGACAGACGGACGGACGGAAGGACAAAACCTGACCATAAGGCGTTCTCTGTTTACTTTTTGTAAATAACGCCCAACAACTGGATTGTGAGCATTTGTGGATACGGAATGATTATATAACTAAGATCTACTGCCCATAAATGTTATGTTTGATTTTTTCAGCTAATCTCATACATATCTTTATAGTGAATTTATTAGGGGCTTATATTTTCAACTATTTTGCTCTGGTCGTTTCACGGGTTCAAATACAAAATTAAACGTCAACGAAGCGGGTAATTTTGTCAAATTCTCCTCCCGAATAAAGTTACGTCGCTCATAATCTCTCACCCATTATCACAGTTTCCTTAATTTTGTACTCCATTTAGCGATACCAGCTCGATCGCTCCTCTTTCGTCGCCACAACCAATAAAGCAATACGCCACGTGATTCGACTAGTATATTCTGCTGTCAATCGAAGCTCTTTCTTTTAAGCATGGTTCGCCGAGTTGCTTTCGAAAAGGAAAGTGAGGATATGCTCTTCGGTTCGATATGCGATCTAAAAACTAATTAGGAGAAAATCTTAGGCATTAAAATGAAAAGGCTCATTTTCGCGACGGTTCATTCGTGGAATTTTCACCATATACTCCGTGATTGTTTTTTCAGTTTCCATGAATAACGCATAGGTGCCGTTAATTAAGGACGAGTCTCTTTTGAGGCTATTCCGAAGTTTGTAAGTCGCTTTCCATTTTCAATGCATTTACGGGAGGAATTTAGATGTATTTTTAAAAATCTCAAATCGAGAGTACAAAAGCATTCATGTTCCCATGACGATGATTGACTTATTCATTCATCCGTGAAAGACCTGTTAATTCGGGTCGCTACGAATTTTCTACTTTCTACTATCCCGAATCTACTAAAAGTTTTTCTGCTGGATTAATTACACTTCATTTCGTTTTCTTTTAATGCCATTGGAAACGCCGCTCTATCTAAGAACAAGCCAGGAATTTTTCAAGGTGGATTTCTCGATTCCTTATCTTTCCCCATTAATCGAAACAAAGGAAACCCCCGTTATTTTTGCAACGAACCCAACCCAACCTTGGCCTCGTTTTGATTAAAAGATAATAAATTTAATTATCACCCCTCTCTCACTCTCTCTCTCTTTCCCTTTAACAATTCTTCTCGCTCACAATCAGACATCACAGCTGCCAAAATTCCAATGGGGAAAGTATAGCAGATCGATATTCTCTGTCACGTACACATAAAAGCGAGCGGACCTTACTTTTTTTCTCCCGCCCATTCCTTTTTTTAAATAATGCGTACATTTATCGTTAACCAGATAGGGAGTCCGAGATATCGACTCTTTTCTTTTCTCGATAGGACGCAGCCTGTCTCAGATAAACAAGCCGAAGGATCAGGAGCAAAGTTGGGTTATAGGAGAGGTTATGAAGGGGATAGATTTCATCTCTCCTCTTCGATCCCTCTCTTCCGCTTCCCTCTTTTCCTTCGGCTACTTAAAACCAACCCTTCTCCTCCTGTGCCTCCCCCCCTCCCCCCCTCATTCACTCTCTCTCTCCAACGTTGGAAAGAATAATCCCGGATGAGACTTCGGACAAAATTGGTGCGGGAAGTATGAGGGGTCGAAGGGAAGAGAAAGTAGAGGATGAAAGAAATGCCGGAAAGCATGACGCAAAAATAAACGAAAAGAAAAAGATCTTTAAAAACATTCTTTTGATACTTTTTATATTCCGAGGCGGAACCAACGCTCGCAGTGAAGGTAAAGGAAGGCCCGTCAACTTTTTTACTTCAAGAATAAACGAGGAAAGAAACTTTTCTCCGTAAAATGGCGAGAATTGCTTCATACCACGCCACCGTGCAGCAGAATCGGTGGAAGAAAGAGGGTGAAAAGAGGGGACTTTTGGTTGCAGCATTTAAGGGAGAATTGAGGGCGACTCTTTTAAACATCTCCACCCCCATCGAGTTAAGTGGTGTTCCAAGCATGCAGAGAGAATCGGGGATTTCTAGGAGAGAATCCGAGGGATAATGGCGGAGGAGGGAGCTTTTAGAAATTTCCCGTATCTCTCCTTTTTAATATGCTCGACCCGAACAGCGCCCTGCTGATTAAAAAAAAATCCCAAAGACGCATTTTCAAAGTGCGTGCGCTAAGGGAAGACGTGAACGTAAACCATTCCATCCCCAAGAGGAAAAAGAAGACGGGTCGCCGTAAAGAATCGCCCGATTAGATCTCATTGGTATGGGAAATCTCCAGCATTTACGGCCGCGGTGCTTTGAATTTTTTTCTTTCCTCTCGCTTCTGAATAGTTACGCCTCATTTCAGAGGGTAATGTCATCGGGTGACGACCCGACTGAATATTGCAAAACTGCGCACGAGTCGCCCAAAGCAATTTTTCTAGACGTTCTTCTCAGAACACGTTTCGTAACTAGTGTTTCTCACTAGTTTTTGGATCATATATCTAGCAAGTGTACCATCTCTAGCCACTGAGATGATATTTCTGTTGGTGAATGAGTTGGGGATGATTTTCTCCGTGTAATAAGTACTAACGAGTAAAGTAAATATCATCAGATACTGGGTGGTAAGGATGAACCTCGTCAATATCGCAATGCAGCTGGAAAAAACTGGTGGGAAGAATGTCGCGTGCAAGTTTAATGCTATATAAATGTTTATGAATAAAAGCTTCTGTGCACATGGGCAGAGGAAATGAAATTATTGCATGTGATTATCGCCAGAGCTTTAAGCTTCCTCATTTTAGTGGCACTTTTACAGCATTCAACAACGTGTATAACCCTACCAGTTAACCAGTTGGATATTCTGACTAATATTTTGAGTAATGTGCAGAAATTCAATTTAATACATGCACATGCTTCTTGGAAACTTGAACTATCATATGACGCGGAAAAATAATTAAAATGATACTTTCCAAAAACATTTTTTAGAATACAAATTACAATTAACCATTATTTTTTTATTTCAAAGAATAAGTCTAAACAGCTCATTTCTTTAAATGGTTCATCTGTAAGCTGTAAGATATTTCCATGCAGATTTATTTTTATTTTCATATTTTCGCCCTAAGCGGTCAAAAGCAAGGACAAATAAAATAAAGATTAAACCTGGCGTCAATGGAGCAACACAGCGCCCAATGTAGCCTTGACTTAAGTTAGACAGTGACCTTGAAAAGTCTTGAAATAAGAATGTGACTATTTCTTATGATTCACTGTAATGCGAGACAAAAAATAGCTCCCTTCCATTGCCGGCCTCGCCCATACAAGCTCTCCATCGGCTCGACACGCCCTCAATAATAGCCTACGCCCAAATTTCATACTTTTAAATTCCAATGAGTCCATACGTACTTTAATAACCGAGAAAAATGTTCATACCTCTTGTGCAGAAAGAAAAGTGTCGCTATGGTCGTGGTCGGATGTTTCCTTAGCGTTTTGGTACCTCTATGACAATAGTTTGGAAGAGAAATAAAAAAACGACCTGTCTGGAAGCTAGATATACGTTAAATAATTCGAATAACGAGATAACAAAGCTTTGAGAGCAGTTTAAAAAAATCCCATATGAAAATTGGAATCAATTTAAATCTTTCCATGAAAGAATAAACTTTCACATAATAATACACCTACCATTTTTCTTTCAAAAATAAAAACATCACACCACGAAAAAATGTATTTGATTCATAAAAGATCTAATTGAATGTGTGAAATTAAAATATTGAATATTTTATAACATTTTGTCATTCCCATAATTAATGCCTCAGTTCAATTTATTGTGGCTGGGGTTTCATCACTTCCTTCATTGTTATGGGTAATGCAAAATGATTGTTGCTAAATGCCTAAGTGATGACTGAGCAATGCGTTTTGAATTTTCAATGGTTTTAGATCCCACTAGGGGCCCGTTGCAGTACTTCCTGCAAACATCTAAAGACCCTTGCCCAATGCGATAATTCCTGTGTCAAAAAATTGTTACAAAAGTGTTATTAGTTGAACCACTTTTATTACCCCTCTAATAATAATCATAATACTCACACCATTTTCATAGCCAAAAATACATGCCTACATAATTTAGACTACCGAAACAATATTTTTTGTTTTGTTCGCTATTTCTGATGGTACAGCATATCGTATGTTCTGTGGTTTGTTTAATATTAAGTAATCAGTGCACCGACCGCGCGTCAATATCGAAAGAAATTAATCACAAACATTATCAATATAGTAATTTGCTTTAAACTGCCCAATAAAACTTGCAAACGAAAAGATATTTTCAGTGTATGCGTGAAATATCTTCCTATTTGAAATGTCATTGCCCATTGTAACAATGCGTTGGAGTCGTTTATTTTCCTGGCTACGTGTTTCATTTGCTTTATATTTACACGAAACTTTTCACATAAATTTTCAATCTGTTATTGTCCTTGATGCGTTAATTTCATTGTAAGCTTGTGCAAATGCACTTGAAAGCCCGAGTCTAACAATGCAAAAATCCGAGATCAACAATTGAAATGTTGAAAAATCGGAGCAAATCTAATATAAATTTTAAATATGAGCAAACACGAATTAATAAAACAGAATCGAAAGTAAGAATAAGAATCATCATTTATTTCTACGTGAAATAGTGCAAATCACGAGTCAAAGTCTCGATCGTAAGATATTTTATAATGTTAAAGACTGAAGGTCTACACATCGTATTCCAGCCGATTATGTGTTAATCAAATGTAAAAACGAAAACCTTCCTGATATCGTACCCATGCTTTTTCGGGAGACGGCTACCCGCTAAAAACTGCAAGAGTTCGCGCCGCGTATCCAGACGAAAGATTTGTTGAAATCGAGCCGACCGTTCCCGGTTTATTTGCGTTCATGCCGGAAGGCTTCAGACGCAGGCAGGCAGGGACGCACGCAGAGACGCAGGCAGAGACACAGCGGTTATAATATTTTAGATTTTGTCTCGATTAAGATTTGAGTATTTAACTGTAATTAGTGAAGTACAAATTCATTAGCAACAGCTAATCAAGATCTTCAAAAGAAATTTTCAAGCCAGTATTACTGTTTAACACTCATTATGGTATTAATAGGAATATGCCCTAGATCATAATTTACATATCGTTGAATGAAAGTAAAAATATCAGCAACATTCCTGTCTCTCAAAGCTGTCAGAAAATTATATTTACGGCAAAACCCTCATCAATGAGAAACACTTAAGTTTTCTGCAGCAAGCGTATCTAAAATGGAAAGCGTGTCTCACGAGTCCTAAAATTCTCTAAGTCTAATTGCTCTATCTGAATTAAGATGTGATTGCAATATTTCTGTTGGCACAGGTGAAAAAAATATTTCGTAATGGCTAACACAGCAAAAGAAATATGGAACTGTTTCTACTTGAAGCGAGGTAAAATATTTCAGAAAATCTCGAATCAGGTCTTACCATCTTTGGATACGAAATTTCCCAGCTGACAAATTTTCATCAAAATCGTTTCCAATGGAAACATTTTACAAACATAATCCACTAGAATTATAGAGCCGCGAAATTTACGAATCTTTCTTACGTGATTAAATTAATTTTTCGAGATTAACTGATCAACAAAAAATCTTAGAAAACCTGCAGAAACAAAACTCCGAACATACACGAGCGAATTGACAACAAGACGGACTGATGACTAGCACGAGTTATTTATTATAGTGAAACCCAAACACAACCCGAGAGAGGTTACGAATATTTTCAGGCGGTATTAAATTAAGAACGGTGTCACCACGGCATTTCAGCAACGTTCCGACCGCACCCGCTTTCCAATTGCGGCGAGATATATTTGGGGGAGACACGTGCAAGCGAAAACGATTCGAAACGAATACAACTTCCCCCGTCAAGACGTCAAATTCCGAATCGCGGACCAAAAAAAAAGCAATCGGAGCGGATTTGACGGGTCACCCGAAGCTGGAGAATGATTTCTCATCGCGCGAATTCTCTCGCAGATTTCCGCAAGCTGATTTACATTCGAGAAATGAGAAATAAATATCTGATGTTCCCAGCAAATGACTTTCTCCATACAAAGTAATGAATATGCTTTCAATATTGTTGACAAGTTGCTGTCTATGTCAGCATCCTCAAGAGTAACTGTCGTGAATTACACTCGAGAATAATTTTTAAACGCTCGGAATAATTTTCCAAGTGAAAATCACCTTAAATCACTTTTCATATCGAAAAAGCAATAAGCAAACGGAATTGCTATTTGTTGCTGTGGATAACAAAATATCGATGGGCAATTAAAATTACCGCTGGCCGCGCTGGGATCACTGTCAATATTTACAAGAAAATTTATTTACAAAATATGACGCCAGGCAGGATTTTAACAATTCTGATCACAATTAAAATTACACTTGCCAGCGTAGGTATAACTATCAACAATTGGAAAATGTTATCAGCAACAAAAGCAAAGATATCACTTAGCGATGTTCTTGACAAACTCAGACAAAGAATCAACATATCTCTTAAACAATTTATTCTATGAAAATGTTTCAAACAAAAATTGTAGAAAATCATATTTTGCACATTCTTAATTATTATTAAGAATATTTACGTAAAAGAAGTCCTTACGGAAATATTTGGAAAAACGGAAAAGATAACTTCTGGTTGAGCAATTTTAGCCAAAATCTGATCAGATTTTGATTGTATAATTAAAGTCTAAATTATAAAGTTGGGTGTTGATTTGATTAGTAATTTTGACAAAATCGACGGATGAGGCCTTTACTTCGTGGAACTTCATCGTAAACGAAACGAAGAGACAGCTTGGTAAAAAAACTCACACTATAATAATAATACGTAAACGACCGGTTTCGACTAACTGTAAGAACTAGGACCTTACCTGATGATGATTAGTTATTAGTCGAAACCGGCCATTTATTGTTATTAAAATGTAACTTTTTACTAAGTTATCTCTTCGTTTCATTTCGTATTCAAGGGACATTAAAACGTGTAAATATTTCCGTTGAAATCTCAAATTAGATTTTTTTTTAGGAAAACGATACCTTCTCTTATAGTAGTACGTATGGAAAAATTAATAGCAATAAAACTTTACCACTTTCTCGACAAAAATTGGGAATTTTTAATTAGCGGATCGTCCGATACCGCATATAACTCGTTATTAAAAGCAAAAGAATCGCGGAGATCTTTAAAAAATCTTCGTTTTTGAGCCAACTCTGAAGGAAAGTGTGAGAAATGGCGAGCAGGGGGAACTTTTGACCCGTGTATATAGGTGAGGTCAAGAAAGGAAGACCATTCGATCCTTCGAATGGAACGTCCCCTATAACCAATCCGTGCGAGCTCCTTCCCTCTCTCTTTCACGGACCGAGAGAGAGAGAGATCGTAGCTTCCCTTTCAGCGCTCCTGGCCACGCCGATGACCTCAAGTACACAAAAATTGGAAAGGTCGCCCGCCGTAGATACGTGCGTGATCGATACAAACCAGGAAACAAGTGTAATCACCTAAACAAATTGCTTTTCCGAGATTTCGGATGTAGCCATAATATAGGTTGGAAATGTCGCGGAATTCGTCACTGAAGTATGAGAGCGAGATAATGCAATTAGTTGATAAATAATTTGTCCCAGAAATATGGGGAGCAATTATTTCGCATTTCATAGTAGCTCGTTGTTGAACTTTATCCCGAAAGGAACTGCAAAAACATCGTACTATAAATCCAAAATTCGTCTCTCAACGAAATGAACTATATTTGATATAAAATTGTAGATTATAATTTTAAAATTAGAGCAAAAAATGCGCGGGAAGTCGTTTAAAATACCGCTGGTATTTGTGGAATCGGCGGTGTTTCAACATGGCCGATAACTTAATCCGAGCTTATAAAATCGAAGAGATTTCCATATTTTTTCAAAAATACATAAATAAAAATAATAATAATACATGAATGAATATGGACTCGATACTTAGGGAAACAAATACCTCCCGTTTTCTCATAGTTTTTTCATAAAAACCAAAATTTATCAGTCAGATTACGCAATTATCGTGCTTTTTACCTAAATATTCATCAACCAACAAAAAAACTTTCTACTTGAGACAAAATTCTGGCTATAATTTGAAAATTACCTTAAAAAATTCGCGAAAACCTTACTTAAAGCGACCGGAGAAATTGTAGGAAACGGCGGTGTTTCGACATCGCCGATAACTTCATCTGGGCTTGTGAAACCGAAGAGATTTATATATTTTTTTTCAAGTCTTGCTCACGAATCGGCACGGCTTGCGAAATACAATTACTTCTCACAATCGGCAGGCACCTGTTAACTCCGTCGGAGCGTTGCATACTTGACCGGGAGACCGAATAATCGTCCATCAAGGTAAAAGAATCGTGCCTTCGCTTTTGTTTCTCCTCTACCTCCCAGCAAACCTCGCCAGTGGACGCCCAACATGAGTCGAAGGACGCCAGAGACGTTTCGAAACCCTCTCGAATTCCCATTCGTGGTACCAGCGCATTCATAAAGGAATATAAGTAAGGTGGGTGTTAAAACGTGAGGTCACAACCCATCCTCCCATACAACAACAAAAAAATAACAGCTCTGGCCTGGCAATAGTTCGCCAACAATGCTATCGACGGAACTCCACGGAGATGTCGGCAGTTGTGCGTCGGTGTGGGCGACTTTGGAGAATGAGGAGAATAGACAGGAGGGATAAATTCGTGAATGACCCGAAACGATACGAGGTATGAGAGCAGGAATGAAATTCGCGCAGCTATGTATCTCGGTGAAAGCCAAAAGAGAATCCAATAGCAACATCGGCCGTACTCCCACGCTATCCCCACCCTCCTCTCTCTCTCTCTACTCCTACACCTTCCGCCCATCACTTTAGCCCGCTCATCCCACTCCTACCTCTATTCCCATCTTCCTTTGTACCGCCTTCCCTGACGCGCCCACGCCGTGACGTTTTCATAAGGCACGGTCGTGAGGTGAGCTGCTCCAATAGAAAATAAAAATCAGCCGATGCCCTCGTTGCAAAGCTTATCTCCGGTGACCTCACTCCGGGGCGACGGGTGGGTGGAGCTCATCCGGGGAGTGTGCGTTCGTCATTTTTCTTCTTCGCTTTTTCTTGTCCTCTCCCTGGCTCCCCCCCCCTCTCTCTCTAGCTCTCTCTCCCTGGTGTCACGCTAAATGAGGTCTTTTTGTGGGATGATGAGCGCGAACCGTTTCTCGTCCACCACTTGATTTAAGGACGCATCGCTGTTTTTTTTCTAATCGTCACGAGCTTCAGGCGTGTTTTCACGGTGTTTCGCTAAATCTCCCTCCATTTCCGAGGGCCTTTCTCTTTTTGACGGGCGACTATATTTAGTATTTTATTTTAACTAAATTTACTAAATCATCCATTTTATAACCATTTTCTCTCTAATCTAAGCTTATATGTTCCACGCGCGAGAAATTCTTTCAAAACTCTGGGCTGTAATGACATTTTCCTTAAAACTTTATCCGGTGCAGCGAAGTTTCTTTGCGTAAAGACACAAGCAATTTACATAAGGTAGTAATCGGTTATTTATAAGATAAATAAAAATATACCAATATATTTACACAAAAAACATACTGTATACATTTGTGAGTTTTATATTTGGAATATTTGTTTCAAAGAATTATAAATAGTAACTATTATTTAAATGGACCTTATTTTGTTGATTTTCACTTTCCCTATATAATACTAATTTTTATTTATTTTCTAAAGAAAATTTCTAATGTCAGTGATTATTTTGTGCAAAACTTATATGAACATATGTATCGGGATTACAATTTTACTATTATTTCTACATCGATTCCGATATGATAATATTCATCTGACAACTGAGAAAGAATACGACCTATCGAACACCATGCGGCCGTTCAGAAATAATTTCACGACTGCACACTGCCGGAATGATCTGTTACCCACAAACGTTTCTAACCTTGGCTCCGCTCCAAAATCGACTTCATACTCAAACAGCAGTAACATTACCCGCTGCATTCCCTTGCCAAGACAAATATTGTTGTTTATTGGGACGTGAAACTTTAAAAAGTATAGACGTAGGAGCCGAACAACTTTACCGACCGCACAAATTCTTTTCGAGAGAGATCAAAACCAACGCATGTCAAATGATTGTCACCAAGGAGAAGGTATCAACTACAAAAGCGAACCCGTTTTTCCAAGTTTTGACCAGCGCGCTGCAGCGGGTCAAATGTCAGGATTTCTTCACGCTACCGATGTCTCAATAACCTTAACAGACAAAAAAATATTGGTGTTCTATCCGTTTGCTTGTGTCTTTTAAACGAGCGAAAAATGAAAGCAACGTCGTTTATCACGGCAAAGTCAAATCTAATTAGGAACCACATCCCAAGGCGGCGGCTAGTGACAACCACCACCCACACAATGCCTACAGAAATTGCGATTCGCATAAAACGCCTATACCTCCTCCTCTCCATCGGACATACAGTATACCTGTTGATCTCCATCCTGGCATTGTCGCAAGAGGGAACCCTCGGACCTCCCATAGTCTCTCACCTTATCCTTCCGCCTTCCCCCGTAAACCACTTCCTCCTCTCACTTGGAAACCCAGTTACTTTTAGCTCTTATTTTTTAGCGGAACGCCTGAGTGTCGGCAAGGCGCCGACAACCTTCCGAGACAAGAGGGATAGAGACCCAAGGCCGTCCTTCCACGCACCTGCGCAGCCTCAAAAGAATCCGTGGAGTCTCACCGAGCGAACGCCGACGAGAACCTCGGGAGCTCAGGGAGTCGCCTTGATCGCCCCGAGCGAAGCATTGAGAGATAGAAAGAGAAGAATGGAAATAACGCGAGTAGGCGAGCACGAAAACTCAACTCGCGTTCTTCGTCCGCATCAGAACCCCGTAATCATTACTCCATTTCTAGCTGCGTATTTCGCCCATAAGAGACACACTTAGTATAAGTGTGGGTCCAACAAATGCCTCTCTTAATGATATATAAACGCTGTATATGGCGTAGTTAGCTAACGGAAACCGGAAGAATTCTCTTTTTTATTTCACGACCACGCGCCTTATTTTTTTGTTTATAACGCGTTACCGTCCCGGATTATCTCCCTAACAATTTCGAACGCCTCTCTCGGGTGTAATTGTTGTGTAATCGAAATGCGAGGGATTACAGCGTTTTCTCACGCGATGGAAACCTCTCGTCCTTCCATGGAATAGGGCAAAAAATAAAAAAACAAAGGTTTTTTTGGCATAGATGCGTTATAGTGGCTGGGAAATCTCTATTTCTCTCCCTCTCTCATTCTAGGACCATTTTTGCTGGGCTAAGAGGCGTGGATTTCCCGACAAAATATTTCGTCGTGAGATTGGAAAGCACAAACATATATCCCCATCACCGTGCCCACACATTTTTTTCTGCGGAGCGTGCGTAGCGAAGGACTTTCTAAGGCGGATTTTTTTTCGAAACCACAATGCGATTATAGCGTCGCCTCACGTGACGTGCTCCGATCGCCGCATACCTTCGCGATTCGGGAAAGAATTGGGACACGTTGCGGTCTACGCACCGCGACAACTCGATCGGTTTTTGTTATTCTATTTCTTCCTCAGCACGAATACGTAATTTAGAGTAGGTACCAAAAATTTCTCTTCCGCGCCAGGAATATTAACCGGCAATTTTTTTTGTAAAAGACTACTGAATATTTACGAACACAAGCACTAGGACATAAAGAGGTGGGATTACAACGTGTTGCCTAAAAATGGAAGTCTCTTTCTTTTGATATTCTTGCCTCGCCTAACCTTTTAAAGGTGTGGTATACCTATCTTATCGTATATCTTTCTTTCATCTTTTTGTCTTATTGTGAAAGCGAAGGAGGCATTTTTAAAAAGAAAAGTTTGGCTGTTTCTCAATCTCGTGATTGATATATTATGTAGCGAAACCATATCAAATGGATAAGAAATATTTGTTGTGTGACAAACCACTGTTCTTAGTATTAATGTAGTAAAACCTTAGAAATGATAAGTTTCAGCTGATAATTAATAAAGAAGAAAAAATCTCACGAAGCAAACCACTTTTTTTGGAATAGGATAGTTAAACATTTCTAGGAAGCGACATTACTACCATATCCCAGAATTTTTAAGGCCGCAAGTCATCGCGAAGGCATGAAAAGCGTCTCGCGAGAGCGTGACTTGAGAGATTTTCCGTGCTTCATCTTTTTAGATGTAGAGTGAAGAGCTTGACATACATTAGTGGTTCGTGTACCGAGGATATGAGCGTCGGGTCGCATGGGTGGGAGCACGCACGGCCATATCGGAGAGTGGCATAAGGGTTGAGAGTCGAAGGAAGCAGAACATCCGAGGCGGAGGCAGGGAGGGAGAAGGAGAGAGAAAGAGGGAAGGAGGAACCAACAAAAGACTTTGGTGTTTCGTCGGAAAACTCGGTTAAACTTAGCGGCTGCACCTATAAAAGGGAGGAAGGGAGTAGGAAGTGATGGAGTGAGGGAAAGGAGGCGGTGTGTCTAAGACATTCCGTTACAGCGACAGTCACGTTCCAGATTAACTACCCTTTCTCTCGCCTCAAACTCATCTCCCCCTCCCACCTCTCTCTCTCTCTCTTTATATAAATATTCTCTATTCCGAGGGTTTCTCTACCTCTTCCGCCTCCAGACTCTAATTTATCACAATCTTACCTAAACTGCGTATTCTTACTCCCTTCTCCTTACTAGTATTATGCACATTCAAAAAATTTTTAAACCGTTAATGGTACAACTGCTACCAAGGCGTGACAAAAATGCAGAGAAATCTGTTAAAAATATTTTATAGAACAACTTTTTATTGCCATAAGAATTATAAGGCATTAAATCCTGATACTTTTTTGTCTCCCTCGGATGAGTTAATTTAAACGTTTCGAATGTAATAACTTCGAGTCGTTGGAAATCACATAGAAAGCATTGTTTTTGCAATGCGTCACTTTTTATCTTATCCTGTAAAATTTATGTAAATACGGACAAAACTGGTTTTTATCTCTATTTTGCAAACTTCCGTCATTTGAATACAGCGTTGGGGAAGTTACTCTCATAATTTATTTTCTAAAGATAAATGCAATGTATTTAGCGCATAAAATAATTTCCATTTAACCCTTTTTTTCTATGTTTTCCCCTCCCTCCCTTACTGTATTTCTCTTTCTGTCACTTCTTTCCTCTTGAATTTCACGCCCTTTTTGTCTTCCTCGTCCCCTATCCTAATTCCATTCTTCTGCATCTCCCATTCCCCTCGCTTCTCTCACTTCCTTATTGCCTTTCTTTGCCCTCATTGATTATCATTCGCCCGCTAACTCCCATTCATTCCCGCTTCCCTACTACATCCACATCCTTTTGTCCTTCCTTAGTCTCTGCCTCATTTTCGAATTCAACCGCGAGGCGGAGCGAAAGAGGCGGGAGCGCAACGCGCATGAAAGGAGAATATGTCGGCCGAAATATCCACCACCTCGCTTCCACTACTTTTATTTTTTTAAGGGCGCAGTATCTCACCCAAAATGACGTCATCTTCTCGGACCTCGATATGTCGGTCGGCGCGCGCGCGCACCCACAGACATATTCATATAGGTACACACACATATCTCTCCCCCAATCTCTTTTACTTCCGCTTATCGCCTCCACGCATCTCGACGTGCATTATTTATGCATGATGAATCTCGTCCCATATTCTCGAGGTCGTTCAAAGAAGATGCGCCGGTTGGATACGAGGCGCTTCCGCAGCTAGGGGAATGACTTATTTTTTTTTCATCTACTCCCCTCGGATTCGCTCCTTATTGGATAAATTTTGTCGATGTCATTCTGTCGGAAACTTTGTTTCGGTCATTTTTTTTCGAAAGTTGTTGGGAAGTAAGACGGCAAAAATTTCCACTTTTTGTCTTTCGAAAGAAAATAATACCTCGGCACTTCCGTATCGAGTCCTCTTCCTCCGACTCTTCCGCCGAATCCACCCATTCTCGTTTTCTTTTTCCATTCTCCTCACGTCAACTCTCCCAATATCGAAGTAATTTCAGTTTCTCATGACTTTTCTGGCTAACGACCCAGCGAACCGGAGGTGATTCAAAAAAATCCAGTTCGCTCCTAAGGCTCCATCTATTTCCCAAACAACTTCCATTCCGAACTTCCTACGTCTTTCCCGCTTTTTTTAAAATTCCCATCGTTCAACTCTATGCCGTCTGCCGTCTTTACTATTCCTTTTCCATGCTTTTATTTAAAATATTTTGTGGCCTATTTTCTCAGCGCAAGTATTTCTTTGAACTTTAGCCGTAATATATTTTTATTTACTAGTGTTTCCTTTTGTAACTTTTTATGTGAATATATGATTGCCGTCATAATAAGGCCTGTCCCCATATAGATCCGTGATTATTTTTGGGTAAACATTGTTCTACACATGCTTCTGATTTCCGCATCCTTCCTCATTTCTCGATAGAGCTCTTTCCCTTTCAAATCATAGGATCTGAAACCTCTTCCTCTTTTTCCTTTATTTTTCCTTCAAACACGTCTTTAACCATGCTCTCATTCTCCTCAGGTAATGTCAGATCCAGTTCGGCTTCCTCCGTCTAATAATATGCACAATCCTCCTATTCATGCTAGTATTTCCCATCCTATTTGTCCCTTTTATCTTCAGCATTCTTCTCCATGCCCACATTTCGAAGCTTTCCCAGTATTTTATATAATATTTCCTGCATATCTGCGTTTCCACTCCATACATAGCGTTTTATTTCATATATCTTCCTTTGTTTTTCTCCTTAACAGACGAGTCTTTTTTCTGAAAGCAGCTTCTGGCTTTCACTATTCTAGTCCTTCCATCGATGCATTTTTCATCTCTTGTTATGATGCTTCCAAGATATTTTAGTCTGAAATAATGGCTTTCAACGAAACCTTACGTTCAAGTTATCTTCTATTCCCAATATTCGCATGACCTATCTTTTGAATAAATTTATACCCGTTTAGTTTAATTATTACCCAAAGCACGTTGTACTACGCACGCCCCAGATAAGGGTTAAGTTTATAAAGAAACTCTACAGCATTGATCATTAATAACATCATACTGTAGGTATCTACATTTTGTCAGCCCTTACTGCCTCTACGTAATTTTCGCAGCATTAATGCCGTTGCGTGTTTGTCGAGTTTCGCTGGGAATGCTGAATTATAAGCCTTGATCTTATGTAAACACGCACTAATGCATCTCTATAATGGGGACTAAAGGTGTGGATCCCTCACGTCTGCTCTTTAACCGACTCTATCGTTCCTTCTGTTCCGCCACGCCCTTCCTTCCGAATCATTTCCAGAGAGACACCGTCGCCGGAACGATTCAGAGCCATCAAAGCAGGAATTCTGCAAACAGTGAGTTCTCACACGCCATTCCCTTCTGGAATAGATACCTTCCAAAAACCCTTTCTTCCTCCCTCTCCCCACCCCTTTCTCTCATTCGCTAACTCTCTACGTTCGCGTTTCCGCCTCTCACGCCCTCGTACTATCTCACATCAAAACCAGAAACCCCGAGGAAACCTTATTTTACACACTCTGTGGCTATAAACAAGGGGCTGCGAGATATGCCAAGGGTGCAGTGAGGAGTGTTCGACAGAGTGAAGGATTTCTGAGACGATTCTGACGGATCTCAGAGAAAATGGGAGAGAATATATGTAGGATTAAGGGAGATATTCACCCTCTTCTCGGCCGGGTTGCGGTGCCTGGTGAATAGCTGCGGGTTAAAACGAACTCCCTGGGTAATTTTGGGATGCGCACATCAAAATTTTTTGAGTGAAAGTGCTTCAGAAATTTCGCCAAATGTCACGGGTTTTGGAAATGTTTATAGTATTTATAACCTTATTATGCTCATGGATTTTGTTCAAAACCTTAATGTCTAATATTAAAAACTCCGCTGTGTAATAAAGTAATTCTTCTTCAATTATCCATAGGATTCTTTAATTTTACCACTACTAATCCGTTGGTTTCGTCGATTAATTTCTGATTCACAGCTATCATTTATCTCACTTAAATTAACAACGCTGTTATAATTACAATTATAATTATGGCAAGAGTGGAAAAGTGAATGGAACACATAGTTTCCAAATTGATTCTCTGCGATTTGGCAACCCTGAATTGTTCATACCTTCTACACTAAATTTCATCTGAATCCATTAATTGAGTAAGGAGATTTCGGTTTAGAAGTTAAATTTTTATTCTCTTAGAAATTAAAAAAATGCATAAAAATTTTTTCTTTCTTCCACAACTTTACTAGAAACATTTTTTGACTGTGCATACACGTAAAAGTTTATTTAGGCCCTTATGTGTAGAGGATGTCCCAATTCGTCAATACAGGCCAAAATGAATTCTGCTCTACCAAAGGTAGCGCATAGCTCCAAAACTAACTCATAAAAATCAGTCAAGTGGGTTATGAAATGAAAGATATAGACGAACGGACCCGAGCTCCCCTGCAAACCTTCATCTCGAAGACTGCGAGCAAAGAACGAATAAATATTAATTATTTTAAGAGGAAAGTAAAAATATTTTTATGACGAAAAGCTTTCTAATGAAACATTATAAATAAAATAGTATATTCGCTCTTAATCATATTCTCGAAAGCATTAACAAAGCTCGCAGCTCAAACTAATAAAGTTCGCTTTTATCTGTTCACCGCGTTTGCTAACCCTGTTTGGAGACTGATAAGAGCCTTTTTATTGCCTCTTCTGAAGGCAGTATAACTGCCATGAGTCATGGAGGACCGCAGGAAACGAAAGATAATAGCTTACTGCCTGTCTGTCTGATATGGTTATTTTGTCATTTTTTGTAACCTTCAAAGCAATTTCAGAATACGTTCTATTTGCTGAATCGTAAATAGGAGCAGCGAATATGAAAAAATCCCATTTTTTAGAAACTAAAATCCATTATTCATATTTATTATTCCTAAATTGATTTATGATTGCGTATACAACATTTTATCTCCTCTCCACGAAGACATTTCGATGATGAAGTATATGAACAATATTTTTTTACCTACACCCACTAATGTTGTAGTACCAATCATTTCCCGTTATTCAACCAAATTTCATTTTACTTTGATTTGAGCTACGCTTAAAATATGGACCTTACGCTTCTGTCGGAGAGAAGTTTTGCATATTTCTTTTATCATATTTGAAATTTCATCATTCCTACAAATTCAGTAATATGAAAATTTTCCTTTCCTAATACCAGACCACAGGGTATGCAATGCATTTTGTCAGAACACTGACCACACTGATGGCATTTTAGCATACACTCGAGAATGCCGCCTCAATGAGAACAATCTCGGCCGCTTCACGGAAAGCGAGCACAGTTCGGAGAAAAGTGCACGAAAACAGAGGGGGAGTAGAAAGGAAAGAAAATAAGAATAACTCACCGTGAAGTGCCTTCAAGTAAGCCTTCCCCGCGTTGATTAGCTGACGTGCCCCCGGGTTGAATTTGTCCAGGATGTTCTGAAACGAAGGAAGCAAACAGTTATTAGCCTTCCCCGCGACTTCCAACAGATTTCCGCATCGCCTCCCTCTCTTCCAGCCCATCCCTCATTCCCTTCCTCCCCTTAACCCCTCCCCCCAAACTTCTTACGCCCCTCCGTAACAAACCCTTATTTCTCAACCTTACCTTCAACTCTCTCTCCGACCAACACCCTCCTAGGCCACACCTCGTCAGAACTTACGGGGAGGAAAAAAGGAACCCTACGCCCTGAAGCTGGAATTCCATTTCCTTCTCGTGCCTAACCTCGCGTGGAGAAACCCCCTCCGAACATCCGGAGGCATGGAAACACGGTTGGTTTAAGACGGTTTACAGCTTCACAGGTGTAAGGACTCGGTGAGGAGTAAGTTTAGACAAGCTCCGCAGTTGGTGGGAATGAGAGGGGGAAGATAAAGGAGGGAAGAGGGAGAGAGAAGAAGAAAGAGGGAGGATTATGGAGAGATAGAGGAAGGAGCAGGGAGTCGGTTTTACTGTGTGAAATGCGAACGCTTGTAGGCGGCGAGGAGGCGATAAAAATGAAGAAGGACGGAAGAGTGCGCGCGTACGCGAGTGTGATGAAATGGTTTTAAAAGATAGATGGCGCGACGCGGGGAAGAAAACTACGGGCGCCGTTATTTGTGAGCGAGGAAGTGTTTTATGGATTTTAATGCGAGGCAGTTTGTTCTGAGAGCCACATCTGCTAGTGTATGGGACGAGTTGATAAACTTGGTTCTTTCTCGGGCCGCGTTAATTGTCGTTCAAAGAGGATTGTTTCGGAATGGGGAGGACTTGGGAGGATTTATGTAGCGGTCGGTAAAAGGATAGCGGGGTACATTAGGCTACAAAGGAACGCCTTGGATGTAAATACAGCCGGGCGGCTCCGTGAAAGCGTGCAAGTATTCATCTATTGAAACAACGGTAAGACTGAAGGTCAGTCGCAGCGGATCTACATGAAAGAAAGTACACAAATGGTCCGATTTTTCAGTGAATTATTAAAAGACTAAAGAAAAACTATTTCATTTGGTGGTGATATCCGAGCATCCTTTCACGATTGTACATGGTCGTTTCACGATTCTACATAGCCGTCGAATACAGGAGTGTATCAAAGCAGGATGCTGCAATTTATTTCACTCAAACTCTCAAATAACAAAGTATTTTTTGCATTAGGTTTTTCTCCGCAAATAGAGTATAATCTGCTTTTAAAGCAACTCTTAATTTAATTTTTTAATAAAGACTGAAAAAATGTCTTCATAGACACAAATTTATTTTTTCAGTTCAAATTTCGATCTGATCTGTGATATTTCACGGAATGTCAATGTTTTCTGTTATTAATTCATCATCTTTAAAAAGAAAATTCATTCAAAACTTGTCGTGGATTTAACTAAATTCCGAAAGTTATGAAGCGTAATTTATTAACTCGGCAACGGAAGTATATTTCTACGAATCAGAAAGAGATAGAAAACAAACAGACTTCCCGTTTCGGTTCTACTTTAGAAATGTTTTTCTTTTCCCAGGTCGGTTCACATCCGACCAAAAATAGTTTTTTTTTGTTTTAGTTCAACTCTGGTCCAATTCCCTGTTCGAAAGCAAATATCATTTGAGTTGACTGAAGCTTTCACGGTTATCGCTTGACTTTTGTTCGGGCAAGCCCTCGTCTTGGCTTCGATTCTTGTCGACGTTTCTCATCCAATTCTAGAGAAAACTCATGGCGAAGAGAATGCGTCAAAATGAATCAAAACAAAGACAGCCTCGATAAAATTGTTTTGATTGAAATATATTATTTTTATAAATTAAGTCCTGAGAAACAAATATGTATTCACAGGATTACGTTTTCGCGGTATTTTTGAAAAAAAAACTCACTACAATAGCAGTGCTCGGTAAATAATGGGGTTCATTCCGCATAAACAGCGAGTTTCGGTATGGCAATCCGTCAAAGGAGATGGAGTGAGAGGACGTCGCGAGCATTGCGCGCTTTATGGATGGAGGCAATGCGTAAGGTAAATGGAGAGCGCGTGGGCTTTAGCCGAGGAAAATGCCAGCTCCGCCGGGAGGAGATATACGCAGTTGGGATGAAGATCGAGATGGGAAGTTTCGCGAATAATAAAAGAGATTCGAGGGAGAAGCCAAGAAGGACGAGGGGGAGAAAAAGCAAGCAAGAAAACTCGGGGTTAGGGAAAAGGGAAGATGGAGAGGAAGGGGAGGAGAGGAAGGAATGACATAAACGAACCTAACGAGGTGTGCTTCTCCTCCAATGCAGAAGGAAAGAACAAGAGGAAGCGGAGGAATACCACCATGAAATGAGCAAACAAGGGGAAATGAAGGGAGTGGGAGGGGGAGAGGAGTGTGATGAGTGGATGGGTGGGGAGAGAGGGAGGAAGGGTGGCGAGAAGAGTCTGCGAGGAAGAAAAAGAGGGAGATGAGGAGTGGGAATAGTTGACTGGATGAGAGACGGATGACTGGGCGGATACTCGTACCTTCGTTGTATGCTCCCATTTATATACCTAAATATCTTTTTACTTGCGATTTTCGCGTAACATAAAACAGCGAAACGTAATGAATTTCGCTGAGAAATCGCTCGGGGCTTGATTTTAATGTTTAGCAAGCCGGATTGAAAACTTGACGGAAATGTTATTCGGTATATATGTACAAAAGAATCTTTGTAGTCATGGATTAAACAGTAAAAGATCATAAGTTGAAATAGATAAGAATAATGTAAAGATATCAAGTTAAAAGAGATGAGGAAGTAGGATTGGTAAAATGATAAAGGCGAAAGGGATAGAAACAGATATGAAGAAGCAGAAGAATAGGGAATGTGGGATGGCGAGAGCAGAAGAGCCAAAAAAATTGGATCCTCCCAAAAAAAAGTACGAATCACGGACGGCGATACGGACAGGAAAGGAAAGTATGCGTTTAGATCGATAGTTTACGGGAAAAATCAGCGACGGGTGGCGAAAAAAATGACATTCGACGAACAAAAGGGGGAATTCCTCGAGAATCAGATTTCTCGCATGTCAACTTTCCAGACGAGATTGACTCCAGAGGTATCACGAAATTTCCAGGATGTCGAAATTGATGAATATGCGGGCCATTCACCATTCACCTTTTGTTGAAGGAGAAAGGCAAAAACTACAAAAGTAGCGACGTTTTCTGCATGGATTACAGTCATTTCCTTAAAAGTCACGATATCGTATGAATACTCGTTTTTATGTATAAAAATTAAGATCTTCAAAGCGAAAATGCTTTCTTTTTATAATGGCAAGGTTTGCAAAATTACTTTCGTCTGATGAACGGTCTAGAAGTATTTCTGTAATGCAAATCTTTCAAAAGAGTCGCTTTACTAAATTAGGAATGCTGATGCGATAAGAATTGATATTCTAAAGGAAAATTTTTCTGTTTATGCCGTCTCCTAGTGATAATATGAATCGCAGTGGTGAATTATTTATTTTTACGTAAAAACCGACTTAACATAATGGCTGTAACTTGAATTTTGTCTTTGCTCAACACTGGAAAATTATCGAATCGTGAGCAATTTATTCTAACATAAATTAATTAGAATTTTCAAGTGTAACATCCGCAGACAGTTCATCATGATTTAAGTCTAGTTTATGCATGTTACCAGATGTGACGTATTAATGAACCACGTGCACTCGAAGGAAGTAGGTGACGGAAAAGGGCCTAGAGAGGAACTACGTTGACTCGAAAAAAGGCGTGAAAGAACAAGCGAGAGGAGAATATGGGGCGGCAGTGAGATAGAAGCAGTGGGTCTCAGGCTGTTAGACGTGCTCATGAAGCGTGGAAAGCGGCATTAGCGTAGATAACTCATAGGGGAGAAGATACTTAAGCGTTCGGAAGGAAGACAGAGGGAGGAGGCATGCAGTGGATGGACGTACGGTTAGGAGGAGGTTAGAGGCGCAAGTCGCATGGGGGATAGTTAATAGGTAGAGAATATATTTTTCGGGTTAAAAATCAAAAGCGCAGTCGGGGAGTAGTTATCGTTTTTTTTTTAATTTTCAACAAATCGGGTGAAATCGGGTTTTAATGAAAGCATAGCAATTGCATTTTTAAGCATTCGGATTATAACAGGTTTAATAGAAATGAATTTTATAACTAGTACACGTTATATTATACACGTATTACACAAGTTATATATTTTTGGGTCTGAATTGATTACATATGTAAACTGGCAACATACGATATTACAATGTCTGAAAGTTCTTCTCCGTGAGATGTAACATCCACATGAATTAATTACGTCTCCATTTCTGTCGGTAACTCGGCGTTTTTTGAAATAGTTATAATTTAGTGATAAACTCGAGATTTTTAATAAATTACTGCCAAATCAATGAAGGTTATTTATATCAAATGTAAACGTGAGCTGAAATTGTAAAGCTTTTGCATATTAAATTGCGTTCGAAAGTTCAAAGCCCCTATTTTAATATTAATTATTTTATTACTAGTGTAGCGTTTTCGGGTTTATTCGGGTTTTACCAGAATTTAAAAATAATTAATTGGGAGGTAAAAAACGGGCAAAATCTGGTAAAACCCGAAAAATATATTCCCTATTAATAGGTAACACACACAAAAAGACACTAGGAAAAATATATTTTTGCTGGAGATGTGATATACATTATCTATTACAGCTAATGTCCGAAACTGGCTATTGTCGACATTTGCAGGGTGAAATTGGCTGTTTCTTTTATTGATGGAAGTTTTCCGAGAAAATCGCCTTAATTCTAAATGAAACTTACTAATACCCAGATCTCTGAGTTTATTTACTGGACTGACTGCCAAATGACAATCGTATTGACGCATACAGATTTTATTTAACAATATTAGCCATGTCCACACTTATGTCGACATTGGGCAGCTTCATCTGGGTAATTTCAAAATTAGCTAAGTTATTACATTTACATTATTACGCAACAAGCAGGCAAAGAATTAGCGGTGACATATCGACGTTTCTCCATATACTCCATATAACTTATTCCAGCAGAACTTGCTGTGTATTAAGAGGGTTATCCATATTTTTCTGTTAAGATTAATATGCAAGAAGAAATGCTCAACAATTCAGACAATTATTTTTACACAATACATAAACAAATATTCTTGTTAGATTCATCTTTCGATGGCGATGCTATATAGAGAAACACTTAAAGGGTCAATAAGATCCATCAGACTCTATTACTTCAATCATTAAGAATACATTCGGTCCGCCAGTAATCTCACGAATACACTGTTCTTCGTTATCACGGAATATACAGTCAACCCCCGCAGGGTCGCCCCTAGGCAGGTGCGTGGCCCGAGGCCAATGGGCTTGTGCGGGACCGATTCGCCCTACCCTAGGGACGACCCTGAACCCCAGATTTAGCGCCCCCCCATATAGTGCCTCTCCCGTATACCGCTTATGAATCGTTGTGAACAAAATTTCTATCTTATGAATGCATAGAGCTAGCATATACCTCGATTTACTCCCACCCTCGCTTAAGTGCCAATGGCAATGATGGACAAACGGTGTCGCTAAATCGGGGTTTGATTATACACAGTTTCCTTTTCTCCCTCTCTCCTATCATTCCCGCCTTTACAATGCTGTCCCAGCCAGAACTGAATTGTAGGATTTCTTAGCGACGCTGAACTAATGTCTGGCTTCTCGCCTGGCGCAGTTCATATGCTCCTCCGCACGACGGGAGAGAGAAAAAGAGAAACGGAAAGAGAGAGAAACGTTTACTCGGAATGAGGAAGAGAGGTTCGCTCTGCTGCAGGCATTAGCGTCGCAAATGGGATTGGTAGAGGGACGTTTCGAGTGAAAACCTGAAATGCAATCCAATACGCACGCCTCCTGAGAGGAAAAGAGAAAGAGAAGGGATGTTGGTACACATCGAGGTAAGCATCAAAGTAACATAAAAGTGCGCATACCGAAGTAAGCGTATCCCGCGTATCAAAGGTGCCCGCCATTTATTTCTTGAGTTATTTCGTTTTCACGGCTTTTTTTTTCTTTCGAGTAAGCATAAAAATTATCGTTTCGGGATTTTTAAAAAACATTTGCTCGCTTAGTGAAATAACCGAACTTGGCCACAAAAGGTTCTCGGTTATTGTTTTTTTTAACGTTCGTGTTGTTTCACTTCAGAAAAATGGAAAATTAAAGTTTCCATCCAGCTTTGCTTTCGTCTTGTTTCCCGAGAAAGTTTTGCTTGCAGTAAATTAATATTGCCATATGTTAATTGGGAATATTTAAACGCCCGAAGCCAAAATTTGCGAAGAATTTTGCAAAATTCCAATTAAATAATTGACGAAATGCAATAGCGCGTTTTTTAATTTGATGATCAATTACGAAGAATTGTGTGCGAACGTCGCTGCTAATTAATCACTACACAGCTTTTAGTATTATTCACTCTCGTTATGATCGGAATCGAATTGCTTTTTCTTCCGGTTTTTGAAGGCCACTCAGCAAGCTATCTACATCTACATATTACCCTGCAAGTCACCTTGACGGTGGATGGCAGGGGGTGCCGCGCACCAAGTTCCTAACTAATAATTATTCACAGTTATCTATTGTGATCACGTATTGTCCTAGGGGAAAAGGACTCCTTATACCTCTCCGTCCTACTATCTATTTCGCGAATCTTGTCGTCATTATCCCTCCGTCCGATATACGTTGGTTGTCGAATAATATCCTTCATTTCATTTACGAATATCTCCGACCTATATTTATCTAGAAGTTTAAGTCTCGCCTGTAATCTACGATCTTTCAACGATGCTATGGAGCTATGGAAAACTACGGAGGGCCTCGTGTACGAAACGCATTCGTTGTGGTGTAAAACATAATACAATCACTCCATTCTTGAATACGAAACTAATTTAAATCTTTTAACACTTAAAAGTAGTGTACATAATTATTTGTGTTTCCTTTTGCTTTAAAAAGTGATAAGCCGGATCAAAATATTTTGCATTTTCTTCTTTCCTAACTTTTTGATGAGATTCTATCTTGCGCTTTTAAAAAATAGCAATTTATCTCATTTAACTAAAAATTAGAAGCTACACTTTGAAATTTACGTAAACTGATTCAACAGGGAATTGTTGAGCTCGTCTTGGGGCTAAAAAAAATTAAAGAGCAAACACTTAAAAATACTTGTCTCAGTTATCTCCAATGGCCACAAGGTTATAAAAGTCTTTTTAAGTATCCGGTCATGAAGGACATTAAACTGGTTGAATTCTCAACCCACCTCCTTACCTCTACTACTCTAAGTTTTTATGAATAAATATGCTTTCTGATATGAATAACTTTCCTAGCGCCCGGGAGGGAAAAATCAGCGTCTAAAGCACATTTAATCGAAATATTGTTGCCTGTTCCTATCCCTTTAGAAACCCTTCTGGCAAAAACAGGATGCAGAAGAGGCTTTCTTGCCGAGTATAGCCAAAAGCCATTTGGAGTCTTGAAAATAGCAAAGTTTTAGGAAAGAGCGGAGTTCGACGTTTTATAATGAGAGGTGATGTGGTGAGTAGACGATCTTCTCCTCCTAAGTAGTTTTTGCTTCTAGAGTAAGGTTTTCGAGTAGAGAGAAGAAGAAATACGAATGGAGAGAAATGGTTAAAGCCATCAGATGGTAAAAGCATAAGGCTGCTGCAAGGAGTGGGTGGATTCATCCACTCTTCTTGATTCCCCTTCCTCTTCACTCCTTCCCTAGCCATATTCACTTCCTTTTTTCTCTGCCATGTCTCTAGCGCTCTCTCACGTCAGATCCTTAACTCTTTGCTTCTTGCATCTAAAGTATCTTTCGCATCCACTTCACTCTTGCCATCTCTTCGTTTTTTGTTACTCCCCCTGTCTCTTTCCTTCAATCGCCTTTTAGCAGTCGTCCTCTTTCTTCAACTTCTTTCGCTTCTTTTCTTCATTCTCGATTCTTCGACCACTTCACTTATTTCTCCCTTCCTCTCTATCTCTGTCTCATTCACATCCTCTCATGATTTCGCGATTTTCGTTCTTCGTTTGTTTTTCTCTCCTCTCTCGTTCCCTTTCGCCAATGGGCCATTCGCATTACGGAGCATCTCGTTGTTTGGGTTCATTTGGGATTCAGACTTAAATAAAGTAAACAGACCTTTTGGTCCTTCGCCTTATTCCTCACCTTCCACGCCCCTTCGCCGCAGTTTTTTTTAATTATCCCCTTTCTTTTCTCGTTCGGGATTTTTATTTAATTCCTGCATCCTTCTCACCTCAACTCTCTCTCCCTTTCGCAGCTAATCCACTCCCCCCTTCGCATTCTCTCATTAACTCTCCCTCTCTCTCCTTTCATACGTTTCTCTCTCTCTCTCTCTCGCTGCCACCGCCTCTCTCTCCTCCCCCTACTCTTGAACTTGCCCTTAACCGCAGCTCCACTTCCAAATTCACATACTACACCCGCACACTTACTCACTCACTCTCTCCTCTCCCTCTGGATTACCCTCATGTGCGCACGTTCTTCCTTTTCGCGGTTCTCATTTCATCTCGTAGACAGACTCTCGCTCTCGCCCAGACTTGCTCTCTATGCGACTAATTAAAACGGACATCGTTTAAAGGGAGATGTCTATATTGCCACGCGGAGGAAAGCTTATTTTAGGAATGACAGCGCGCAATGTCCATTATCTCGTTCTGCGCGACATAAGCGTACATATTGTCGTTCCGCGCGACATAAACCTACATATTGTGGATGTATTTTTATTGTCCGCGAGAAAGAATCGAATTCCATCTTCCGACTTTCCGACGAGCATCCTCAGCTTTTAAGTGTTTTCCATAATATATTTTATTCTTCATTAGTGCTTGAGTGTCTAGGAACGAAATTCGTAAAAACTCCATTTTTAACATCATTATGCTAATTTGCGAGAAAATGAACCACGAATTATACAAATGGATACAGAGGTTGAATCTCGACAGACACAATCTCTTATTGCTACTGTAAAGCTATTTACAGAAATTTTATTATAATTTAAACAAGGCTGTAAATGCAGTTAATGATAGAGATCATACTATTTAGATAAAAGTCTATCAAATGATGTGCAAATTTCACATTCTTAAGAAAATCAACATATTACTAGGTGAACGTATTTCTAAAACTCTTGGAATGCAATTTATACTTGTAGTTAAATATATATATATATATATATATACAATGCCAATGAGTCCACTACTTTGTTCCAATAACCCTACCATTCAATAATAATTAAATGAGGAAAAATTGTGAATGGTGTTGATGAAAAAAGTATCGCCATAATTTTCAACTGTAAAGTCATACATGGCCTATAAGATTAGCAAAATCATCCATTCAGGAAAAATTCTACATTCGCAAATATTTCTCCTAAGGAGCTTACCACCCTGTAAATACACTCCGTATTCTTAAAAGGAAGAATGCATACGATTACGAAAAAATTCGCAAATTACCAACCATTCACCCAAGAATCTCTCCGAAACATCTCATCATTTCCGCCGCCGCCGCAGCCGGAATTTCGAAGAGCGAATAACGCCTATTGCCACCTTCTTCTTCTCCCCCCCTCCACCCTCTCACCACTCCACACGCACAAAAAATTACGAATGCATGAGAGACGGATTGGGAGAATACAAAATGAGCATCAATCAACCATCATTTCCCTCACCTCCAATCCTTTTGTCGTCGTCTCCGCGGAGAGAAAAAAGACAAGAAGTCTTCCTGCGAGACCGAGAAAATCTAAAAGAAAAATTCTCTGGCGAAAAGAAGCTCGTTGATTTCATCAAGAAGGGATGAAGAAACCTTCTTCTCCAGAGTGAGAGTCCCGAGTGATGATTCTCCTTCCGCCCGAGTCTCTTTCTCCTTTCTCTCCTTTGCAACTCCCTTACCACTCCTCCCTCCTCTCTCCTTACACCACTTCCCCCTGCATCCATCCACCCTAATCCCTTTGTAAATCCTCTCCCAACTTCTCCTCAGAATTTCCCTCCTCCTCTCCTTAATCTGCCTCCCTCATCTCTCTCCACTCCCATCTTTCTCCCCTTCCTTCCATTCTCCCTCCCTTTATACTCCTCCTTCCCCCATAGTTACTTGTCTTTCTCTCTCTCTCCCACAACCTCTTCCGCCCTCTCATTTTACTCCCATGCGCCGCCCACCCACTAACCCTCCTCCGCGGTTTTCTCTCATGAAATATTGATGCGAGTCGCGGGCATAAGAAGCCAAGAGGGTAGTGGTGGGAGTTAGGGAAGAGCGCCCAATCCCACCGCCACTTGGATGAGAGGGAGGGGGAGAGGGTGGGCAAGGAAGAGTCGGAAGGGGTAGATAAGGATAGGGAAATAGGAGGAATAGACGGGGCGGCGGCGCGCGAAAGGGGTTGGGGCCCGGTAAGGGAAGGAATGAAGGAATGAAGGCGGTGCACGGCGCGGGTCTGACTGACATAAGAGGAGGTTGGACGGAGCCTTGTGTTGATGCAGTCCGGGAAGGGATCGAGAGAGGGAAGGGGAGTGATAAGGTCGGGCTTAGGTGACGGCGGTAGGGAAATGGATGGAGGGACTGTTAAGGCAAAGGGGGAGAAATGTGAGAAAGCACGACTGACAGAGAGGAAGTTAAAGGAGCGAGAGGAGGGAGGGGAAAATAGGGCGAATCCGAGGTTTCGTCATGCGCCGTGCAAGAATTTTTTCATGGAGTTGGACTAGGAGAATGTGCCGAATTCCCAGTAGGCTTACGTATAAAAAAAAAAGGTTTTTAAAAAAGGGGAGGAATTTTAGGGATAGAAGACGACTTGGAGGGGGGTGTCTGCTTCCATCGTCTACCAGCGAGGTGGTCGTGTGGTGGCCGTAGAGCGTAAAGGGGTGGAGGTTGGGGGGGAGGGGCGGTACTCCCTGACTTCCACCCCGATGACGGAACCAAAAGGCTTAGTGCCAGGCCCTCGCGTCCCCTTTACACGCCCCACCTCCTCACTCTGAAACCCCCACCTCCCAGCGCGGTGCAGGGCTCAGCCCGTGAAACTTTCCGGATCGACAAACCAAAGTTTTGAGAAGTAAGGGATGGTAATGCGGAAAGGGAGGAGGGGATAAAGGCGGAGGGAAAGAAAAGAACAAAGTCTCCTAGTGACAGCAAAAAATAAGAGAAAGGAAAAAGAAAAAATGTGTATCACACGTCGTCTATTTTGAATTTCGAATGAGGCGTAAAAATGGAATGAAGAAATAAAAAAGAGGCTCTTTTCTTCGGGGAGTCGACAGAAACCAGAGCGAGGTCAATTTAGGGTCCTGTTGTTGTTGACTATTTCTGCACGCAAAACACGACGCTTCTTCCACTTTGTCTGAGGACTCTGCATTTAAAATAACGGAGAAAAAAACGAACTAACTCCCTTTCCGTTTGTTATTCATGAGTCCTTTGCGCACAGGGTTATGTCTAATGATAAAACCGAAATCTTCGCGTAAATTTCACAATTTTCACAGAGAGGTGAACGATATGTATGGCTTTATACTCGTTTCGTGAGACTTTAGGGCGTTGGTTTACACAATTGAGATATTATTCTTCTAATTTTTCCGCGATAAGCATGACGAAAAAGTTGCGGTTGAAATTTTATTTAAATGCACTTCATTGTGATGTGTCATGAAATATCTTGAGAAGACAAGCGATTGATCTCCTTCCTGAATTAATTCGATAATGAATTGCTATTTTTTTTAATTTAATGGAATGCAAGGTTTTGAATATCTTGGGAAATGTCATGCAGAAAATACCAAGCCGTATCGCATTGACTTTTCTAAAGGATATCATCATTAATCTCAGGATAATTTATTTGTTAATCACTAAAGACAAAAAATTTTGAATCGTCGGTGTATTAATTAATTAATTCGATTGTCTAATTCTAGCGCCATTATCTGACGCTAGGATATAATTGACATAAATATTAACGTTAAATAGAAATTAACTCCTTAACCGTAAAATTCAAAATTAGAGACACAATGAAAAAGGGGAGTAACAACCCCTAAACCTGTAAGTTTATAATTTTTATTGTCTTTTGCCTTTTCCTTCCTTTCCTCCCCTTTTTCATTGTGTGTCTCTAATTTTGAATTTTACGGTTAGGGAGTTAATTTCTATTTAACATCAATTTCGCCGTAGTCTCCATCTTTACTTATTTATAAATATTAGTAGGGGGAATACACTAAATAAAAGAGATTACACCTCATTTCCTCTCCGTTTTGTTTTGATGAATGATTTCGTCTTTAGCATTTGCTTTTACAGCCCGTCCAAAAAGTGAATACAAATGAATGTGTCTGAATTCCGATTAACCGATAAAATCAAGAGCATAGGGAAAATGAGGCAGATATTAAATTCAAAGTGTGGTTTTCTCCATACGTAGGAAATTTATTTTCAATTAAATTGATTCCAGAGGATACAAAAGGGATAATGGACCGCTCGACAAAAATATTTATTTCCCAAGCGATTATCCATCGAAGTTTATAACGTAATATCAAATCAATCTCTCGATATCAAAGAAAATTTTTACAGCTGGTTCATTTTAAATTTATTTAGATATTATATTAAATACATGGCATAATTTTTAAAATCAAACAAAATTGTATAAAATATCCAACGCAGCGAATGAATATTACATTTATTTAATGTTTAGATAATATGAGGCAGTGTAATAATGAATAATATTTTCCAAAATGAAAGCTGAAGGTTTTTGCAACGCTTTTCCTTAATAAAAATAATCAAAGGCAAAACGTACATAGCGTAACATTTTTCCACTGCTGTTACACAGTGAAAAAATGTCATGGCCTCACAACATAAGCTACCAAGATGATAAGCCAACCAACAAGAACCATTCCGTCACGTGGAGTCGCGATACTTCTAAGCAAAATAAGTTTCAGGAGGAGAGAAAGCACAAGGAAATGAATGAGTCTCACAGAACCCTGCGTCTACAACAGTTTTAATTGAGCTCCGAATACTCAACCCGTTGCAGTCGATACTATGACCACTTATCTCGAGCGCATTCACTTCGCATACTCTTGTTCATGAAAACTCATCGAAGAGGGCAGGGATGCGAAGAGAATGATGCGGCACCTCATGGGAACCGGATGAGAATTCCGTACTTGGAGAGAGAGGGAGGGAAGGCGAGACGAGCCCCGGACACGGCGATGATCGCCGCCCTTCCGGAGTGCTCCCTCCCTCCCTTCCTCCCTCCGCCCTCAGACGCTAGCGCCAGAGGAAGACAGAGAGAGAGAGAGGGATAGAGAAAGGGAAGGGAAGAGTTAATGGATCCGAGGGAAATGTGTTTAGTAAGCACTCCGAGAAATTGTCATCTCCGACTCGAACGAGAAGCGGTTCTCACTTAAAGACTCCTACAGGTGGCGCCGAGCCACTCCGCAGAAATATGTCTCTTCTTTAAAGGAACAGGATGCCATCTCTTTTTGATTTTGTTGCGCGGAAAAAATGGGGGGACGCTAATGGAGGGTGGACTTATTTTCTCGGGACCAAACTCGGTCGCTGGAGTAGGTTTAGGATTTCTGAAGCTAAATCATTGACCTTTAGATTTCTCTAAAGCTAAATCATTGACCTTTAGATTTCTTTAAAGCAATATAGCTATCACGAGTGTCTCTAGTGGATTAAAACAATAGTAATTTAGTCAAAGATAAGGTTTTAAAAATCAGTTATGCAAATTTTCTTTAATAAATGAAATGAACAGAATTTTCTGCCACAGAAATGGACCTAATCCATCGACAATCATCAGTAAATATCAAATTCTTCTCGCATTATCTTTACGAGTAAAACAAGTGTACATTTTCAACGTCCGCCAATGTTGAATGAGGTTATGTACGTTTTAGCGGGTTTTCTTAAACGTGTATATGAGGTCACTGTCTGTCCGTCCGACGGTCTGGGAACAATCGACTTATTTCAAGAGATATTGGGAAAATTCTTTTTGAATTAGATAGCTCTTATTGATCTTTGAACTTTTCACTGATTAGATTTTCCAAGCAGTTGAAATATTTTCTGCTAGGTGACTTCAAATTCGGAGAATTCCAAAGTTTGAAATGTATTGTAGCTCAACTACTTGAGATATTTGGAAATTTCTTTTTGAATTAGCTCCTACCAATCTATAAATTTTCCAATGATTGGTTTTTCCGCGTAGTTCACAGATTTTCCGCTAGGTGTCTTCAAATTCGGAAAATTCTAAACTTTGAAAGGGTACTGGAGCCAAACGACTGAAGATACAGAAGTGAATTTTCACGGATTGGAAGAACTTCACCTATGTTGTGTTTACAAATGTATACACAAAAAGTGTAATGTCTTCAACGTTCTCAAACTGACTGCTGTTGCACGTAACAACAATTTTTCGAATCTAAATTTTCTCCTACCAACTAAATTTGACAAAACCGACAAAGAAAATATTTTAAACAGAAAGGTAAGATTTTTTGAGGCACATAATAATGTTCATATCAACTAGAAAACAGAAATCGACCTTATAAATCTACTGACCATTGTCAACATCACTTTCTCCCTCTTCCTCTATTTGTGGCCGAAATAGAAATTGACCTGGGCCTTCAATCTATAGACTAATTGATAATTCATCCTCTCACTCACTCCAACCCAACATTTCGTCCAATGAGAAGACTTGCGTTCTCCTTTTCTAGCCTATCCTCCCAAAGGAGGAGGAAACGACACCGCATCCCCTCCTCCCCAAGATTAGATTGCTCCCTTTGGGGAAAGAGAGACCGCAGCATGGAAGCAGGAGAGGTGCGTGCGTGTGTGAGCGAGTGTGTGTGAGCTCGGAGAAGGGTCGCATGCCGTGAGGAAAGGCGTAGAGAAAGGGGTGAGAGAGGGATAAAGAGAGAACGTGATGGCGGAGGATAAGTGAAATAGAAAATGACCGGGAGAAATAGAGGAAAAGAAAAAAAGAAACGAAACTGCGAAGAAGGGTATAGCGCGGGACTGCTCATTGATCAGATAAGCGTGAGGGAAGAGTAAACTGACGACGACGGAATAGACGAGTGTTTAGATTAAAATGAATCGATAAAAGTGGTAAGGATGCGATAAAACTGCTAATGAAAAAGCGATGGATAAACGTGAGAAAAGTGTAAGAGTGCAGGAAAGTAAAAGGAGATCGGGAAGAGAGACAAGAGAAGAAATAAACAAGGTAAGACTTCATACACAAATGAAAAGCAACAAACTAAGATGGGAGGGAAATGAACAATAAAGACTGCGGCAAGAGCTTTGTGAAATGAATGAATAAGGAGTATGAGGAGGAGGAGGAGAATGTGGAAAGTTAAATTAAAAATTAAAGTCGAATTTGGAAAACATGGGGGCGTAGGAAAAAAGGAATCACATCGGAAAGGCAATCATTCAGAGGAAAGTTATAAAATAGCGGAATTGCAGTTTGAACAGGGAAACCAGACGAAACGATAACCGTTATAAACCAAAGCTTTTAAAATACACAAATAAATTTATATGCACATATGAGCAAATATATATATACAAACATACGACAAACACGTCGAATGTAAGGTTGGTTGCGTTACGAGACTGAAAATATTTGCCCCATAAACACATGAAAATCTTTAAATATTTAAAAAATGTATTCTAAACCTGTTCCTAGTTTTTTCGTTAATGTAAATGTTAAAAATTGGCCTCCAGAAGAAATTACGTTATAACGGGTTTGCGTAGAACGAACATTCGTTAATGTGCGTGTTTGTGTAAGGAGAGAGATGAAAACGGAAGTGTTTATAAATTTATTTATAAGTACGAAGCAGAGCGTAACGGAAAAATTTAGAAATCAAGACCGAATAATATCTATAAAAAATATGTAAATCTCGATCATGCTAAAGGATTAATAGATGAGAGAATTTTTAAACTTGGCTGCAATCTCAGATTAAGGATCAAGTATTGGTTTGGGTAAGCCGGTGCCTGGAAGTCAAGATTGCTGCTCAGGGACAGGAAAGACAGGGAGAGAAGGGTGGAGAAGAGTGACCGTGACAGGGCGTTTGCGATTAAGACGGTGGCAGCTGGAATGCACGTATTGAATGGAGCACAGTAGATAACGCAGAATATTAAATGTTCTCTTTGGCTCAATCACTGCGGCGCATCTATCTCCGGAGAGAGCGGATGAGGAACGGACGAACGAGAGAATATAAAAAAAATCCTGCTGGGCTAATTTTGTCTGGCGCATAAATGAGTGCGATGCCCTCCTGGTTGACTCGTATTGACCTCCGCCCAGACAATTGGGGTTGAAGCGCTCGTCTCGTTTCCATTAAAGAGATAAGAGGTCTTGAAGAACACCGCCGCTAACTAATGCGGACGCAACGCTCTTTCCGCGAAAGAAAACGACCTCCGCTGGAAAAAGAAGTTACAGAATCCTCTCTCTGAGACCCGTCAGCGCCTGCATAATAAATAAATAATTCCTTACGCACGACAAAAGCGCTCCTTCAACAGGCACGCATAAAAAATCCGAAATTACGATTAACAACGTGAATCGTGACGAAACGATAAATCCAGTCCTAATTGACTGAAAATTTTTATCTCAAGAGCCCGAAAGTGAAAACATTTCCCCGTATTTTTATACGACACATCGAGTCCAAATAACTTTCTTCTTCGTTCAAGGTCCACAAACAAACGTTCCAATTAAAACTTGAGCTTATTTTCTCCCCGGCCATTAACGAGGAACGCGCGCCTTATTCTGTCGTCAGACACGCTCGTTCAAGCAAACAAACAGAGAGAGAGAGAGAGAGAGAAAGAAAGAGAATTAAGAGAATCCTCATCAAAATATTCCCTCCCCCTCCTCGACCTCCTCTCGCGTCAAACGAAGACTTTTCTTCTTAAAAGGGAAACCTAGACCGAGTGAAGAAAAAAGAGCGAGTTTTGGGAAAAACACGGGCGGACGATCCGGCCGTAAATTTAAACGCGCCATGAATTATAAATGCTTTCACTTCTGCGCACCTGAATTTTTAAAAAAATAATACCCCGTAATGCTTTCCTCGCTTTTCCTCTTATAGCTGCCTCGGAGGATGCCATCTTATCTTCTCCCACACCACTTGCCGTTCCCATCAGATTCGAAAAGATGGAGAGAGGGAGAGAGAGGGAGAGAGAGAGAGGGAGGGAGAGAAGGGAGGGAGAGAGAAAGGTAGGGAGAGAGGGTGAGAGAGGAAGAGAGAGAAGGGAGGGAGAGAGGAAGAGAGAGAGAGGGAGAGAGGGAGAGAGAGAAGGAGAGAGAGAGAAGGAGAGAGAGAGCGGGAGAGAGGGAGAGAGAGGTGGAGAGAGATAGAGGTGGAGTCTCGAGGGAGGTGGAGAGAGAGAGGCGGAGAGAGAGAGGTGGAGAGAGAGAGGTGGAGAGAGAGAGGTGGAGAGAGAGAGGTGGAGAGAGAGGTGGAGAGAGAGGTGGGAGAGAGAGAGAGGGGGATAGAGAGAGAAAGAGAGAGGGAAGGCAGTTGATATGAAGATGTGCCAACATTCGCGCGCAACAAAGCGGACAAGTAGAGTTACACCAGAATAGAGAATGCGTGCGGTTGGGTACACAAGCATACATAGTAGAGAGGAGGAGAGAGAGAGATAGATAAGGAAGGAGGTGAGGATAAGATGAGAGCATTCAAGCGCGCCCTCCTTAAAGAATCCAAAATGAGGATGTAGTTAAAGAGGAGTCGCGGGAACGGAGAGAATAAGGCCTGGAGGGAGAAGAGAGGAGCAGAGATGCGTGCATAGTGCGCTTAGGAAGGCAAATAAATGCCTGGAGAAGAAGAGGTGACGGCGAGGGAAGAGAGAAAGAACGAGAAAAGAAACCCTTCCGGCGGAGACGAAGATCCGACGAATGAAGAAAGATAGAGAATGAGCCGGAGGACGGACGGGAAGGAGGACGCGCGGTAGGAAAGAAAAAAGAAAACAAAACACTATTGAAGTGCGCAACAGCGTGAAGGGCAGATGCCAGGATAACGGGACGAGGAACGTAATAGACGACTCTCCTATGTGGAGTGGAAGTGTGGGAGGAGAGGAGTGAAGGATGGAATGGGAAGGAGGGAGAGGAGGCATCGGGATGGGTAAATGGAGAGCGTGCACCGAGCGTTGCGGAGAGTGAAAGTCTCAAACGGGAGCCCGTGGAACGGAATACGGGTGAAGGCAATAACTATATTTATGGAGCAGCGGGTCTTTCGAGACGGGGCATCTGTCCGCTCGAAAGCGGAGGTGAATTTATTGAGGCGTCGAACGTATCGCGCCGATGGGATCGTACATTTTGGGAAGAAGAAGGTTAAAAGCGTTAACATCATCTTGAGAGAAGAGGGATAGTATCCAAGGCAAGATTTGTCGATAAGTCGCGCTTTAAATCGACTATTTATCGACCGTTTAGTTCCATTCGATAGGCTCGGATATGTGAGGTTAAAGGATGCATTAGCGATCGCGCCGATTAATATCTCGGAAAATGTTGCGCACGATCTGGTTTCACAGAGATTCCTCCGTGTCGAAAAAACTTGTTGAATGTTATACGTCGCTCGAGGATTTTGTTCTCCGAAGAACGTTCCGGTTTATTTTTCGTCAAAAATCGAGGTCTACTCTCGAACTTGGGCTCGTTTCTCGACAGTTTTATCCGCATGTCCGATGTACCTTGGCAATGGGTCGTGTGTTTGAATGTTATGCTGATGTATCGATGAGCACAGGTGCAGTGTGCGAGTTAAAATGAGACGACCCGTCCTATGAAGGTGCGCAATGTGGAACGCACGCTCACGACTTACGAAATGTATGCAAACGCTGCGACGGTCCACGAAAGCGAATGTTTGTCGCGTCGCCCTGGGCGTATTTTTGAATGACATCTCGGTAAATAAGGTCAAGAGGAGACTTGAAAATCCATCGCGATTTTTAAGATCTTGCGTAGAATATTCACGTAACTGCACTGTAAGAAGGTTTGTATAAAACGGCTGCGAACGGCAAATATATTATACGGCAGTAGTACTAAAGATGTAAAAATACAATCGTACCTTTAAGGCTCCAAATCTTATTAACCTGGACAAATTGCCTTTATCGCGCTATGATTTGTTTTCAAGTTTATGCTTTCATGGCCAATTGCTAAAAATATTATTTCTAAAAAAATAAGATGCATTTAAACAGAAAGAACTGCTTGCTGATAGTAATGGCGGTATTTATCCATCTCGGAACTTATTTATTTTTATGCTAAATCTACCGAAATAATAGGAATGTATTTTGATCTTACAAATCATCCTCTTGGGTCTCTTAAACCCAGAAAACTCTTCTGATGCCAAAAAGAAGTGATGCCCAAATGACGATAAGTTTCTATGATAATTAGTCCAATTGCATTACAAACTCTTGGTTAAACAAATTAAATGAACATTTACAAAAACTATCCTTATATTGTTCTCAACCCTTATCTCCCCTAATATTCTTCTTTCTAGCATAAGCAAGCTATTAAATTATTTAAACGAAAATTATTTTGCTTACAATATTATTTGAATTGGCTTGGTATTTGTCTGTCTTCAACTACGTTTGTATTTTCCTCTACTCTTTTACCTTGAGGCACACTCCATAGGGTCTTCCCGAAAAAACATGCTCAAACGCCCATTCGGTCGAGCATCTTATGACGTGAAATACCTTATTTTTATTAAACTAACAATAACAGCGTTTCATTAAAAAATTTATAAATGACAAAAAAATATCAAGTCCATGAAAGATTTACAAAATTATATTTCAATTTATGTTATAAAAATGTTAAATGAGCACCTACAAATTAATTAAATACTCGTTCAATCACTCATTTCATTCATGCTCCTCAGTAGCATTCATATTGTAAAGATAAATATTAGCTATTCACCTTTTACTTGATTAATTTATAGGCTCGTTTTTTGTTGTGTTAATTTCATTAATTGTTTCATTAAAATTTTGAATATGCATATTTATCAAATCCCCTTTCCTTCCATTTTAACACTAATATATAAAAAACGAGAATATAAAGAATAGTCTTTACTATTTCAATTAAGAACTATTCATCAACCGACCCAGAATAATCGAGTTTCACTCTTCTAAAAAGTCATACAAACCCACCTTCTCCAATCAAAATAACCCAAGATTTATTTCATGTTTGTGTGTAATAAATTAGCGTCTTTTAAAATTAAATAAAAGTTCGCTTTCTTAATTTAATTTGTACACATACGCGAGGAAATCAATCGTCATAAACATCAAGCTTGAGCAATTAATTCAGGCTCAGTCCGAGGACGAAATAACACGCAACCGCCAATTAATAACGACTTAATCAGAGAAAAGAGCCAGTGCCTCTTTCCCATTTCCTCATCCCTCGATCGCACTCTCGGGGCAAAAATAATAAGCGCCAAAATTCCCTTTATCCCTCCTCTTTTTCTCTCTTTCCCATAGACTCGCCTCCCATGATCCGACCGTGAAAATCGCTTTTGATTAACGATTTCGCTCCCATAACCATAAAGAACGAGATTTTTAAAAAACGGGGAGGTGAGATTTTTTTATGTACACTGCTCAGGTGAAAGCCATTCACTCGACGAACCCTTTAAAATAATCCGAGTCGGCCTTTTAATTCTCCCAAAGAATGACGAAACGTTTATGCAGACGAGGAGAAGAGGGCGAGGGCTGGGAAAACAACGCAACCGGAATCGCCGAAAAAAGGCCAAGGTGGCGGGAGAGGAAAACGTTTTGAATGGTTATGGAGTACGTGTAAATGGAAGGAGAAAGCAGACTGAGGTGTGGGTTATTAAGGGGATCTGGGCGTGGGAGAGAAAAGAGTAGGGTTCTCGACTCGAAGCATACGTCACAGATGGGAGAGGTGAAGGTCCCGAGAGGGATGGGAATGGGGCAAGGGCTGAGGAGATGTCCGTGGCCTAAGGAGAGAGCTACGTAGGGGGTGTGAGAAAGAAAGGATGCTCCCTTCCTCTTGAGCGACGTAGGAATTGAGAGAGCAGATGGAGAGAAAGAGGAGAGGAGAATGAAAGGTAGAGGAGTGTGATAGCAGGAGGTGGCAAAGAAGGGACCGCCTACAGTACTAATTGCCTTTCATCCCTCTCAAATTTATGGCGAAACCGTTCCTAATGAGGGTTGAAGGAGGAGTGGAGGAGTAGTGGAGGAAGGATGCGGAGAGAGGAGACGATGGCGGGAGAAAGAGAGGCGGGGAGAAAGAGGAGCGGAGGAGGTAAAGGGGATGGGGTGTTCTTCGGAGGCTTATTGGGAATGGAGAAGACGGGATGAAATGCTTCGAATCGAATGAGGTCTCAGGATGATGTCACGCGGTCGACTCGCATCTCCACACAAGTCAGTCGAAACAAATAGGGTAGTATTAGCTTCGGAAAACCGAGTTGCTCTTTTCTCAAATGGAAATTTAGGTGAGATGGGATTTTTAACGGTCACATTCACTCGAAACTCGAGTCCAATTATATTTTGAGAAGGACGTGCATTGTGGACTCTCTCAAAGTCAAATCGTGACGTAATGGCTTTGGAACACAACGTAGCCTGAAATTTTTAATATAATAACAGCTTGTGTCAGCTATTCCATTCTTTCCCATTCCCGAAATGTGTGACATCACTTAATGGATTTCTGTTAAGTCAAGACCATTCGAGGTTAGTTTATAAGGCTGGGGCGACACATCAAAAACTAAAAATAAAAAAATAATGAGGTTTCAAAATTTAAATCACATCCGAATAACAATCAGCACTCAAACGTTGCAAGAAATATTTTCATAAAACATTAAACGAATAAAGATATTTATGGCGAAAAACTTTGAAGAGAATGATCACCAAGACGAACAAGAAGTTAATTGGTATTTATTTCAAGAGATATTAACTGCAGGCGTTAGTTGGAGGTACAGCGGATTAAAAGAAAACTATCTTTACGAATACGATTATTTTTTAATATTTCGCAATTCACGAAATCCGGTCACCGTCGCATTTTCAAAATTCAAATAGGTACACTCGAACTGAAATGCATCCGCCGTCTGTGGACTTCACCATTTTATACACACAAGTCCCTCCCTTCCCCGCGGCAATTCGCCCGGAGGCAACGTGCGCTCTGCACAAACACGAAACCTCTGTCCGCTCACTTCAAGGGAGAAAGAACCTTTTCCATATCGGACGTCTCATTTTCGTAGCTCTCTATTTTTCCATTCACTGGGGACGCAAAAGAGGTCGGTGACGCAGAATAGGCCATTCGCCTCCCATACGTAAATAAAAAACAGGGTTTTCAATAACACACTTTTATGTTGCACTCAAAAGTAGAAAATAAATTTTTGCCTCAAAATTTTCATCGAAATTGTCATTTTGTAAATTTGGTGCGAAGAATAAAAGTGGGTGGTCAAGAAGAAAATCATCTATGAAAACTACTTATATGTAAAGGTCACCACTTCTATTCATCACACCAAATTTACAAAATGAAAATTTTGACGACAATTTTGAGGCAACAAAAATTTATTTTCTACTTTAGAGTGCAACATAAAAGTGTGTGCTAATGAAAAGCGTGTTTTTTATTTATTTTATTATCTACTTTTGAATCTTTAAGCTTTTTAAAATTTTCAAAGTTCATTCTTTATTTACATAGTCCACATTTATTTATATGTATTCTCGAATGAAATTGATGAAACGCGTACCAAAACTTGATAGATTAAAATGTACCACGAATGTGAATTATGTGTAAAATTTCAGCTCTGTAGAGTTTGTGGATCCAGAGATATAACGCAATAAGATGTTGAACGATGACAACGCTCAAGCCAACTTCAATAAAAATCAGCATCGAAAGATCTAATGCGCACCAAAACTTGTCATATTAAAACGTACCACGAATGTGGATTATGTGCAAAATTTCAGCTCTGTAGCGTTTGCGGATCCGGAGATATAACGCATCAAAGATGTTGAACGATGACAACGCTCAAGCCAACTTCAATAAAAGACGGAATCGGAAGGTCCGATGCGTACTAAAATTTGACAGATTCAAACGTACCACGAATGTGGATTATGTGCAAAATTTCAGCTCTGTAGCTTTTGCGGATCCACACATATTAGCGTTAACCCTGTTGAACGACGCTCAGGCTAACAAGTGTGTAAAAAGACGAAGTAACGCTTCATTTTCACATGGTGAAGTATTCTCGGAGAGTACGCGCATGACTAGGGTTGCCTTTGGGAAGGACAGTCCTTTTTCAAGTGCTTTGTCCTGCGTCCTTCCCCAATAGGACGCAATTTGTCCTTTCTCACAAAACTTCTTATGTTTCAATGGTTATATATATTTCTTAAATCTACCTTACAAGTTATTAACTATATGAGGCATAATTTGTGTAACAACCGCATACAAAACGTAGACAATATAAACGCAGGTATATTTCATAAATAAATTTATTATTCGACCACTGTTAGTTACTATGTAATATTTTCATCTGAAGTTCAGTATGCTGATGCTGAAAGGCAGATGGTTACACAGTGACGTAATAAACTATGCGGTGCGCATACGCAGTTTGAATTTCCTGCAAGTGAGCCAACCTTATAGGTAACGGTATACGCGATTGCCAGGATTGCCAGTCTCTACATGTTTACGGGGAATCTTCGAAACCTGTATTTCCCCTATCACTTTAATATTATTTCGCTCATTCGTTATCGGTACAGTCTGTGGCGGTACAGTATATCTGCTTTAGTATTGTGATTGTTTGATGAATTTGGTGAGTACAAAAACTGTTTATTAATAAATTGTAATAGCATCTTAGAAGTAATGTAGATTATTTTATTATTTTGTTTTGCCTAGGTTTTTTCAGAACATTTAGAAAACAATTTTTTTCAGGAAATACCCCATTGCTATGAGTTCTAAAAATTTACCAGAAAGAAAAAGATTGTGTACATTTAATGAATTGTGGGAACAGCAGTTTGAATGGATTAGATCAGGGGTAGGCAACCTATGATACGCGTGCCAAAAGATGGCACTATATTTCAGAGAAAAATTACAAAAAATATGTATTTTTAAATTAATTCTACTTTTATTTCAATTGTAATCAGTATTGTAGTTATACCGCATTACATTCAGGATATTTTTTATATAAGAAACACTTTTCGTAAAGGTTTCGGACAAAATGAATTTTAGAGGGGCACGCGCGGGGTGTGACAAATAATGAATATTGATAAAGAGTGGCACCTGACAGAAAAAACGTCGCCAACTCTTGGATTAGATCATACAAACCAAAACCAACGAGTAATATTACATTTTCTGCTGCGTCTCGGTATTGCAGCGATTAAAAAGCACAATGACTCAGAATCTCACAAACGTAGAGCAAAAGTATCAACTTCCACTAAAGTTTTGGACAATTTTTTGGTTTAAAAAATTCAGAGGAAGATTTGGTTACATCAGCCGAGGTTGCACATGATTATCATACGATAAAGCATCAATATTCATATAACTCATTGGATTGCACATTTAAATTGATTGCTAAAACATTAAGTGATCCCGTTATTTCAACTAAAATATCATGTGGAAAAACCAAGTCAAAAGCCATTGTGAATAGCTTGGGGAAAAAGCATTGGAAAATGTATTATTTAAAGTAAATAATCACAAACCACCTTTGTTTTTTTCCATTCAAATCGATGCTTCTAATAGGAAAAATGTTAAACTTTCCCCATTAAGTATTCAATTTTTTAACCAAAGTAATGGGCTTTGCAATTATATGATCGACTTCTTTGAAAATGCAAATAAATCTGCAGCCGGGATGTTTGAAGGAGTAAAAAAATCAGTAGAAAATTTAGATTTAAATTGGAATCGTATTATCTGTCTTTCGGCCAATAACACGAACTCGAATTTTGGTAAACAAAATTCACTTCTTACTCATGTTCAAACGGTGAGTAAAGATATCCAAAAAGCAAATTGCAATGCCCATATTTTGCATAACTGCATTAAAAGTTCATTGTTAAATCTTCACGTTGACATGGAAAATTTAGTTCTCAAAATCCACATCTTTGTTGACACTGAATTTAAAGAAATTTTGCGCCATGTTACAACTACGTGTAAAAAGATTATTGAGTTCGTGGAGTGCATTGTGCTCATACTTTTTAAGTCAAAGTAAGGATTGTCCTAGATACATTAAACTTGTTAAAAATTAATGATGAACCTGCAGAGGTTCCTGAAAGCTTGGTAATTTATTTACTTTTTGTGATCAATGTATTAGAAATATTTGATATTGCTATAAAAAATTTGGAATAAAATGAAATGACTGTGGGGGACACATATCATATTATGAAATCTCTAAAATATCAACTTAACAGAAGAAAAACTGAAAAGTATTTTGGATATGAAACTAATAAAAAATTAAAAATATAACTGACCAAAGAGAATGTGACAAATTAGAAGATATTTTTTATTATTCTATGAAAATGCACAAGAATACATTTAACAACACTGATTTTAATGAAACTTCATTATTTTATTTATTTTCTACGATGAATTTTCCAAACAACAAACTTTCAAGTTTTCAAGATTTTTTGAAGGTCGAGGAAAAATTAAATTTAAAATAAAAATTGCTACAAACAATAAATATTTAGTATAATGAATATAAAATGGAGGGAGTAAAGAAACAAATGTAACATTAGTTTAATAAGAAATGAATTGCTGATTTATCTTAATACATAAAACAGAGTGGATGTATATTTTTATGTCCAAAATGTTTAACCCACTTCCTGAAGACCTAGAAAGTTGAAATTTGGCACACTAGTAGCTTTTAGCTCACAATTGACAGTAAAAATCCGAAACCCCGAGATTTTGGATTTTAAGGATCCGAGATCGGGGTTCCATTTTTTCCAGAAAATCCAAACCGTAGAGGAAGAATAGTCAACGCCAAGATAAAGGGTACAAGTGGATTTATGCCTAAATATAATCTATGGATACTTTTAAAGTGAGTCAAATGATTTTCAAGGAATATTAGAACATTGTTATCTTTTACCATTAACAATGAAATATTAATCACAACATAAATCGATACATCTATTTACATTTGTTCGGTAACCAAGATGTTGTTTATTGTTTACGTTTTGGCTAATAGTATTGACATAATCCACATAATTTTATTGCTGCTTTAAAGGCTTCGTTGCATCTATCCATGTGAATATTAAATAAGATGTTAATGCGTAATTATATTAATGGTAAAACTTTACAATACAATACATAAAATAGTAAATGTTAATGTAAGCATCGCTTGCGTAATTAAGGAATGGGGAACGTTTGGTAAAGTTTGGATCTTTTTTTGTGGGGGCTCCGGCCCCAAACCCCTGAATCAGCAATTCAAAACTTTGGGTACCCAACAGCAAAAGTAGGTGAATTTCAAAATTAATTGTATTATTTTTATTGTAAAATGACATCAAAAGTGATATATCAATAAAAATAATAAATAATAAAAATCGTTTGCAACTTAAAAGAAAACTTTCCCGAGCGAAGCTAGTTTCAATATAAAATCTACATGCGCCGAGTTTTATGAACATATAAAAGACGATAAATCATTTTTAAGCCGGCTAGGTCGCAGCAAAAATATAATTATAAGAAGATAAATTAATTCAACTAATTATTATCATATAGGTGCAAATCTCTTATTTATTTTAATTCTTGAATAAAAACATTTCCAAGCAATATTTTCACTTATTTCTCTACAATCCCTCTGAAGACATACCACCCTCATTACATTGTTTCCAGCCAGTGTGTGGTCGTCCTTAGCAAACTCTAGATGTGGCAACCCTACGCATGACCCTCCCTTTGAGGTCGACGATGCGAGTGACAAGTCCAGACCGTAAGAGAGAGAGAGAGAGACCACCGCCAGAAGGCGGAAAATTGTTTAACGTTCGGAACGGGTCTGGAGCGATTTTGTTTATGCAAAAAAATATAAAACCTATCCATCATGGAGAAAAGAAAATTTCCTTTGCCATAGCGGGTTATTTACGAACTAGGACATTTACAAGCTTTGAAATGCCCTTGAGTGGCATATTCCATTCGCCAGTAGTTGAGCAAGTTTTTTCGCGCTGCCCATTCGCGCATTTATTTGTGCGCGACGGATATTTTCGAGATTAAGCGTAATTTAAAAAATTTCGAGAAATTTACCAGCGCTCTTCGTCGAAAGTTGCGAAAATTCGCAATTAAGAACAGGATTTTTTCTAATGTACCGATTAGGAATCCCACCTCCATCTTTTCAGATATGGAAATTAAGAAATGCCACTGCGCTATGAATTGCCCAACTTCGCCATAATCGTGAATAAACACAATTCATATTCATCTAACTTTTTGGTGCTCCATTTACACACATCAGTGAACATAATTTCAAATTACATATTTAAATATTCATTTTAATATCGAGACTGCTGACGTTTCACAAGATTTCACAAAAACATGAGGTAGGATTCAACATCGTAGGATCTCTATTCTTTCCATTGTGCTTATTATTTGGAATATGTATGGCTATCTTATAAGCTGACTGCTTTTGTAACCTAGATACCGTGTATGGCCTCATCGTAATACTTTTGAAAGCTTTGGATCTCTGAATAAGATTTGAAAGGAGAAATAAATTGAATATAAAAAATAAGAGCGGTCCTTTTCGTTCCGAATGGTTTCACGACCACCGCATCAATTTTAACTCTATAAGAAATGAGGATTATTCCTCTCTCCAGACCTTAAATGACCTTTAATAACGCATAAATTGGAAACGAGACCGATTGTATCAATCGATGGACTCCTTTTCTCCGGATAGATTCGCTGTCTGGTTGTGTGTCGCGGTGATGGAGGAGTGAGGGAGGAGAAAAGGAGAGGTGGAGAGAGAGAAAGAGGGAGGATATATCGGTTTCGAATTTACCGTTCCTTTCCGTCCACACACGAAAAACAACGCCCTCTCGATTGGACGAACCTATTCTTTCGCGTCCATTATCATCCCCCATCCCTGCCGCAGTCCCACGCCCAAAACCCACTTCCCAAACAAGGGCGACCGTCGACCACATGTCGCGGCCGTTTTAAGAGGCCGCGGAAGAGAGGACGAGAGAAAGAAAGAAGTCTAGAGACCGTAACCTCAGAGCAGCCAACTCGGATCGCGAGCGATTCCACGAAGTCGACTGCGACATGTGACGGTCCGTGACGGCCAGCGGTGGGTCAAGGACTGGAAGGAAGAGGGATGGAAGAGAGAGAGGAGAAAGAGGAGTGGGAGGATTGAAGCCGCACGTTGTCGCGGAGGCGGACGGCGGAGGTCGAGGGTTGGGGGAGTTAAAAAAAAGTCCTCGGAGGAAGAAGAATCCGTCTCTAAAAGGGGAACTCCGGCAGCGCGCACGAATCGCGGACACGAGAGTCGGCGGGACAAGCGGTCGCCGCCGCAACTGGAACGACATTTTGAAACGATGAAACCTCGCTGGAAGAGGAGACCCCTAACTCCGCTCGGCTGGAAATGGAGGAATCTCTGCCGTAAGCAGTTAAATTTTAAGGGGAGCCATTTTTCGACAGATGGGCGACCGCGAGTAGCGTAATGGGATGGAAGCGCTAAACGGGACGAAAACGTTTGACCCATTTTTCTATTTTTTCCCATTTTTTTTCGTCCGACGATCCGCCTAAACGATTTCACGTTTGTGTTTTATGGGCGAGGAAAGTAGGGGAAAAAATGAAGAAGCGACCGCGAAGCGGTTAGGTGCGCTCGCGATGAGGGGGAGGACTGCGGCGGCGGCGGTCAGCTGGACGCTTAAGAGGCGGCGAAAATGAGCACACGGTGAGAGATAAAGAGAAAATAGGAAGGGAGAGGCAGGGAAATGACTCGACAGAGTACGTCGGAATCGCCTCTTAAAATCGCCGTTTCGCCTGCTCATCGTTCACGATCGATTCGCTAATTAATAGCTTTTGGAAGAGAATTCGGGTTGTTGTTGGGCAAAAACAGGATATCGGTCAGGCAATTTTATGGGAATTACTCGTCGTTCGGTCTGTGTTTTCGTTGGATTATATGCCCGGAGTTGTCGAGCTTGGTTTGGCATTAATCAAGAAAGTATATTCAATGCTTCATAAAAATAGTAGCATCCTTATTTTAGGGGTGGGTAGTGTGTATCTCCCAGTGTATTTGCTGGCAATATTCATTGTAAAAGGTTATGAAATGTTACTTGTGGGCTTGTGATAAAAATATAAGTATCTATAGCTGTACAGCAGGGGTTCCCAACCTTCATATTGGCAAGGGCGCCTTCGACTGAAAAGCGAAAGCGGCGGGCGCTGATATTGTTACCTCTCCCCCTAACTTACAGCTCAGCTCGTAGCTATATGTATATTTATAATCTATTCTAAATATTGATAGCAGGAACATTAATTTTACTCTTAAAACCCATTTTATATTAAACTTAAAAGTACAAAGTATACACAGTATAAAGATTTCCACAGTAAATCAAAATTAAATTATGAGATTAATTTAAGACTTTACTTAAATAATCTGCGACGCGTGTTTTCACTTAAATACATAGGTGCATAGATACATTATATATACATTTTGTATTATAATATTATTCATTATACATAAAAGAATATATAACTTGGAAAAAATTTTAATCTCAAACAATTGAATTTTAAATTATTTAAATTAGATTATGACTTACAACCAGATATCCCTTCGAATATTTTATAAGAAAATTACTAACCGGTTTATTATCATTGAATAGAGATATGTGACTAGAGCACAAACACGAAGTGATACACCATCGTCAACAAGCAAATAAAGAATGACTACCATTCGCCAGCCTCATACTAATGGGCTTGGATACCTTACTATAACGATGAAGGTAAAATGGTACATTAAAACATCCGAGAGATCGATGAATTTGTGAACAAAACTGCGAATAAAATCATATCGTCCCGTTTATGACATTTTACGCCAATTTTATAAGACAAGTCATGAAGTCTTTTTAGATTAGTACTTTCTAGATTCTGTGGACGCTCAACACTATAAGTCAAAAGAGCTAAAAGTTTTAGGGAGGACACCTGAACAAACTTCGGCGGGCGCCACAGCAAACCTTTGCGTGCGGCATGGTGCCCGCGGGCACTGCGTTGGGAACCCCTGCTATGGAGTTGTCGAAGGTGGCATTTGCCATAAGCGCCGCTTACAAAAGGCGCCTAACGGTCCCAAAATATACGTTTATTTTTATTATTATATAGGTATCAATTTAATATTCAAATGTTATAGCTATTTTTAAACAAAAATGTTATTATTATTTATTGAAAAGCAGGAAAAAATATTCTACGTAACTTAGGTGTTTTATAAAATTTTGCCATATGCACCAAGGTGACCGGTCTTTTCGTCCCCAGTCTTTTCTCACACGGTCTTTTCTCCCCCTGGACATTTCATTCCCGATAAATATTTGAGGAAAACTTTACTTTCATTTAAATAAGATCAGTTGTTTTTAAAGTAATTGAAATTAATTATTATTATTATTATCATAATAACATAATTATTTAAAACAATTAATAGGATTACATTTTTGCAACTATAAACAATTGAAAAAGTTAAGTGTACCACCGATAGTATATGCAATTACTAGTATAAACAATTCAACGGGTAATGTGTACCGCCAGAACTGGAAACAATTTAACCGGCAATATGTACCGAGAGTAGTATAAACAATTGAACCGGTAAAAAGCATGACTATTAGTATAAACAGTTGAATAGATAATGTGTACCGACAGTAGTAGAAACAATTGGACGGGTAAAAAGCACCGCTATTAGTATAAACAACTGAACAGGTAATGCGTACCAAAATTGTTACCAAAAAAGCTAAGGTTTACAAATACTATGTTTAAATAGGAGCCTTTAGCTGAAAAATTATTTTGATTGACTTAATATTTCTAGTGATAATGTAACGTTATGCAATTTTTCCAACTTCCAGGGGTGACTTTGTGACAGCCTTTGGCCTGTCACAAAGTCACTCCAAAAGTGGTACAGAAGAAATTCCGTACCAAGACTCTGAGGATTTCTTGGGCTTCAGTGACTTCGAAGAAAACTCAGTCACTGAGCCTCAAAAAGTTTTAACTAAAGATAATATCATGAATTTTAGTCTCGGAGATTGTCTTGATGAGTTGTGATAGTGAGCTTTATCCAGGAAAGTTAACACAAACTACACAGAACGGTGTTAGTGTAAGTGCCATGCAGAGAAGTGGAATCATGAACTGGAAATGGCCTCAAGCAAAGGATGAACTTGAATACGAGTACCAAGATATTGTTCAAATCATAGAAAAGCCTAAATACCTTTGTCGTGGGGGTATTTTTGAGGTGCCGGAAATAAAAACTTATTATGATTTAGAATGAAACTAATGTGCTTTTAATTTGTTTGGTTGTTTTAGTTTGCTTTCTTATGGTTTTTGAGGTTATGCTAAAATTTCTGGTTCTATTTTTGTGTAATTGTTTATTACTCATGTATGTGTAAAATATTTTTTTGTATTGTAAATGATCCAGTAAAATATTTTCATGGGTTGAATTTGTGTCATTAAGACCTCCTTGGGTTATAATAATTGAAACGTAGAATGTCACGAAGTCACCTCGAAAACTGGGATGAGATTGTGAAAAACATAAATGACTTGAGAGATTGTTGACATTAAGATAAATTCAAAAACATTTCACAAACAAGTAGCTGAAGGATGGGTCTTTATAGCAGTATACCTATTAGAGTAAATAATCTAATACATTTTTGGATAAATAAGAAAAACCTCGAAAAGTGTCACAAAATTTACGGTATTTTCTATTTACTGCCTATTCCAGATACTGACTATGCGGCAAAACATATTTCTGTTGTCATTCCGGGAGGTAAAGCGTTAAAATCGGGAAAATAATGGTAAGATCGAGCGAGGTATAGTATAGAAATTAGAGGAAGAGAGAGAGAGAGTGATATGTATCGTCGATGCCATACGGGAGAAAGCTTGCGGTAGCGGAAGGGGGCTCCGGAACGCCTGAAAATTTATGGAAACATTTTCCGCGGGTCAACACAAGCACGCTCCTCATTATTCCATATTTTTTACCAACGCTTCGACTCGACTCCGATCACTTCTGTTTCCTCCATTCCATCATGTAACCGCAATTCGTTTAATTTCTTCTTATTCTGAAAGATACGACCTATTTCCTAAATACATCTCCAGCGTTCCTCATTCCTCGTTGCCGCCGCCTCTTCTATTTGCTCCTTTTCTGACACACAATCGTACAAGATACAAAGGGAGAGAGGATCCGCGATGCCATTTAAACCCCCCCCCTCTGCTGTCTACAATATAAAAGGGAATTAGATTGTCCTTTTTTATTGCGGTTCTTGGGAGAAAGGGGAGAGGATGAGAATGCAGCGGGAATGGCTCCGGATTGACGAACGGTCGTGGCGGCGTGCTTTTTACGTTCAATTCGATTTTATTCGAATGGAAAAAGGGGAGATACAGAGATAGTGGGGAGGAGCGGGAAGAGAGAAAGAGAGGTCATGGAAGGCATCTGCAGTAAAAACCGATACGTCCCGATTGGCTAAGCGGGTGCGCCTGGCGGAGAGAAAACAAAGGAGGAAAAATAGCGCTCGTTTTGCGGAAGTGCCGCGCGGCACAAAAAAATATTACGGTAGAGAAAAAAATTCTTAAAAAAGATGAAATTATAAATCGCAATTTTCTTTTCTCTTCGGCGAGATAATTTACTTTGAACCTATAGAATCGGCGTCTTCGTAATTAAGAGAGACCTTTGGCGTGTAATACTATATTTCTCAAACACAATAATTGAATATCGGATGCGCTTTTTTTAATAAACCGATGTTCGCTCGATACCGTGTCAAAACATTCATTTTCGGTGAGATGCAGAAATAAATTCTTCTATTTTTTGAAAAAAGTTGACGATTTAGCTTCAATATGGTTTACATATTCGTTCATAGATCGAAACAATGGAAAGTTTTTATTTTGGCTCCTTTTATAAATGTATTTTTTCAACTCGAAAAAACGCTCCATTTTTATGTTCGTCCCATCCCTCTTTCGAAGCATTACGGCTGGTAATATCCTACGATGAGGATACGAAAAGAAAATTATAACAACTGGCCCAAAGTAATCAAACTTCTACTCGGCGCCAATGAAAAAAATGTAGGCCATTAAAAACGTTGTCGCCAACGGGGACGTTCTCGTATATAAAAGAAAAGAACATTCGAAACAAAAAACAGCGAAAAACATTCCTGACGAACAAATGGAGACGCACTATCAAATAGAATCGAATCCATTGGAAATTCCTAACGATACCTGCTATTTTAAGCGAATAAAAAAATACTCTAAAATGCAACAGACTTGAGAAATCTTACATACCAGACCAATATTAAATTCTGCGGCTAGAAAAGAATATAACCCTCCCCAAAATGAGCTCACAAGTGTACTTGCGAGAATGTCCTCTTTTCAGCAGGCGGTAAACATTTACGTAGCCATCCGAAAAATTCCGACAAAAATCTTCGCAAAGGAAATCACAAGAGCATTGCAATTTTTTGCGGAATTTTTTCTGGCCCTCGCGTAACAGAATCTGTAAAAAATATAATAGGCAAAACACTAGTTCTGAACAAAAAACCTTACGGTACCTGAAACCACTATCCGTCCTATTGTGCGGGAAAAAAACATCGCCGCGCAACGCTAACGCCGACCTAAATGGAAACAACGCACCCTGGCGACTCTGCCTGCAATTTCGTTCCAAATAACAAAAATGCCGCTCTCCCTCGACTCTATTTCCTGCGGTAGAAAGAGAGAAATCAGACGAGGGGAACAGGACGTAAAAAGTACCATATTAGAAGCGAAAGATTAATTCGGATGTTTATGGACGTGTGCAGTTAGATGAAGAGAGAGAAAGAAAGATTGGGGAAAGGGTGGGGAGAAAGGAAAGAGATAAAAATGAACAAAGCTCTGTA
>CM054112.1:209352788-209372788 GCA_028673005.1 Tanypteryx hageni
TTCCTTTCCTCAGAGAATAGTATGAATCCCGCTCCGATATTACAATTCTAATATATTTTAATGTGCAAGAGAAAATTATCCTGCACGATGGATTTCAGATTTCCCATGTAAATTAAATGGAAAGGATAGTTCCTGGAATGAACCCGGGACTTCAATCTTCGCAACAAAAACTATCCTCGGGAGCTCGGCCCATGTAGCAAGAGATTTCCACCGAGTTTCATGAAAATCGGTATATTGGTTCAAAAGTTAATAGGGGTGGATCGGCAGACAGACAAAACTATAAGCCTATTTCCATTTTGGAAAGTAGGCTTATAAAAAGAAGCGTTGCTGATTGTAAGATGTAACTAAGCGTCACTTGTTAACAGTAGTTGTTGGTAGGTGACGTGGTGGTGGCAGCTAAATAATTTGGTTTTTAAGAGATCTCTTAAACAATGCATTATATGGAAAAATGTTTCGAACAAAGGTTGTAAAAAATTAAACTTTCTACAACTTTTATTCCAGTATGTTTTTAAATATATCAAGTATTAAAGCAAATATCTCAAAATAATGGATAAGTTACATGAGTAAACACCCACTTCCGGTTGAGCGATTTTTTACCAAAAACTAACCAGTTCTTGTGACTTACATAAAAATGTTAAATATAAAATTTCGCATGACCTGATTTATAGTTTTTGAGTCAGAGCGCCCACAAAAAATCTATCACATACACACACACACACACACAGACATCATCGAGAAAATGGTCAGAACGTGTTCAGGGCACCTCATAACGTGTATTTCCGTTGAAATCTCGAAGTCGATTTTTTTCATGAATACAATTCTTTCCCCTATACTACGTATATGGAGAATGTAAAAATCTGATGTGGCCACCACATGACTTTCTCCATACCTGTAACATTTCTAAAAATTTCAAATAGGTTACATAATAAAAAATATTTTAAGAAACTTAATCTTTAAACTTAATTTGTAAAACTAATCAAATAGCATATGTTTTATTCAGTACATTTTTAAATTCTCCATACGTAGTAGTATAGGGAAAAGTATTGTTTTCATGAAAAAATAAATTTTGAGATTTCAACGGAAATACACGTTTTGAGGTCCACTGAGCCCCTTTTGACAATTTTCTCGATGATGTGTGTGTGTGTGTGTATGTGATAGCTTTTTTATGGGTGCTCTAACTCAAAAACTATTAATCAGGTCAACGCGAAATCTTATATTTAAAATTTTTATAAAGGTCACAAAAACTGATTAGTTTTTGGTAAAAATCGATCAACCGAAAGTGGGTGTTTACTCTTGTCACATCCGTTATTTTGAAATATTTGCATTAATATTTGATAAATGTCAAAATGTGTTTGATTAAAAGTTGAAGGAAATTTAATTTTCTACAACCTTTGTTTGAAACATTTTTCCATATAATGCATTGTTTAAGAGATATCTTATATTTTTAGCTGCCACCACCACGCCACCTACCGACCTACGTCTTAATAACGCTCCTTTTCTTTTCTTAATTGCTGGAACTTTGTGGCCATATCCAATATCAGAAGGCTATGGTTTGAGTTTATTTCTGTTTTTTGTAGTAAAAAAATTACTCGCAGCTCCTTAAAATATTTATTATTTATGGAATTTTTAGAAATATTACCGATATGTAGAAAGTTATTTGGTGGACACAAGATTTTTCTAGTTAATTTTTATCAACGAGAACAATATTCGTGGCATCTGAAGTAAACAATATCTGCTGTAAATAACTAATCTATCTACGATGAAGAAATTAACCTAAATATGTACGTCTATTTTCTTTACGTATACATATAGGTACAGCGTTTGTAAGTGAAAATAAATGGGTAATTTACGACGAAGGAATGAACGTGAACATAAACATTATATTACTACTATTCGAGTGAGGTATGTTTAAATAATTACAGATTGTTTTATTAATTAAAATTGTTAGGAAATTAGTCGGTGAATCAAAAATTCAATATTTCCTTGGTATCACTACTTGTACTTCAGTTCTTAGACATTATATTAACGTAAGCCGTTAATTTTTAGCATGATTGCATGAATCGTAAAGAACGCCTCTGCCTCGCAGGTATGCACGCATGATGTGTATTTTTCCACTCTTTTTATCACACGCGTTATTTTTGCCACACAAACTTAGATTTCCGTTAGAATGTACATATTTGTAATCTTTTTAAATAATAAGCTACGTTGTCCCTCACGCTCGTAACTATATTCATCGCGCTGAACTGAAATTAAGAGACCGAGATGTTTCCGATCCATTATAGACTTCGAGACAGATAGTCTAAGCTTTACCAACGAAATAATGGAGGCATTATCTCCCAATCATCTTGAAGGGCCTTCCCTCTTTTCTTTCTCTCTGTCTCGTTAAGCCACCATTTCTCGCGACATAGCTCCCAAGGGAGCCTTCGAACGAGCGTAAAAAATAGGCTGCTCCACGTGTCCCGGAGTGCGGGGACGGGAAATAAGCGTTTTCCCGCATCCTGTCGTGCGCTCCCTCATCTCTCCATTCCTCAGATCTTGCTGATTCCTCGCCTTCTCCCTTCGCGGATCCTTGAAACCCCGTCTCCATTACCGCCGTTCCTTCCTTTCCTCCCTTCTCTTTCTCTCGATGGCATTCCTCGATGATTGTAAAACGTTACTATTATTTAGAAAGTCTTTGAACGTGATGCAGAGGAGGCCGGTCGACCCTCTCCTCCTTCCCCCAAACTCCCTTACCCCTACTCTCTTAATATATCCTCTCAGCATCAGCAATCCTCGGCGCTTCTCTCCCTCCCCTTCTTACCCCCTATCCTGATATGTCTCTCTCTCTCTGGCTTTAGGCAGGATGTGGGAGGGCGCTGGCGAGAGTGAGGGGAGGATGAGGAGATCTCCGGTCGCGGGTATCCCAAGGACGTGAGGGATAGCGAGGCGATGGGGTGGCGTGGACAGGGTATTAAAGGGCGTTGCCCGCCACGAAATTACCTCACTAAAAAAAATCACGCATCGCTTCAAAGAAGTGGGCGATGATTTTTCCGTTAGTCGGCGCTATAAAAATCTCCCTCATCTACTCCCGTCATTTTGGTCGGTTTGAATCACCGCGGACGAATTGGTGTTTATGCCGGCGGGATGATTTTGGAGGATCATTCCCAGAGCTGGAATAGAGAATATTTCGGTGAAAGATTGCGTGACCGTGATTTATCTTGCTGGATCCTACACTTTTGAAGTTTTGATTTTATTCGGAAAATAAGGGATAATTCGATAGCCATGAACGAATAAGAACGTTGTAACACGGCACATCTTACATTTGTGGGGCTATTTAAACATATAATTCGGTTGCTAGTCAAAATTTCGCGTCCTTGGTATAATTTATCGCGAGACGTTTGACTCTTATTACTTCAGTTTTAGATAGGTAAAGGATGGAACTACGGCGAAATTGATGTTAAATGAGAACCGTAACTTTACGGTTAAGGAGTTAGATTTCTCATTTAACACTTCAGTTTTACTTTTCTTTGCTGATAAATGATTTGCCCATATTTGACAATTTTGCTGTATTATTAAGCGCATTGTTATTAAGGACGAAAAACTGATTACTACTTTTTCCGATTAATGTTTTTAATTTCAGTTGATAGATCACATGTGATTATAAGGCCTAGGTAGTTGCATCAAATAATTCGATTATATTGTGAAACTGCGGGAGATATATGAATTCTATTAAAGAGAGTCATTCATAAATGAATGAAAGCAAAGTAAAGGCTACACCAACGAATCCGTATCTAATGTCTATTCAGTTTAATGCTAAAAACATAAGTTATTATGCTATTTTACGCTGAAATTCTGCAAATAGCGCTTCAAGAATTAACAGACAGCAATACTTTCAAGTATTTGGGCCTGAGAAGACAAATAATAATATAAAAATTAACTTTTATAAATAACTTATATGTAATTCAAGAACAAGCATTTAAAAATACTCGTCTCAGATATTTTCGATAGCTACAACAAGGATATAAAAATTAATTTATTTTATTTTAAGTTACATCGTTTACAATATTTACATTGAACTTGGGTGAAGCTCGAAGACTTTCTTGTTCCGCCAATGCTCATTGGTTACAAACGTTATCCCACATAACTTGTTGCTCTCTATTCCATCAAGATTTATCACTCGCGAATGTGTAACAGAATGAACTTTCTATAAAACTTATAATCACATTTTACATGGAGTATCTTAATTCCATATTTCTTTATTCATACTTTGCTCAGTTAAACCTTACTATCGGTAGTCACTGGTGTAAATTTAAGAAATGCGTCTCGTTTTCCATATAATCCAATGCAATGTACGCAATTTTGCAAAATCAGCAACAATGGGGATTCCCCTGACGAAGAATGATTTTCTAATAAATAAAAGTAAAAATTTCTTATTCAAAAGAAATCTGTGCAACAAATCGACGCGTATTTGATAATCGATGGTAATAAATTGAATTTTCATTCTTTTAGGCGCTTTTAGATTCAAGTTCCAAGGTCGTACTATTATTTTTAGTAATTTTAATGTGCAAATTAAAATACAGGCATACCTCCATCAACGAAGCCTCTGGCAACGAAGCTCCTTTTTTACTCCGAAATCTGCCCCGAAATGTATTTAAAATACTTAAGACGCAAGAGAAAACAAAGATTTTTTTCTTATTACAAACTTGGAGTGATTTTCTTGCAGATTAAAGTTGTGAATCTTATGCAGGATGATAAAACAACATATTTTTAACAAAATACGAAAAATAATCTAAAAAAACAAAAACGGAGAAAAAGGTATTTATGTGATTTTTAATGCTGTTTCGGGCGGTGAATGTATGGAGGTTACTTCGAGGCTATCTTTGGTGAGAGAGTTTTTCGGGAAAGAGAGAGAGAAAATATGTATGCCCCATTGGAGCCCCTACTGCACGGACGTGGTGAGACACATCATACATCGCCGCATGTATGTACAGGAGTCTACAAATGCTCTATTCGCCGTAAACAGTTTCAAGGGTTTCAAGTGTCTTGGGATTATATTACATATTTCTTCCTTCAAAGAAGTCCCTGATATCCAAGTAAAATATCGTTTTCTTTTAGTTCTAAGTCGTCAGTCGCGCAGTGAGCATTGCTTTCGTACTTTCTCAGACGCCTTTTACGAAATGTTTCGTAAAAAACACTTCCTCAAAAGCTATACTTGGAATTTTAATCCATATTTTAGGGTTTAATTAAGTGAATTTAACAGCGATCCCAATGCCAGCCAAACAACCATCGAGTGGTAGTGATCCTAGTGCACCTAAGAAGAAAAGAAAATCCATCTCACTTGCTGAGAAGATGCAAGCGATACGGCGAGTCGAGTCAGGCGGGCTATCGTGAGATGCTTCAAGAAAGGAAGAACAAATCAAGACAATCTACCCTTGATGCATTCCTTAAGAATAAATCGTCTACTCCACAGTCCATCCAGGTCCATCAACCCGAGATCCCAGCACTACTAACCCCCAGTAAGGTCTGCAATCCAATGTTGCCAAGTTATGGCGAAGGTGTTGGTAATTATAACGATTAACCCCTAAAGCCCGGAGGAGATTTATTAAATTCCACCCCTACGGCCGAATGAGGTTTTTAAATTTTCACGATTGCGTTGCAAAAACATTCGAAAATATTAAAATAATCATAACTTTAGAAGTTTTCTCTTCATTTTTCTGAATTTTTTTGTGGATTTAGGAAAAACATGAAATTTGTTAACATCTATTTTGCGTATCATATTTTACATACAAAGATTGTTGGAGTAGAAGAGAATGTACACCAATCGCTAATTTTCCGGAGCGCGTTCGCGCTTTATATATAACATTCAGCACCGGAAAATCTATAGAAGATATTGATGTGCAATCTTAATAAAAAATAGCTTAAATTTGTACGTTGATTATATATTTTTAAACAGAAAAAAATACAGGACAAACATAGGTAGGAAGTCCAAAGCTTCCTCTTTCAAAATATATATAGGTTATTTAGATTTAAAGAAGTCTCTAGCGTCAAAAGACAAACTAAATTAGGGCTGACGCAGGACGTAATAGTACGCCTGACTGCCGATTGGACAGTTTTCTCAGGACGTAATAGTACGCCTGACGGCCGATTGGACAGTTTTCTCAGGACGTAATAGTACGTCTGACGGCGTTTACGGGTTCAAGTTCCATGTAAAGTCTCTGGCAAGAGATATTAAAAGCTTTTTTGCCTTTTCATTTGTTTAACATACATGTTTTTATTATTTAAAGTCATATACATCTTGTACGATATGGTTAACGAAGTACTGAAACCTATCCCCATTTACTACATGTTAAATCTACCTCTGGCAACGAAGTTTCCGAGAACGAAGTGGATGCTAGGAGCGCATCTATTTCGTTATGGGAGGTATGCCTGTACACCATTAATTCCCATGTCATTCAAATAATGGAATTAAACGATTCTGGAATCGAACTCGGGCCGTTATATTGCACAGAAGTTGCCCATAAGACACTAAATGTCAGTCTATTTAAAACTGAAAGAAAGGTTGAAATAGATTAAGCCGTTACTGAGATATTCTACATTCTTTGGGATTTGAATAAAAGGGCACTAATATACAAAATACCACGTAGAAGTTAACATAAAAGTTATGAAAAAACAAAAATTCCGCGAAGATCGGCGATACTCGATACCTAAATTAAGAAGGCAAGATTTAAAAAAAACCGATTCTGTTTTTTGTTTTTCTTTCATAATTCGAATACCGCGTGGATTTTATGATCATGAAGGTTCGCGCGTTCCTGAATTATTGTCTCCCTATGCCAAAAAGCGTTTTGGCGAGGATCTTTTTCACTACTTTCACTTCACATGACCGTACGTGTATTATTGCGCAATGATTCACGCAACAAGAAGAGGGGCACTTTTAAATGAAGCTAGAAAATCAGTCGACGATATTAAACGCGACTTGGTCTTCTGCCATATTCGCGTGTATTTAGAGGGAGCTCGCAATATAGCACGGCTGTTGAAAATTTTTAATGCGAGCGGAGGTGGTCCGTGATGAAAGGACCGATTTCGAAGTCATGCATCAAGGGAACGAGAGGTGTCCGCACGTGGTTTCAAAAATTCGGAGTGGGTTGCGTCAGACTACTATTTATACATCAGGTCATGCAATTAGCTTTTATTACCCTTAGCGTTATGTGTGTGTGTGTGTGTATATATATATATATATATATATATATATACATATATATACATACATATATATGTATATGAATATCTCGTATGGCTAGTAGCTGCAATCGATAGCTATTAACCGATCGTTGATTCTAATAGGAACCGAATTCAAAAAGACGTCTCCTTTGCATTAATTTTAATGCAGGAAATAAATTCAGTTCGTCAACTAGAATATAAATTAATAAATTAACGTCAGGGAATATGATCATGGGCTGCGATATATGACCTGAACCGTACCTGATTTCCGAAGACGCCGATGGCGCACGCTGAAGATACTTGCTCAGGTCCGAACCAGACGGCGGCGAGACGCGCCGGGACGCTGAGTATGAACACCTGAGATACAGCGACTACGCTCTGTCCAATGAAGGTCACGTAGAATCGATCCGGAGAAACAGATAACACCTTGATCCATGCTCCTAGGCAATTTCCAACGGACCCAATTATTGTCGTGGTTCTTAAACCCTGGAAAGAGAAAAGGTAGCAATTTTATTTTGAAAATTTGGAAACTACGAGAAAAATAAGTATGTACAATGATGGTTAAGACAGACATTGCGTCTGTATGGATACTTCGCGAATGAATTCGTACTAAACTATGAATTTCATAAAAATTTCTCATTAAATTGTAGTATGTGATGAAATGCTTTTTATTCAGTTATTTGAATCTAATTACCCATTTTTCCCAGTTGGAATGACACGAAAATATCCTGTGTATGAGCTATGGTAAAAATTATAAAAAACCAGCGATTTTCATTTTACACAAACGTTCACTAACATAAAGTACAGAGAGCACTCATTCGGCTCAAGACTCGGTCCTTAGAAGAGGCATACTGCACAATAAACGTTTAAGCGGTCTGGTCTCGTCTAAGTAATGGATAGAGAAAGGGATATCTCTTTCACCTCATTGAAGCGAAAAAATGAAAAGTTTCAAGCGGTTAAGGAAGGAGAGGAAGGGAAAAGTGCTCGGAATTAAAAAGGTTTTCCCAAAAAAAAGGCGACGGCTATAAGAGGATCGGGATTCCGCGGAACAGCCTTTGCAAATAGATTGTGCTGGATGGGAAAAAGGCAAGAGAATAAAATAAAAGGAAGGCGAAGAAGGATTTCTCGAGGAGGAACTTTACGAGAGGGAGTTTGGATTCACTCGTGGATGGAGCGGAACTTCACCTTCGGCAGGCTTAGCTCCTTTCCTTTGGATGGATAGAGGAGTTGTTGGAAGACGTAGCAGGAAACTTCTCAGAAAAATCACTTCCCTGAAGACATTTTGTCATGGGATATTGCAGCCGATACGACGGCATCAAGCATGCTCATAAACTTGAAATAACGTCATCCCACTCGATTTCAGATCGTTTACCCATGTTGAGTTATTTTTCCACGGTCGAATTCTTTCATATTTGGTCCTTAATTTTTGGGGAATATGTTGAAGGGAGAACGTGAGAACGAGGGTACGACATGAATATAGTTTCGGTTTTTTTATGGTAGTATATAATATTTCAATACATATTATAGGGTTAATTGTAAATAACCTAGACAGATCTCATTTTTCTAACCCCGAGACAGTGCAGTAATTTTATTTGAAAGAATACCGGTACGAAATGTGTACATTGTACGAAATGTGCTATTATTACAGAGTAGTTAGTCTAGTAAGACAAGAAAAGAGTCGCTCCTAGTCTCCCACCATTGATGTAGCGTATTGCTTTCAAAAACCTTTAATGAAAGATCGATAATGTTCATGACATATGAGTGATGAAGCCTCATAGAATATTTAATTTCATATCAATCTTCGTTTCCATTAGTTTTATAGACCAAAAATATCTAATTCAAATTCATGAAACGGAATAAACTCAAAATGTTGTCCATTGACGATGCGTTGATACATACACAATGTTTTTCGTGACTAATGCAAGGTTTGCCGGCCTTGGTTTTTGAGGGGCTTTGAATTCTCGGCGGGAGCTATAATTATAATTGTTATTTTAGATGTTTTAAAGAAATAAGATGAAAACCGTCCTTAAGATCTAAAATTTTCAGTTTACAACTTATGCCTTATAGACTTTGGTTTAAAGTTTTAATGACAAATAATTGCAGAAACGCTTCAAATCGTTCGTATTGAAGATAAATAAAATACGGGTTTGTAGTGATGCAAAAAATTTAAAGGTTAAATTTCCATTAGTCTTGACCGCTGCTTTATCTCGTAGTAAAGTTCACCTAAGTAATGGGTCATTGCTCATTTGTATGTATGTAGGTGAACGTATTTGTACTTAAGTATATGTGCTTGTGTGCAATGGCATCATCTTCATCGAAATTGCTCTCGACTTTTTCGTGACCTCTTTTTTTTGAAGAATTTGTTTCTGTTCTCTTGTGAATGACATTCCCAATAAAAGACGACTACTGAATTCTTTTTGCTATTAAAAAAATTTAAATATCATCTGATCTCGTAGTCTCATTCCCTGTTTTCATGATTTTGTATTTCTGCACCCTAAGATGCTAGCTACTATTTGAAACTATTTTTGACGATGCTATTTTTAGTTACATCAACGAGTAAATTCTTCTTGTTTGCTACGGTCCACTTTATTCCACGAATATATACATTTTCAATTACTATTCCGATTTTTTTGCAATCCACAAATTTTTGAGAATTGTTATTACCCAGTAGTACAAGAGTGGATTATATCAGCTCAATTTTTTCACGAGCGACTTCACCACGGAAATTACTTCTCTTCACCCCTTCTTTTCCTTACATTGCTACTATACGAATTCCAATTGACCGATCACTATCCTCATTTAAACTGTCTTTAATTAAAACCTTAATCCTGCAATCTACGGCTTTGCCTTATTTCCTTTTGTGGAGAGTACATTCTCAGAACTATCTCAAGTACAAATGCTATTCATTCATACATTTTGATATATAGGTATGGCCCGTCTCGTTCTTTCTTTCTGAGCTTCGAAAAATCAGATTGTTAGCAATGATCATGCAATCTCTATTGGTTCCTTTGATTTCTTAACATATATATATATATATATATATATATATATATATATATATAAATTTTCGAGGGAATATATTTATGTATATAATTGTAAAACTATTCAATGTGTTAAGCAGCCGTTTTTTTCGCAAAAGCTCATAATTTTCAGATTTTTCATATCTCCATTTTCCTGAGATTAAGAGTTATGATTTAATGACGTTTTAATAAATAGCGTTTTACTTTAAAAGAATCTGGTCAACGATTGTGTTAGTAATTAATCTCTTAAAATTGCGACTTCTCATTTAATTCGAGAGTAAAATTTCCATTTCCTTAATTTATTTTTCGTGCAAGAAATGTACCTAAGAAATGGCAGCCAAATCAATGGTTTCATGCTTAATAATATAACCATAAAAAATGCAGGAATATTTTATGGTTTCCAGATGTTTAACTTTTTTTTAGGCTGTAGCAAACCACGCAGTTCTCCTTTCCCGCTTCATTTGACTAACGCTTGAGGAGACGAAAGCACATTAAGGAAGGGAAGCCACGAGAAATTACCCGTGAATAAAAACTCGGTTGGGTCTTAAGTTCTAGGTGAATGGGAAGTGGCACCTCTGCCGGTTTCTCCTCCACTTAATCCCGCAACTCCACTCGCTCGATTGAGCAAGTTTTTGTTTATTTGATTACAATCGGACGCCATTTTGGATCTAAATGGATTGAACCTTTCAAAATTGCACTGATTTCAACCAAATTTGGCAGGATTGTAGAGGAAAATGAATAAAATGTTTAGTTAAGAATCCACTTTAATAACTCGCACAAAACAAATGACCGGTTTCGACTAACACTTAGTCATCATCAGGTCATGAATAAGGACACTACAACGTATATATAGGAAATGGGCGAGGTCGGGAAGGGAGGTGTGGAGAAAACAGGAGAGGGGGAAGGAAGAGGGTCTCTTAAACGGTACTTTTTAGGGTGTGGGCGGAGGGGAAAGAAGACGGTTGGGGTAATTGTTTAGCAAAGGAAAGACCGAGGGAAGGAGCGGGGAGTGGGTTGAGAAGAGATGCTCGTTAATAATGTCGTTGGCGTGGGTCTTCACATGGTGGAGGGTTTCTAATTGTTCGAGAAGGTTGAGTCTCCAGCTTTTGTTTTCGAGATGCAATATGGTTGGACAAAAATTGGCAGAATGTTTGTGATCAATGAGGTGTTTTGCAAAATGGGATTTTTGGGAGTTGGAAGTAAAGCAATGTAAGTGTTCTTAAAATTCCTTCCCGTTTGTCCAATGTAAAATTTGTCGCAATCATTGCAACTCAATTTGTAAATGACACTTTTATGAAGATTTTCGATGTTATCTTTTCCATAGGAAAGAAAATGGCCTAAACTGGAGGTTCCATAGAAAGCGGGTCTAGATAAGTTTTTAGGGAGAAGATTCGCGATTTTGAGGGAAAGAGGACCTGTATAAAGAAAGCGAAACCAGCGAGGTTTGGTTTCGGTTTCCGGAGAAGGGCAGGAGATTTTATTGAGGGCCAATTTCTTTTGTTTACGGAAAAGGATAGTGTCTATTAGGGAAAGGGAATAGCCGTTAGCATGCGCAATATGTTTAATAGTGTTGAGTTATTTTTGGAAAAAGTAAGGAGAAAGGGATGTGCGTGAGGTGGTGTATCATCGAGTGGAAAGCGGCGTGTTTTTGGGAAGTGTGGTGTCTGGAGGAAACATGCAGTTTGTGGTTGGTGTATGTGGGTTTGCGGAAGATGGAAAATTCTAGGTTAAGGTTAAGGTGTCGAATGGTGAGGTCTAGGAAGTTCAGAGATTGGTTTTCTTCCATTTCAAAGGTAAAGGTGATTGAGGGGTGAAGGTTGTTCAGGTAGGAGGCAAAATTACACAATTGTCTATCAGTACCATTCCAAATGCAACAAACATCATCTACATAGCGACACCAAAACAATATTTTGTTGGTGAAAGGTTGAGCGGAATTGAACAGTTTCTTCTCTAAAGCGTCCATAAAAATATCGGCGAGGAGAGGTGACAGCGGAGAGCCCATTGCCAATCCTTCTGATTGTTCGTAAAACACATTTTGAAAGCGAAAATAATTTTGGGAAAGGCATACTCTTAACAAAGTACAAAGTTCGGTCACTAGGTTCGTGGGAGTATCTGACGATGAAAGAATGTCTTCGGCAAGACGCAGGGCTTCGGACGGGGGTAAACTAGTAAACAATTTCTCCACATCGAAGGACACAAGTTTGGAATTGGGAGTTAAAACCAGGGGTTTCAGTTTATTCGTAAGGTGAATGGAATTTTTCACACTGTATCTCGGGAGGAAGCGTGTGAACTCTCTAAACCAATTATTCACTTGAAAGGCAAGTTTATGTGCTGGCGAGGATACACTGGAGACCACCAGCCGAATAGGAATTCCGGGTTGTTCGAGTTATTAAAGTGGATTCTTTACTATACGTTTTATTCATTTTCCTGAATATGGAGTTCCACCACGTCAAGGCTGCATTCATCGATTTTAGGATTGTAGAAGTTCTAATATATATTTTGGAATGTTGTTTGTCTGTCTGTCTGTTTGCTATGTACTTGGACACTTCTAAAGATATCCTAACCAAATTTTGCAGGATGGTTCCTGAAATCAAGGAGCAGGTTTTTGTCTTTGTACAAAAAAATCAAATTATCCCTTTATTAATCTCAGTATTTTTTTGTTTTCTAGAATTCCCGGGTACTATCAGCTAGTATATTATATTTCATAAATATTTTAGAAATACACTATTAGTTTATGACTCGCTATTTATAAGATTACGCGGACTCGCATAAATGTGACGCTATACAATTAATTGGAAGATTGCTTGTCTTAGAAAATAAATCAGCAAATAAAAATTGAATGTATCTCTGGCATCATTTCTGATGCATTGTTTTGCAGTATTTCATCATTAAAATTATGCAAATACGTTTATTAATATAATAACTTAGGGTAGGGAAGAAATTTTTAGTTATAATCGGGTCGTGGTGTTTTGCTGTTTTTTGGTGTGCGTTTGTTCAAATTATATTATTTAGTTTCAAATACTCCATTGCACGAAACGCGCCTATTTTTAATACACTACACTTTCCTAACTCGTTTTTCAATTTAGAACGGAATTGGTTTAATCGTTTCCATATTAATTTTGCACGATCCTGTCTCCTTCGTTTTATCACAGTTTCGCCCCTTTCGTTCCGTTGCCAACAGATCTATTTGCGGAATGCTCCACGTATAAAGGAAGCTTTGGTGATGCAATTCAAATGATATTTCAACTTAACCGACCTATCAGATCCTTGAGAAAGGTCGAGGCGGAAGAGAGAGTGAGCATCGCCAGGTTGTTTGCGTTCACGGGTGTGAAAACCTTCACGCTATTCGCATCTACGAGTAATGTCGGAAATTATCGCTCGTAAATACGCCGGCAAGATCTACGAGTAAGTCTCCTGGTAGGTTCCATCTCTTCTGTCAGAGCTTCTTTGAACCGAATATCTCGACGAACATCAATCCCTTTTCACCGCTACTTATAAATCTCTTCATTTTTCTCGAACCAATTAGGGTCCACGTTTTACGGCATAAACACGCGGAATCTTGAAACTCTTGCTTGCGCAACGTCAGTATTAATTTTTCTTTTCATTGCGCTTCTGTCTCCCCCTCTTCCGATTGCGAAATAGATATTTCCGTGGAAATTCTTCGTTAAACTTTCTTTGCACTCATTGGACGAAGAAAATTTCTATGTTGGAGAGCTACCTTTCATCTCATAAAACACTAATTTTTATGGGATTTGGAGTGGAAGATCTACCCACTTTCGAGTGACATTCACCTCAGTCAATCGTGAATGCTTAGACCAGGGGTCGAAAACTTGCGACACTCGTGGTACATTTCTGCGGACCGCGGAATAACACAAAACTCAAATGTATTTCTTCCTAGCTGAAAGTACCCGGCGTGGCTCGGGTTTTAAAAAAAAAGGCAAAAAATATTGAATAAGCATTCAAAGTACACATTCCTTACGCATATAGTATAAGTATTAAGGCGGCAATACAATCTCTAGGTTTAACGATGACATGGTCAGCAAGGCAACATATCGTTAAAAAGCTTAATTTTTCAAATAAATATGATTTAAACGTAGAACTTAAACGATTTTATATTGTAGGCAAAATTTGACGATAAGATAACAGACGTTATTTATTTTTCTCTAAAACGTTCCAGGTCCGAAGATCGTAGGTCAATTATTTCTAATTTTAATTTGAAAAAGAATAAAAGCCTGTACGTCAAAAAATCGATTTAGTAGTTGAGCGAAATTGCTCACAACTGAAGTTTCGTCAAACTGCAAACTAAATAAACCACTTGGAGAACTTTTAATGTCTTCTACAACCTATGACCATGAGCGGATATAGGGCCAGGCGATCTAGGCGACCGCCTAGGGCCTCGCGCCTCTGGGGGCCTCGCGCCTCTGGGGGCCACGCGCCTCGATCCGTGAGAGAGTTGTGTTTACAGATTCAGGAACTAAGTGCGAGAGGGGAAAGAAATGTATAGATTGAGTGTGTAAAATTCCCAACACAAATAAGCGGTCATCAATGTATCCTAAATGAACGAACAAACGTAAACGACAATAGGCGAAGACCAGTCTCAACTGACGGGTATCATTGAATAATAATTATTTCTAAGGGTTTCACTCGAACACTTTCAGCTGCAATCGCTATCGATCTCAAAATTCACTGTATTGTGTATGTGTGTGTGTGTGTGTATATATATATATATATATATATATATATATATATATATATATATATGGATGTCAACAAGGTGTTGGGATGAGGAAACCCAGTGAGCACTCACCAATCAGACGACTTCAGGTTGGCGAGGCCCCGGGGATGTCGAAGCGACACACGTAAAATAACACAAAAACACCACAAACGTAAAGCTTTCGGAACTACTCCTTCTTCAGCTACAGAGAGAGAACTGTTCTCTCTCTGTAGCTGAAGAAGGAGTAGTTCCGAAAGCTTTACGTTTGTGATGTTTCTGTGTTTTTGTGTTATTTTACGTGTGTCGCTTCGACATCCCCGGGGCCTCGCCAACCTGAAGTCGTCTGATTGGTGAGTGCTCACTGGGTTTCCTCATCCCAACACCTTGTTGACATCCATATATTCATTTTACCTTTCCTTTTCCGTAAGTTGTTTTATATATATATATATATATATATATATATATATATATATATATGCAGGTAAATTACTAAAAACTTGATAGCCTGTTTTCTTCCATAAAATTTAACCACGTTTTCGGGATTCGCGAGTCGTGAACTCCGCAAACTGGTACCGCCTAGGGACCTCGCAAATCACTGTCGCCTAGGGGCCTCGCAAATCACTATTGCCTAGGGGCCTCGCACCCCATAAATCCGCGCCTTCCTGTAACAATATATCACCTGACATGTCCATCATTCTTCGTTCTATCGCGTTATTCGACAGTGAAAAAGGTTGTAATTTTTTAATTGAATCATCTTCTATCACGAATCGCATGATATCTTTTGCACAAGGAAGTACTAATCCCTCAGCAATGGTGTGCGGTTTTTTGACTTTTGAAATTTTAAGCACGACGAGATACGAAGCTTCAACAGTAACAGCGTTCTGTTGTTGTAATGAACCACTTGAATGAATTCGTGATTTTTTCAATGTTTCAGCTTTCCTTTGCTAGAATTCTTTATCTCTACATCTCAGATGTGCATACTAATATGCTTTGTATCAAAGTGGCATTTCATTTTGTTGGGCTTTAAAGTTTAAATGAAATAACTTCGCTGTGGCCTATCAACACCACCTACTGCTATCGATGTAAACCCATATTGAATATAAGCGTCCAAATATTTTCTTTTCGTACCTTTCGGTGCTCCTTCCATTTGAGGTAATTAAGATTTCCGGAAAAAATTCCAAATGCAATTAACATTGAAAAACACAAAATAATTTGCATACACTATTGAAAGAAACAATATAAGATCCTAGTGATTTCATGGAAAATACATATTTTACTAAAAGAAAAGCTTTATTAATTTTCTAGATTAACTTGAACTCCAAGCGACCCATAACGTATGTGCCCGCGACCCATAGGTTGGAAAACACTGACTTACACCATAACCATATTTCATCATTGAATCGTATGGCCGAAATTGTTTTCCAATTCAAGTTATAAAATTAAGATAACATTTTAAATTCGTGTAGTTATTAGCGATATATTTATCGTTTTAGAGACATTTCAGAAGATCTTTCTAAAGTTTTGGTAAACAATAGGTTAGATCATTCAAGAATGGCAAATTTCAAATAACGCATTTGGAAATTCAATTCCAGTTAGGAAGTATGTCTATCTACTACTGTGCTAAAGTCAGGAGCGTAAGCATTATTCGCCAGGTCCCCCACCACTGTAAACAGCCTAGCAGGCCGCTTGGTCTTATAAAGTTAAATATTATTCCCAAGATCCATCAGATCCATATGGAATACGAAAGGGCCTTTTGTTCCGTATTCATTAAGCATGAGGATAATATATGTATAGGGAAAAAGGCTGAGCTCAGCACCGTAGACGTGAATTCGTAAGCCCGAATCTAGTTGGAATGTAATACTTGCAGTGTGAAGCTTACCAGAAAACCTGGAATATTCTTCGGTATCCTTGAGAAAAGAGGTGAGGGGTGAGGCAGAATTTGTACTTACGCGACTGGTTCAAGTAATAGTAAAAGTGTGATGAAAGTACTATTAGTATATTTGTTATCTATCGCGAAATCCTAGCCAATTGAATCGATTTTATTTATAATTTCGGAGAATAATAAAATGCATAGATTGTTCAATAACCAAGTTTAATAAATTATTAACAAGTACGTTCACATAAATTTACACATTCATTGGATCAACTACGGCACTCAGGACGAATGTAAGAGATTTCAATGAAATAATATACATAATTGAGTTTTTAAAATGATTCTATGGTGCAATAGTCGAAGAGCGATTATACAGATGGTTTTATTTACCTGTCCTCGTACTGGGCGTGAAATTAAAAAGAATAAGGAATACAAATTCCATTCATCATATTATGTATCCAGTAATCTAACTTACATTAGATGAAATGTGTACGTTTCTGGCGATATAATTAATTTTGTACGGCTAAAATTAAATTTATCAGGGTATATATTAAACGTTAAAAATCACAAGTTGTAAAAACTTTTTCCTTTACATTTCTTTAGTAATTTTTTTGCTGAGAAATACTCAATTTCCACTTCAGTTTCGTGACTGTTTTAATGGGAGAAAAAATTCGGGGCATATCTAAATTTAAACAAGTTTGATTGTGACAAACCGCGAAAATATACTGTTAGAAACTGTGCCTGTGGCTTGATTCCTTACTCATTTAAGCTCAGCCTAGTACTTGAGCGCGAATTTTTTAATTCGCCTAGGTAGATAGGCAACTTAAACTTCGAGCATGGAAAATTCTGATTTTTTACTTTTTCCATACGTATTATAAGGGAAAGTATTGTTTTTATGAAAAAAATCGATTTCGAGATTTCAACGGAAATACACGTTTTGAGGTCCCCTGAACACGCTTTGACCATTTGTCGAAGATGTGTGTGTGTGTGTATGTGATAGCTTTTTTATGGGTGCTCTAACTCAAATACTATTAATCAGGTCAACGCGAAATTTTATATTTAACATCTGTATAAAAGTAAGAAGAACTGATTAGTTTTTGGTAAATATCGGTCAATCGAAAGTGGGTATTTACTCTTGTCACATCCGTTTTTTGAAATATTCTCTTTAATATTTGATAAATGTAAACATGTATTAGAATAAAATTTGTAGAAAATTTAATTTTCTACAACCTTTGTTTGAAACATTTTCCCATATAATGCATTGTTTGAGAGATATTTTAAAAACTATTTTTTTAGCTACCACCACCTACCGGCGACTATTGTTAACAATTGACGCTTAGTTACGTCTTAGTAACGCTCCTTTTTATTTTCTTAATTTTTGGAGATTCCTGGCCATATCCAATACCAGAAGGCTACCGTCTGAGTCTATTTCTGTTCTTTGTAAAATATTAAAAATTTTCTCGTACTTTCTTAAAATATCCATTATCATTTAACCTATTTTGAATCTTTAGAAATATTACAGGTATGGAGCAAGTCATGTGGTGGCCAAATCAGATTTTTTTATTAAGCACCCCCCGGATGAAAAAGTTTTAATTAACCGTTTGGTAACATTTTAAAATAAATCTAGTGTGAGAGGATACGCAGGTTCAACATTTCTTCTGGGAAAACCGCGTTGATTTTTTGATGGAGTTTTATTAAATCCGGAAGCAGCGAACGTGTGTCAGGGGCCGTTAATAAATTTTGGACATTTGCCGTCTGCCCACCTAAAGGGAAGGGAGAGTCTTTTGCGGAGGAGCGAGTCGCGTAATCGAAAAAAAATGTCGAATGCCGTCACTTTTCCGGATTCGCACACCTAGAGAATTTCTCGCGTAAAAATATTCGGCGATTTTTTTACGATTAAACATTGTTTCAGTCCAATTCATTTCAAACATGCGATCAAAAGCATCGCTTTCCCGATTTGTGACGCGCTTTCCAGTTTCGAAATTGACGCGATTTGTCAAATAAATTGCGTTCGCGGAAGTCGGCAATTCGAGCATGCGAGGCAGGCTTTATATTTAACGCCGTTTTTGACCTCCGAAAGCCTTGGAAAACTTCAAAGCGTGAAATTTTCGCCCATTTCCGAATTTCCTCTCTTTCCTACCGCATAGCTCAGAGAGAGGGACTTGTTTCAGAAATTGACTTTTTATTAGTCTGACATTCGTTTCTGCGTGAAAGTGATGACTCGGAAAATATGCGCTCTTTGTTATTCAGCGCTGGCGCTCATGAATGAGCAATGATCTAGTGGAGCACAGAAAACCTCTAAAGTTGGAACTGTTTGTTATCAGAGAGTGCACCTCTGCGAAATGCTCAACGATTTAGCAAAAGTTTTAATGCTTGACGAAATCACCCGTTTAGTGGTTGATTAAATCAGTGAATCTTATTCATGCTCACGATATTCATTATAATTTAAAATGACAGTGCCTTGGGAATGATACCGTAGTCGGCATGACGTTTCTCAACTTCTAGAAGTGTAAGATCCTTTGAAGCACATAAATTGAAAATTTTTGTAGGTCAACTCAAAAATAATATTACTAACGAAAATAAAATGAAAAAAAAACTATTAAAGGAGCACATTAGTGGCGCCCGGATTAGTATTATCTTGGATAAGTGTACGTTTCTCAGGCTGAAGAGAGAGTCCTGCTCCTTATGAAAGAAATTCTTTTGACCGAAGAAGGGTTTTCGACGACGCGAACGCATTATTTCTACCTATTTGCCGTAATTAATTTGAGGGGTTGTTCCCAATCTTTTCTTGTCCGAAAAGGCAAGATTGTAAGATCTTTTATATATAATTAATCAATGTCTGTCCGTCCGCCTTATCTCTTGAAAAGTTTGTTATAGAGAAATACTGTAAACGCCATTTTGTTTATGCCAACTAGGAGACCCCTGGAAAACTATTTTCGTTTACAGAAGTGTTCCTGGTTCTACTCCAGGAGATGATTATATTTTCCCATAAGTTTACGTGGGATTTTCGATTTCTCAAAGAACAAGATTTTTTTCCTTCATTCATCAAAATACGTAAATATGGACCAACTTTCTCCATTTTTGCTTTATTCGACGGCTAAAGCTATAAAATATCTTGTTTTTGCGATGTTTGGATGGTACACGGATGAACTTGATCAGAAATACGCATTTTTTTTCGAAATATAATGGCTTTTTC